>JAYKKI010000007.1:40775000-41375000 GCA_039881145.1 Druceiella hillmani | reverse complement strand
TCAAACCCGGCAACATCATCAAGCGAAAGGCCCACAATAAGCTCTGCCTCCTCCCCACAGTCGTGGGGGGTGCGAAGGATGTTTTCACTGCTTTGAAGGACACAACAGACGTTACAGCCGTAAGCTGCAGGACGGCGGCTAACAGACATTCTAGTTCTTACCCTAATTCCCGATTTCACTCTTGATCTTAAAATAGCATCCCTTGCAATCCACCTTTATATACTTAATACATAATTAAACAAACCTTGAATACATTGTACATTATATCAAACCATAACCATTTCAACATCATTTCTCGACATATTAGTAATGACAGGATGAAAAGGACATGTTCATATGATTGCATATATTTTTGCTTCCACAGCTGCTGTATCAGTGCCGCCCAGTGTAAAAACGTGTTCAGTGCCGCCCAGTGTAAAAACGATTTCATATATTTTTGCTTCCACAGCTGCTGTATCAGTGCCACCCAGTGTAAAAACATGTTCAGTGCCGCCCAGTGTAAAAACGATTTCATATATTTTTGCTTCCACAGCTGCTGTATCAGTGCCGATCATTTTAAAAACGTTTCTTCCGCTGCCGTGCCAGTTATTTGACATCTTGCCCACCTGGATTAGGTGGGCAATTAGAAGGCATCTTTACAAATTGCCCACCAGAGGATGTTGTCATACAACGTAACCTAGGTCGTGGTAAAGAATTTAAATAAAGTAGAAATAATACTACAACGGGAAAGTAACAAATATTACAACGACAACATTATTTATTGACACAAATGTATTGCATCAAACGGGGCAGGTGAAAAAATAACTTTGAATGAGCAAGTCTGCATTTCTATTTTATTGAACAATTCTTTGTATTTATTTGCTAAAAGATTTTATTATTAGAGTATGCATCTTTATTTATATGCGCATCACGCTGAAATTACTGAACGGATTTTGATAGGGTTATCTATATTGCATTATTTAAGATCCTAGGAGTATGATAATTAGTAAGCAAATTGACAAATTAAGAAAAAGGTGCCACACGAAATTTATTTTTACAAATTACAATATGTATATGTTTAAGCTAATCAAATTAAAAATAATTTTTAAAAAAATTAGCATGTTTTTTAATACCACTTGCGACCAGTTCCAATAGAGTGTACTAAATATAAATTAAATCACGCTATCGAATTTGATCCGTATAATTAAAAACTCATGTGAACGAAGTCACGAGCGAAAGGCAGTCTATTTGTAAAATAAGAATATGTAGATTTAGAATCTATATTTTGTAGATTAGGAAGTAGTAGGATCTGATAAATTTGTGAAAATAGATCGAAGAAAAATCAGAAACCAATTTTCATATATAAATTGATATAAACATTCACAATAACCAAAAAGTCACTCAATGAAATATTTCATCATTACTGCTATTTTATTTTATCCTGAATTTATATGATTTGTACAAACATTAGGCTAATTTTTTGACAAGACAATCGACGGTTAAATCTTTTGCAGTTAAATGTTTGCTTTGCGACTTGTGGAACCCTTTCAAAACATTACATTGTTTTTGTATCACACTTAATATATGTTGCTTCATTTATCAGTTGAACAGATCTGAAATCTTGATAGTCTTCTGCTAATTTCAACATTTCACTCAAAGCAATTAATTTGCTTCTAAAGTTTTATTCTAGATGACACCAAATAAATGTATGTTGTATTTTCCAGTTAAAAGTTTAATAACTTAGATAGACCTCGTGGGACAGGTTTCACCATTCGTTATTAAAAAAAGTATAGCTTTTTGTAATATTTTGCTACATATTAATTGGGATTTTCGTATGAAGCGTCTACTGCACATAAGTCTAAAACCATAGAAACTATAGGGCTGTAACTGACGGACTTCCATGGGGAAATTATATTTTTTCACTACAGTATTCTAAAAATGGAGTAGGTTGTTTCAGAGTTACTACCGGTAAGGCTTTTGTCGGAAAACGTTTCACCTCAACAGTATTGTAGGGTTAATAAGAAACTGCGCAAAAACTTGCATGTCTTTTGTTTATTTTTCACAATATCCGTCAATCTGAAAAATTTCGCTAAAGAGGACAAGTTGTACAAAAATTTAAGACTTGAATATTACCATAGTCGACACCAACCGACACTTGTCGTTCAGAAACTATTTCAAGAGATTGCTCAAAGCCTTATTGTGAAAATTCCTGGCAAGCAGAAGCGGCTTATTTAGATCGCAAATTCATATTCTTTCATGTTTGTCTTTTAAATCATGTACTGATTATTTCGATATACTTTTTATTTTAAAGTTTTAAGATTTGGTTGATATACACAAAATTTCAATCGCCGCTTTCACGAATTTTCGAGTGATAAGTATATTTGCATAGACGCAATGTTGCTTTTCTGTTCAATGAAATATCTGTATTTTGAAAATTATAATATGAATTTTCGAGCGAAATTACAGAAGATATCAAACTTGGTCCCAGATATTGGGGATATTTGGATTATACCAAGCTTCAAATGCTTGTATTTGAAGTTTGGTATTATTCAAAATTAAATGCTCGTTCATTTCCTAACTTGGGCTATACATAAATGTCATGAAAATCAGTAAAAAAAACAAAATTAAATAGCGATTGAAAAGGTAATCTTAATTATTAAAAAAAAATATATTCAGAAAAAATAAGAGAAAAATGCTAAATGTTTTATTTAAAAAAATTTGTTGATAAAATTTGTATTGCCCCATAAAAATGGGCAACGTTTTAGTTTTTTTCTAGATATGTGTCGAGGAGAAACTATGCGAATTCCAAAGTCTGTATCAGCTCTCTGCCTAACAAAATGGACTCAAAAACATAATAGCACGCAACAGGATAATCCTAGCATAAAAAGAAACCCCGCAACATATGACAAAATTATATTAGTATAATATTCAGGTACTACACTTTACTAAAACCTTTTGGAAATTTGCATTCTAAACTTTTACTTCTTTCAATAAATGAATATTGAACAAATTCTGATTGTAGCAAGAATCTATCATTGAAATTTTGGTTGTTGATAATCGGTACATTTCTTTAGCCCAAAATTGTAAAATATCAGTAGCAATGTTCCAATTCCAGTATGTTGTGGTAAATTAGGACAATTCAGAGTAATATCTTTATTAAAATAATTAGGTAAATTAGGACAATTCAGGGTCATATTTTTTTAAAGCCATTTTAGAGCTTAAAACATAAAGATATATTAATACTTAAATTTTTTAATAAACCTCTAATGCACTATTTTTGAAAACTGACATCTTTCATAACTATAAAAATTAAATCAACCTACATTTAATAATTTTTTGGAAATTTAAATCTTAAGTAACTACAAAAATAAATATTTATTCATAAATAATTGTTATTAAGTTATATTTATTTCATATTTCAATATAAAATTAATAATAAAACCTTGCCATTTCCCATATTAATCTATATGTGCAGATAAGATGGCCATTTAAATAAAGATAAGTTATCAGTAGCGAAGTAACCCGTTTGGCTCTTTCTCTACTATACTGAGAATGCTCCTTGACTCGTATTGGGATTCAAAGCGCTAGAACCCACTATTCCTTTAGATTCTTAAGTTTTGTTTATTTTTTTTTCTAACGTATGCCAATAATGAGAGACGTAGGATGAATACACATGTTTTCATATAGTGAAATGAAATTATATTAATTTATCATTTTTATGTAAAAAATTCGTACAGAACATTTGAATACGTATGGATATACGAAAAGATTGTAAATCTTATCCAATCATATTGATGATATGTCCTCATACCAAATTTGCTGTCACATACTATTTTGCGATTCGTTATCAGGTTATATTGCTAGGAGATGATTACATTTAACGAAAGAAATAGAAAAAATAATATAAACGTTTAAAAAATGTGAGATCAATTTCAATTTTATATTCAAAAGTATTTATTTTTTTGGAATTTTTTTAAAGAAAATAATGTTCTCAGCAGTTGGTATGTACTAAAAGCCATAGTTTATTGATATTATTAGAAATAAATGATTGGAGCAGTGATTAGAGACATATTGTGAAAGAACACTGAAATATTTTGATTGGCCATCTTATCAAAATCAAATTACCGTGTAAATTACTGTACAAACTCCCCCGAAAATATTGCTATATTTTCTAGCTAAGAAACTTACATGGTCATGAAATAAATTTGTATTCATTATGAAAATCTAACTTTTTCAAGCCTATACCTAGATAGCTAAGCTTAATGTTGACAATTAAATTAAGAAAGTATCCTAAGATTCGAAAAAGTAACTGTCAGTTATATGCCATTTGATTTGATATGACTTTATCTCATTATTATTGTACTGTGCACTCATCGTAGGATCGCAATGTGCTTTAGTATATTGATTAACAACTACGTGATATTTTTATTATATAGTTCATAACTAAGATTTCTAGTTTTTGAAGTTGGTTTTTTATAAAAAATTTTAGTGTAAAAAGTTCTGTACTCCTTGCTTGAATTTGAAACAACATAAGAATTATTAAATGAGACTTTAATCGTAATTTGTTTGTTGGAGTCCTTTACAAACATGGAGATCAAAAGATATGAACAAAAATTAACTCAACTTTTTGAGAAATTTACACAACCTGGATATGTTTTGAATGGTTACTTTGCCGAACATTTATTATCTCACCTTGGAAGTAAAGATGAACAAGGTAAGGTTTGTTTGCATATAAACGGCCTTGATTTTACGAAATAGATTCCCTGATAATACATTGTTGAATTTTTTTTATATATTTAAATAACTGTTCCTGAGATAAGGTTAACTGCAAATGGCTGCATGTTGCCTGTAATGTCATTGTTATGTATTTCAGAACACCTTTTTAATAACTAATATTACAAAGATTATCAATGACTTGCAAAGTTTCCATAATTAGTGTTATACTTTTAGGGTTATAATAGTATATTCTAGTATTTTTATTCAAATTTTGAAAAATAAATTGCACAATATCCATTAAAAATATTGGTAAATATGACTTTATTGAAACCGAAAGTGGAGGCCGAAAAAATTTGAATGATTCAGATGTCGCATTATATCATCAATGGTAATCCCTGATACAAGTAAAAAAGTAACAATAAAAAATGAGTCAAATTACGATTCTCACTTGAATTAGAATACAGTGATCACTTTAAAGAAAATAGCCGCTTGTTAAAAATTTTAATTATTCCTTGCTTTGAGGACTAAAAAAATAGTAAATACTACATAATCATAATTTTTTTATACAAAAAAAATTATTAACAAAATCAATTAAATTTGGTTCATGTAAATCGGTGAATTAATTTTTAAGTAATTTGGGAAAAAAACTTGCGTAATTATAGGAATAGTCAGAAAAAAATCATTGTTCAAAAAAATAATTTTAAATTTAAAAATAATTATTATGGACATGTAATTAAAAATGTTTACTTGCTTAAAAAACTTCAATGCTTTATCAATTGATGAATATGAAATTATCAATCAAGTTGAGTTACATTTGACTTTAAAACAATTTGAAATCCTAAACTACATGTAGTGAAGTCTCAAATTTAATATCAACATGATACTCTCAAAACATCAAATAAATACTAATCATCGAAATTACTGCAAAAAACTTTGTAGTATAATGTGTACGTGTGTTTAAGATGTAAAATACTCGAGTTGCTATCACTTTATCTATCTCTTTTGCTAATGCTCTAGTAAATGAGCTTTCAGTCCCTACAGTGTATTGTTTTCCATGATGAATTTCATTACTATATTCATTTAGAATTAAGTTTTTTTGTCTACCTTAACGTTTATTTCCTTTGTAACAATTTTTTTCGAAAAGTATATAAAACACACTCAACAATAACTGTAGTACTCTAAAATTCTCAGTATAACTTAAAGGTTTACTAAAATTTGTTTAATGGTTTTCCATCCAAAGCTACAAGTATAATAACTACTTAATAATTTTTTATTCTTTTACGAGATATTCTGTAACATGTGCCCTTTCTGAGAAAAAGATTAGGCAGTAAAATGGATTTATTTCAAATTTGTTTATTCTTGAAAAAGAATTTGTAATCATAATGAGCATTTGCAAATTAGGTCCTGAGCAATATAATGTTTCGACAGCCGAGTGCTTGAATAGAAACCTCCGTAACTTTTTAAATTTTTAATACATGACATTTTTGTAAAATCCATTTTTCTGACTACTTTGTGAGAATATCTCCTTAAATTTCCAACATATATTTTCATTTTTTATAGACTATTACCAAACCTTGTATATAAGGACACTTATTATCAAACCTTCATACAAAATTTTTTTCATACAACTGTAAGTAAATTTCTTTATTTGTTCGTTTGTTTTTCTACTTTCGTGGATGACTATTCAACCAATTTTCAGGAAATTTAGGATGTATATAGTCTGATTTATGCAGACGGGATGTAGAAAATTGACTGTTCCAACAAAACTAATTTCTTGCGAGCGAAGCTACGAGCAATAGCTAACTGTTTATAATTGTGTTTTTGCAAGCAATCGTTTCTCAAAGCTTTTTTAAGTTAATTAGCAATTTTTGTTATTAAAAATTTATATTCTTATTTGTTCTAATATACAAATAAAAACACAAATTTTTAAATATTAAACAAAATGATTTTCAAGCAGGGAAATTAATGAAAAAATTGCATGAATAGACTTTTGAAATTTAACCGTCAGAAATTGTTTGTCAGTGGTAAACCTTTTTAAATAATTTTTTTTAGTGAATAATAATTTTTTTAATAATTATTTTCTTTCATATTTAAAAAAAAGAAAGAGAGGAGAAATTCACTTGGCAAAACTTATTTGTGCTAAAAATGGACTCTGCATATAACTTATGATTGAAAACTATAATTATTGTTTTGTACGTAAATTATTATATATGCATTATACAGTTAGATGTCATAGAAGACATATGAACATAATGACATTTACTATTAAGCTTATTTTAAAAAAAAACTATCCAAGGTGATATAAATAAACATATTACAATTAAAGACAATTTGATTAATGAACAAAAATAAGAAAAACTATGACTTTTTGCTTTATCTTAATTTACATATTTTATTAATTGTTCATGTTGATCAAAAATTTCTATACATTAACTTACAACTAGTTTGAGCTTGATTTCTTTTACAGAAAGCCTTAGCCTCAAGGATTCCCAAAAATGCTTTACCAAGATAAATATTATCTGGTGGAAATAACTCTTTCAATCAACAATTTATGAACAATAACAATTGATACTTCATTATATATTTGAATATAACGATAAAGATTTAACCTGTAGAAACTAAAACTCAACAGTGTATTGACTAAGCAATTACAGTTTTGAAATATTCATTGATAATTTAAATACAACTTTTTGAATACCTCGCTAAATATTTATTGCTCCGTTTCTCATTTCTAAAAAGGTTTAACCTGATTATAACTAATAATGAAAATGTATAAACTGTCCTCTCATTTTTCTTAACAACATCACTCATTACATATTACCTAGTCATTTTCCTACTTGCACGTATGAGGTGTGTTCAAAAAGTTTTTAACCATTTTGTAATACGGGATGAAATATACTACAAGCATTGACCTTCTATTTAATAATATATCTGACACAAGCATAAGTGTGCAGACCGTCCTTCTACATTACATGTGTCGCTGCATGTTAACCTCTAAATATGGATCTAACGAGTTTTAAAATGGATATGTAACACCCAAATGTAAACGTAAAATTCAACAAACTTTTTGAGATGATGATTATGAAATAAATTATGGAGTGGCATATTAGCTTCAAAGATGATTGCCTGCTAGTAGGAAACAAATCCCATTATGACTTTATACATGTATTCGTTCATTATAGAAAGTTTAGAATTACTGTCTGGATGATTACAATTGAGTTTAGATTAAGCATTGCTCAATAGATTCCATTTGGGCCAACAATCTGGATCTCCAAATCTGGATCAAAACTGTTTATGATAAAATACAAGCAATTCGCTTTTAATGTTTCGCAGAATATGTTGGAGTGTATAAAAAGTAACAGAGTGTGTTCGCTGACAATGAGTTGTGGGTATAAGGGTACAACCCAAAACCAAAATTCAGTGTTCATAGTAGAATTATCAACCATCCCCATAACCAAAAAAACGAGCAAGAGCAGAGTCATGCTGATGGTATTTTTTAACTCACATGGGATATTGTATCATGATTATGTATTGGAACGCTAAAAAATAACACAGAATACTATTAAAAGGTTACATATCACCTCCGTAATGCTTTGCAACTAGGCTACTTTTTGCTATGGGCAGCAAAAAGTGACAACTCCGTCATGATTGTTATGACGCAGCTACTTATTCTTCTGATGTAATTCACATTATCTACAAGTGAAAGGAAGATGTCATGAAAAAACGAGCTAGCTGTACTTCTTGCGGAAAGTGGACTTCTAGAAAAATTGCCAAAAGTGGCAGAATTACTGGAAGAAGCATGTATAATTTTGAAGAGGTTCCTTTGAAGGGGATAAATGTCAAAAACTTAGAATGAATAAATATAATTTTGCCAAGATGGAATCCTATATTTTTTGAACATACTTCATATCGCACCACCAGAATGAAAATGACTCAGCTCAAAGAACGTAACTTTTGCGAAAAAATATTTAGATTTTAACATTCACATTTCAAGGTTATGGAATTCTCCATCCTAGGCTGTTTTATTACATTTATTCAGTTTCCCCTCTTTTTGAGTTAGGCCTGTTTGATTCTGAAATATCTTCCGAAAATTACATTACAAACATGTTAGTCTTTACAAAGTCATGTTTAAATCTGCGTCACTTTATTTCACATAATACCACCTTTTAGAAATCATATTGATTGATAATATACATTTAATAACCAAATAATAGTAAAAACTGGATTCTGATCAATATTTAAATGAAATCTTACTTTTTAGGCATTAAATTGATCAAACCATTGAAATTAAAAAATTCCTTAAAATTATTTTAATAAATATAATGAAATGAAATTAAAGAATTTAAAACTAAAATTTAAATTTGTTTTACGAAGTTTTTATAATCAGAGGGGATTAATTTTTTCTACTTCGAAAAAATGTTAGAAAATTATTTTTTTAATAAATATGTTTAGTTGTAATGATAAATAATATTTTGGTTCCTGCTTTGTTGATTCTTTTGTTCTTTAGTGTTATATTTTTTAATATTGAATATTATTTTAATTAAAATTGTATAAAAAAATATTAATAATAAAATTGGTTACAGAATTTGGTTACAAATTATCACAATCACCACGAATCATGAAAATGTTTATGACTATACTTGATAAAATTGAAACATACACACCATCAGTTCAAAATTTCCTTGTAAATCTGGCAGCCATTCGAGCAAGAAGTGATCTCCAGTTCGCTTTTTTAAATTGTGATAAAGGCCTTACGAAATTGGACAATTTTCTCATTAAGGGCAGTGGATTACAGCAGCCTTCTATGAAAATAGCATTTCTAAATTTATTAATGAACCTACCTGATCACAGTACCGGTATTAGCTGGCTCATTGAGAACGAATGGTGGAGAGCAGCATTAAAAATATGTGGCGAGCAGCAAACAGTTTATGTTACAAGGGCTTCCTGTCAATTTCTTAGCAAATTCTTGTGGACGCTAAGTGAAATGGATGATGAAGCAAATTGCTTAAAAATACTAGACACTATTTTAGAACCCCTAAAAAAAAAATATTATGGCGAACTCACAATAATAGCAACTGAAAACGATGGCGAATTGACAAAATCTGTTATGCCTGTTTTATTAATACTTTATGAGTTGCATCGCGATCCAAGCAAATATATGCACCACACTGTCATCGCAAAGTTATTCCATTTTCATTTTGGGTTAGGTTTCCTTTTAATGGGTCTTTATGAATTAACACGAGACAATAAAGTATTATTGTACATACTAAATATAGATTTTATGAGTAAAATTTCTAAAAGATTTATAAATAGAAAGGCAGATTCTATTATTACACAAGAAGATGTATTGGAGCAATGTTTACTATACTTTAACATAGTTCACCACTTAACTGTTAAGAGATGTGCTCAACTTATATTACAGTTCTCAGTAGATTGCATAACATTTTGGAATAAAATTGGCACCAAGGAGTTATTGGCTTTTGAACGTAACGGAAAGACATACAACTTAGAAACACAATTCATCATTGTGGCAATGATCCCAATTCTCTGTAACATAAAGTGTACAAATTATCATCGACCAGTCGAAAATACTATTAATTTCTTTGATATGTATATGGCAAAAATGGTAGATATGGCAAGCGAGCATACAACCCGTGTAGTTTATCAATTTAGAGATTTATTATCGGAAGAAAATTGTAAAACTGTTACCATAAATGCCATAAATCGTTTATATTCTATAAGGAACCGGTTAGATACTGCTCAGGCATCCATGGTATATCAATCTTTGTTCTACATGCTGCAAGCTGTGGTTCCAATCGATGACCAGGACAATCTTATATTTAATATCAATATGTTCGATACACATGAAGATGTAAACCTAATGCTGTCAGGATTGAATTTAATTCATGATTTAGTCAAAGGCCACTCGTTGAATTGGCATGTGAGCTATGAAGTTGTTTGCCTTTTCAATTGTGTGATGAATATACTGAAAATGAGTAATTTACCTATGAAGGTAAGTTTATATTGTTCATTTTATAAAAGTATTGATAAAACTCTGTTTGAGTCTTCCAAGACAGAAATTATGAATATATATATATAGATATATATATATAGATATACATATATATATATATATATATATATAGATATATATATATAGATATACATATATATATATATATATATATATATATATATATATATATATGTGAGTGCGTGTCTATATACAAACTTGTATATTCACAGAGTGTTGATGAATTAATATAGCAATCCAGCTTAGACACATAGATGTAACTGTGGTTGAGAAAATATTGAAAAAAATGTAATTTGTATTAAAATATATGTTATTTTTCTATAACAAAGAGTCAGATCAAAACAATTCTATTATACCATTACAATAAAATTTTATTCACACCAACGCCCACTTTGATGTTCGTCACCCCGAACAAAAAGACAAATTGCCACCCTTTAAATGTATAAATTTTTATAAATTTATATCTTTTTTTTTAAATAAAAATCAAATCATTTTATACTAAAATAAAAACATATATTTAGAAACAAACATATAATATAATTCACAGCCAAAATGCCGCCCTTGTGATTTGCTCTTCCAGATAAATGACCGGTATGTTCGCTCCTATTGACACAAATCATTACCCCAAAAATAATGGCTTTTCATCAATTTAGAGGCCCAATTTCTTATTGAATTGTGGTGTAAATGTTTTGTCTTATAATAAGACATTAACCTCATAATATATTTAAATTGAAAATAGGAACAGTTTTTATAATATGACTTGGAACAATCGTTGAGTAATATAATTTATGCATCATACAATTTTTCGAAAGTAGAACTGGACAGTGCAAACTACAGACAGGAAATCTATGTATGATCTTGGCATATTTTTTTTTTAAACTAGTTATTTAATTTCGCTTTTTTATTATATAGATCAATTTAAAAGATAACTTAGTAAAACTTTTATTTCCATTTTCAGGCGAGGAAAAAACTGATAATTGCTTTCGTGCTTATTCTCAGCATCCATATTGAATTTTCAAATTTTGTCAAAATTTTTATTCTGAAATTAAAAATAATAAATACCAGCACTGTTTATATATTAAGTTTACTTATCCACATTTCATTTATAATCTGGACTACTCCAAGCTATAATCTAGACAAATATCTCTTAAACAATTCTTCTGTTGAATTTGAAACTTTTTCGAGATCAATGTCTTATCATATGATGACAATTAAACCATAGTTTAATAAGAAATATTTATTCCGTCAAACAAGCGTTTGTACGATCCTATACTTTTCCTGCATAAGACCATTTTTAAATGGTCACTTTAAAATCATATTAAGCAAATTTATTTGTATTTAGATAAGACAATTCAAAATGTTAATTTTTGTTATTCAGTTTCTTTAATAATTTTGCTACAAATAAACCAATTTTTATTACTTTCCTGGTGAAAAAGCCAATATCTTTTATGTAAAATAAATGTGTATAAATTATATTTGGAAGTGATTTTTAACTGTTGTGCTGCACTTACAGATAATTCTGCAGGTATTAAAAATATGTACACTAGCTATTGAGAGATTCTTACCACCAAATTTGGCATTGTTGATGGAATCGGATGGATCTGTCATAGACGAACTAGGTGATGTCATTTTTGCAAAGATGCATGATGTTAATTGGGAAGTGAGAGATTGTGCCATGGAACTTTTATTAGTATGCACTGATATAGCCTTTATGAGTAAGTTGAAATATTTTTATTTTGTTAAATTATTATTTTTTTAAGGTTTAAAAATATATTATTTTTTTCAGGTTTTTAAGGTTTGTTAAGAAACTAAATATTATTTATTAGACCTGAGATAATAAAGCATTATTGATTATTTCTTCTTTCCTTGTCTGAAATAGAAACGAATATAAAAATATTAGATTTAGAAATATTGCACCTCATCCCAATGATGATCCTTGACACATTCTTTCTATTTTATTTATATAGTCTTTTTTCCTTCTTTTTCATCATTCTATCATGTCCTCGCTTTATAAAATTTATTTTAAATTTTATCCATAATAAATTTCAATTTCTCTCTCCTAATATATGCATGTGTGTTTCATAAATATTGTTACTTTTTACCTAAATTATGAAATAAATTAGATTTTTCTGTCTGTGCTTCAGCTCACGTAGGTCGAATTCATATTTGATGCAGTTTGACATAATTGAGTAGTTTTTAAACACAGTAGTTTGATATTTCTTTTTACTTGGAAATAAAAAAAAATAAAAGTAAAATAAATACAACAAATATAAAAATGAAACAAATTTTGACAACAAGCGGTATGCCACTAAGAGATGTTCGGGACATAAACAGTTCATTGCTAAATCAATATCATTGCTAAATCAATATCTACGCCTAGTGTAGGCTCCTATCTGTTAATTGTTATCCTAAAAAATGTATTGTTTAAAAAATATGATTAATTCCCATTAAATGTACTTGAATGGAAAAAAATGGTCACTCAGTATAAGTAAAATTCAACTAGTGGCATCATTTTGATTTATGACTCTACTAACTAATAAACAGAGTGCTGCTTTTTTATTTCCATGCCCACTCTACTGATCCAGTCAAGTACCATGCAGATAACATACGGCATCGAAATTTGGTGCAGGCCAAGTAAAAATACATCCAAATAATAATCATTTAACTCTAATTAATATTAACTAACCTGATGGAAATCAATCAAGCTGGGCTATGGACCATACTCGTCCCCTATAATTAATAGAAATATATTTCACAACTTCTTACTGAATGTGTCGCATGAAAAAATACAAGTTGCTTCAAAATAACAGAAATAAAAATGTTTGGTTACAGGTTTGTCAATAACAATGCAATATTTTATCGATAGAAAATAGCAAAAGCCATTGAATATAAAGAGATTTTGTTCCAAGTAAATATGAGATTCGATTTTTGTAAAATTGATACCGTATTGTTTTGTTTAATATACAAAAAATATTAGCGCAAGTACAGTGGATAAGAGGTAACTTGTAACATATGTCAGAGATAAGTTTAGTTTGTAACTTTTTATTTGACACCTCTGTATGCACACGCTATGTTTTCATAGACAAATATAATTATAAAATATACATATATACATTTTTTGACTCAATGTACATATATATATATATATATGTATAAACATTATAAACATTTGTATAATCTATTCCACATTATTGGTGAGTGCCATCTCACTGTATAACCCTTCATCCATTAACCATTCAATAATGATAGACTTATATAAGTTTACTTTTCTGTATACACTAAATTATTTAGTATTAAAGTGAAACATTAAATACTAAGGCATCTAATGTAAACAAATGTTATTTGCTTTAGGTAATAAGATAGGACATAAAAAGGAACATATTTATTTGACAAGTAGATTTATTAATATTACATCATGCATTAACATTACAGATGCACGAGTTTAAGTCACATTTGTTTTTTTTAATTTTTTACTTGTATGCATCACATTATGTTTCCTTGTAATTATACTATTACACAAAAAGGTGCAATAAAAGATTACAACATGTTGTGTAAGCGTATGGTAGAATAATTGTATGAGAGCAAGTTCACAAATCACCGGATACTTTTTTTAGGTAGATTTTGCAAATTTACCTATTCGGTTTATCTTTATCAGTTTATTTTCACCAAAAAATAAACTGATAAAGATATACCGAACAGGTAAAATTACAGAAAATTGTTTACCTACTGTTAATTTTACTGCCTGTCACACATCTATAATAATAGAGACCATAAGCAGTCATGAATACACGACAGTGTGGACGACGAAAGAAACTTTGCTTCATTGTGCTCCTATCAGGCATTATTCCACATACCAAGCAAATTCGTTCAGCCAACTTACAAACGAACTTAGGACATAATGCATGTATCCCTCTATCATATGATATGGAGTACAGACGCATTGTGAGATGTGAAAAGAAAACTCTCTTTTCATATATTTAATGAAAATAATTCTGTTTTTTTATGTTACTTATAAATTCAAGAACCACAATACACACTTATAACCACAGTATGTTACTATAGAAACTTAATGAACATTGAAATCGGCTATTGTGTAATAACAGGGTAGTAACAGGAAAAGACTACAGTTTAACACAAAAGCAGAACCATTACAAAAAGACAGTATGTTTTAAATATTTACCATTTGGTGTAAAATTTTCTACAAAAATTTGTATATTTTTAAAAATTTAATGTATATAATGTTCTATTTAGACATTCACAGTATCTCCTGCCTAAATAGAGAAAGCAGCAATAAAGAAATACCATGCTTCTCTATTCCAACACACCTCCTTTATTTGTTTTCTATTCTTTGGTCTCTTCTCGATGTTAAATTTTATACATTTGTGCATCTAATTCATTCTTGTTTTTCCATGTCACCTATATTTTATTTTCTCACTATTTCCAAGTAGACAGAGATAGAAATTCAACAATAATTCCAAATAGAAATTCAACAATAAATTTGTTAAGTAAAAAGGCTCATCTTAAAATAATATGGCCTATCATTATTAAAACACTTAGCATTTATTAGCATTCATACATAGATCTTTCTCTACCATATGGCCTATCATTATTAAAACACTTAGCATTTATCAGCATTCATACATAGATCTTTCTCTACCATATGGCCTATCCTTATTAAAACACTTCGCATTTATCAGCAATCATACATAGATCTTTCTCTACCATATGGCCTATCCTTATTAAAACACTTAGCATTTATCAGCATTCATACATAGATCTTTCTCTACCATATTTGATGCATTTGTGATACGTTGTAAATATAAATTCATCCAGTCTTAATAACACAGCATTATCTGTATACATTAGTCTACAGTTCAAAAACTTAATAAAGGCTGACAGATTATCCGACCATAATTTACTAGTGTAAACAGTACCCTAAGTAGTCTTGCAAGAGTTCTAACATGCTCGCAACGATTTCTTACAAGTGTAACTGTTGCGAGTCTAAACACATTCATATTGGCTTGAGACAGGAAACGCAGTTCATAGTATTTATATCAGATACTATTTCTCACTCGCAGCTGTTAGTTTTTATTTTTTAAACACATAATTCCATTGTTTTTTTTGTGTTGATATCGTGAACAAACTAAAAGCACAATTGTAGCCTAATGAATAATTAAGTTAATAAAAAGATACAATCAAAACGAATGCTTTTTTAATAATGGACAGAAGTTTACAATGATCGTGGATGAAGTAAATTGAAAATATGGTAATTTCAGGAGCCAGTGGCAAAATTAATAAAAAAGAATTGAACTAGAGTATGAAAACAACAATATCAAGCTACCTTCCTAACACATTGTGTAACACATTAATAAAATTGTCATTGCTGTTATATGTTCACATCTATGTCTCAAAATATGTTACAACAAATCACATGCTAACTAGGATACATGTGTCAATGGTTCTGTAAGAACTTGTATTACAAGGTTGTGATAGTTTTTCTTGTGACAGTTGTTTCCAGATATATTTCAGGAATTCACATTTTAATATAAACAGTACTGTAAGTTGTGTAAGACTTTTCACGCATGTACTTGTGTAAGACTTTTCACGCATGTACGAATGCAAGTGTTCATACATGTGGAGACATGGCCTATGACATGAGACTAGATTATAGATAACAAAAAGACCTGGCCTGTCCTAACCTATTACATCCATGGGCAAACAACCTCTTCTGAGTAACTTTCGATATACATCCGGACACCCGGACACTAGCGGAATACTAAATTTTGTATCATGGGATATCCGTGTCCTAAAATATATAACTATATATATGCAAGTGCAATTCGGTTGTCAGAGCACCACATCGATTTATTGAGACGAATATGTGTGTTCCCCTTCTCACCTTTCTCCCGCACATACCTGCCATTGTATTTTGGGTTGTCAAGCTTATGGGAGTCACTATTCTTGAATAAAAGTAACTGATATGAAACAGACATCAAACCAAAAATCCCTTTTGGATTTTTATCCAAAAAAGGAATTTGTGCTCCAATGCCACAAATCTGATCATGAAGAAGAAGTAAATGAAGCGGGCGCAGGCCCATCCACAAATGAAGTGAAGGAACGTAAGTTTTACTACTGTTTAAAGATTACTTGAAAATGATAAACAGAAATCTATAGTTATTCATTCTTTAGTATAGAATTTATCTTTATACGTGAAGTGTTCAATCAACAACACCACTAGATATCGGGTTGGGAAAAAATCTGTGTCAATACATATCGCCTCACTTGCGGCTTGTGGTCTTATTTTGATTATGTATTAGTTTGAAAGTTTAAGCTTTTGCTTCGATTGAAACAAGTGAGTGACAGATTAGTTGTGACGAATGATCGTAAGTAAAAGATTTTATTTCGAAGATTTGTGACTTTGACTATGTATATATATTCATGTGGGGGACAGCATTGAGCGTTGGTTTTTTAAGTTACCCATTATCTAGTGCTATTGTCGATCAAAGGATTAAACATCATAGTTTTCTAACTTCTTGATAACTAAAATAAGTGTTTCAACAAAGAATTGTATAAAATATGCCGGTCATGTGCGAGTCGGACTCGCGCGCTAAAGGTTCCGTAACATATCATGAAAAAATTTTTTTTCAATGTTTTTGTATGAACACCCCCCCTTCCCCTTTATATTTTGTCTTATTTTCTATATTATTCTTTTATTTTCAGCTGATAGCTTTTGATCATTGTTTTCTGTAAATCCTTACATATTATAAAATGCAACATCTGTCTGTCCATTTGTACGTTTATAACTCGAGAACCACCAACTTTATTGAAAATGAATGTGTGTCTGTATGTTCAGTTATTTTCTTTCTTTTACAGCAAGATAGCTTTTGTTCCGGACTCGTCCATGGAAATTGGGAACTATGTGTGTCACCTTCCAAACAGTGATGAGGAAAAGCTAAGAGAATTAAAGGATCCCACCAGATACATTTAAGTTTGCAGTCACTGGTAAAAATAATCTTTCTTTTCAACGTCACTGGACTACCAAGTATTCATGGCTTGTATATTTAAACGTCATGCAGGGAGCACATTGCGAAGTATGTGTTTTACTTAGAAAAATGCAAGGTGGTCGTGGTAATTAAGAACTTGCAGGCTTTGTCAGTAAGCCATTTACTAATTGGAAGAAAGCTTTAGAGAGTTTTGATCATCATACAGATACGAAATATCATAAATTTGCTATTGAGCAGGCAGCAAATAATGGTTGCAGAAGGACTTTTCCTTCCGCAACCATGTATTAATATAAAAAATAAGAACATGGTTGAAGAGAACAGAAAAGGTTAAAAGCTATATAATAAGTCTTCTTTGTGGGTGGTGGGAAATGGCTTTAAGAGGAGGCTGTGATGATATGAACGAACTGGAGAAATTGAAATGAACGAACCCATCCATAATGATGGTAATTTCCGAGCACTTCTTTGTTTTTATGCACAATCTGGTGATGAAGCAGTCAAGTATCATTTACTAACACTAAACAATCACAGTAGAGCCATGTATAGCTCGTCAGTAATTCAGAATGAAGTGATAGCACTATGTGTTAACGGTATTCAAGTGCAAGTACTTAAAAGGGTCAGAGAAGCAGGGTTCTTACCGTATTACTTGATGAAACTCAAAACATACCACGACTTGAACAATTAGTGTTATGTTTACGATATGTTGACTGTTCATCTGGAAAATCGTTTATTCGCGAGGATTTCCTAGAATTTATGTACTTAGAAGATATTTCAGCTCAAGCGTTAGCAGTTATAACGCATCTTTTATCCTATAATTTGGATATGGATAAATTGATTGAGCAAGGCTTTGATAGTGCTGCAGTGATGAATGGCCAATTACGAGATGTGAGAACAATAATCGCGGAGCAATACACAAGAGCGTGATTCTTACACTGTGTAGTTTACATTCTGTATTTGGTTCTAGCACATTCAAATGAGATACCTATGATACGATATTGGAAACAAAAAAAGTATAGTAAATTTGTTTCGACAATCTCTAATGGATGGAAAAATATGTGGCTGTTGAAAGATTTACACAAATGAAGCATTTCATTGCATACTAGAAAAGTATTTTCATATACAGTAAATCTAAACGAAGCAATGTAGAAGATGTCGATTTGACCAACATTTGCAGTTAGATAAAAACAATAAAAACTACTTTACAAAATATTCGGAACCAAAATGAGTTTGTGATCCTTTTCAAGCAAGCAAAGCAAATGAGTTCAAGCGAAATAACTGTTCCAAGAACGACTACAATGCAAATTCAGCGCAGCAATGTTCCGGGCGAAAGTGCCAAAATATATTATCGTCGAAAAGTCCCTTTCATTGACTACGTAATTACAAAACTTGATGCACGCTTTAAACTACATGAAGACCCAATCGAAAGGATTCAAAATCTTCTGCCTGACAAGGCCAATAATGACTGAATAGAACAAAACAAAGGAAAACCTTAAAAAAACAGCGGTATTATTTTTGGGAGAAACTGAAACCCATCATTTTCGAAGTGAATATGAAATATGACTGAATAATTGGGCGTCAATCGCGGAAAAATCTTCCACCGCACTAGAAATTCTTGACCGGTGCGAGAATCAATTCTTTCCTACAATAAGAAAGCTTCTCATTGTGTTGGCCACACTCCCAGTGTCCACAGCAACCACAAAGATATTTTTCAACTCTAAAGAGGTTGAAAAGCTATTTGTGAAACAGCATGGAAGATGAACGACTCACTGGGCTTGCGCTAATGAGTGTATATCGTGATATAGCGACCCAATTGGATGCTGATCAAATCATGAATATGTTTGCCATAAGACGTAAAAGGTTAAATTGAATACTTTAAAGTTTTTAATTTAGTTTTTTACCTCTTAGCTAATTATTTTATTTTAAAGCATTTATTAAGTAAATTAAAATATTTAATTACCAAAGTAAATGCTCTAAGGCATAATCCTTTCATATTCTCCTCTAATCTTTTGATATTTGTTTCTTTGTTATTGTGCAATATAGAATATAATATATTATATTATTTTATATATTCAATATATAATATAATAAATTCCATAGCTTCGCAAACATATATTGTAAGTAAACTACTTTGTTATTTTTTAACATAAATAAATATTTTTTGGACATTAATTATACATTTTATTTAAAAGTACCTACTTAGAGCAACTATCGTTTGCTGCAGCCGTGCATATACTTCCATGTTTGTGTAATTTCTAATTGACTGCGATAGGTGTTTAGAATTTCACCTTTTTCTACATGAAGTTCGGGGAAAAACTAGTTAATTTTTGTACATTTTTCAACCTTTGAACCGCTGCCCATAACATAGCAAGAGCTAGGCCCATGATAAAATCTGTTATGATTAGTAGTAAAGACTATTGACCTTTGTAGATTTTCATATGGTTTAAAATTTCTTCATACATTATTTCAATGTAGTTATGATGGTCTAATAAAAGCTAGCCTTACAAACGCACGTAGCAGATTTCAACGCCGTTTGTTTACACCATTGTTGCTCATTACCCATATGTTCTGAAGAGATATTATATAACCATTTGATATAAGTGTGCCAAAACCTAAAAAATGAGCATAGAAAACTTTCCTCTTTATAAAATATTTCAATTGTTTAATTATTTGCGTGTTATGCCTATAATTATACTAGGAGTTAAGATTATTATTTTTAGAGAGATGGCAGTGACCAAATTTTGAATTTGTTTATTCTTCGGTAATAAATTTTACTGCATAAATAAAATTATTTGTTTTTTCAGAATACCCGAGCTTCCAGAAAATTTTATTAAGAAAAAATCTATCGGCCATAGCAGTGACAATTGCATTGAATGATTCCGAGCTATATGTTCGCTGTACAGCACTGCAGGCATTGGCATCCTGCATTCGTGTACCGGCTTTGTACAATAATGTAATAGAGATGTACCCTAATTTACCGGTAATGTTTTTTCTAAATATTTGATATATTATCTTATTTTTTCCAACACATAGATGTTACAAAATTTCAATATGGTTTATAACAAATAGTCTATGATATCAACATCATAAAATTTTCCAGATTATTCTTATATTGAAGTCTAGTCTAGTACTATAAGCCTAAAATTCTGATTGAAAAGGTTTCTGAAAATTACTGTTATCTCATGTAAAAATTCTTTTCTACATGGGATAAAAGTCACTGAAACTTATTTTTAATTATTTTCTATACTATACATTCTTTCTTTACAATAATTCTTATTTCATTTAAAAGTATTTTTTTGTATGTTCTAAATTGAAAAAAAAAGGAACAGATATGGAATAGGGTCCCATAGTTGTTATATCATAGACTTAATATACTACAAATAGACAAACATACTTGACATGTCACGCATCACCGAAACTGAATTGCCCTTGTGTGCATAATTGTATATATGTATGAGTTTTAGTGACGGGCTTTTCACTAACTATGTTATATCGATAATATAAAAATAAAAGGGCACGTATTTGGTCAAATTTTGTTAACAATTTATTTCCCAGAGCCTATAATTATGAACTCTCCCCCAATTTAACATATTTTTAGGAATGATTAAATTCCATAAAAGTAACTCCCCTCTCAAAAATGATTATGCAATACCTCATGTGAGACATTCCCACTCATATTTTTTAACCTTAAATGTTTGTTTAACTTTAAACGTTTTGGGTGCATTATTTCTATTGTGAAAAAATGTTAAACCATGCGTGTTCATATAAAAAATTGAATCTCACAGCCAGAAATACTACAAAAGCACTTAACTCTAGGCTAATAAAAACAAAAGTTATATCAGAAAAAATAAGTTCTATGTAGAAAATATATACAATGTGAATGTAAAAAAGTAGAAAAATATGTTCAGACATTTTAAAATTACTTAAAAATGCCAAAGATATCTTTTGTTTTTGATGTCATTTACCCTTGTCTCGAAAAAAAACTGCATCTCTTCCAAAAATTATCCAATTTTAATAATTTTTTCGGTGTTATCCTAGTAAAAACTTGTACCAGGATAATAAATACAAAGAAAATTATGGAAATATATATTGTGAACAAAAATTATAACAAAAACTGAAATCAAGTTCACATTGTATTTTCACAGTCTGGTACATCCTCCGTATCAGCAAAATAATTGTTATCGTCACTATTATCACTATCACTCAAAATTTGCATTACACCAAATTGTGAGCGCACCACAATATCACTCCCACTGTCAATTTTTTCACAACTTGAAAAACGACATTTTCCCTCGATTTATTTTCGTATTCCGACATTATGGGTTAAAAATGTTCTTTTCCTGGATCCTTTTTATATTGTAATTACTAATAAAATTATAATTTGAACTTTATGTAACACGTAGAAAGATAAAAAATTAGCGATGCGTGCGAGCGACCTCCTCTACCGTGCATTAAACAGCAACTGGTTTCGCAAGCGCCGTCGCGCTCGTGGCAAATTTAGTTAGTATGCGCACGAACGTGATGGTGCTCGTCGGCACTCTAACGGTTAAACAAATAACATATTATTTTAACCATTAAGTATTAACTATAACTAAATTATAATTATATAATTAAATTGAAAAAATAACCAACACGAGTTCCTCATACAATGACACTACTCAGACTGCACATTGTAATGATTTCAGTTACACAGTTCAACTACGAGAAAAAATTAAACAATTCAACATGAAAAAAGGAATTTTCATCACAGTTCCTCATATAATGATATTGTGGCACCAAAACTTAAAAATGTATTTCTACAACTCTAAATAATCATTTTTTAAGTTATTATAAAATCATTGATCTTTAAATAAAATGATTTATTCAAATGGTTTCTCAAAGTTTATTTTGATAAATTTTTTTAAAGTTGTTACATATATTTGTGTCATATTTTTCAATTATATATTTTATTAATAGATACATGTGGCTATTAAGAAGGTCCTGCCCATATTAATGATTAATTACATTATAAAACGAGTGTGCTTTAGACCACACGACTGAAGTAAAACTTCAAATTCACTAAATATGAACTTTAAAATGAATTTACAATTTTATCACATATATATATATATATATATATATATATATATATATATATATATATATATCATGCACTGGCTATGAGAGGAAGAGAGAAAGAAAATGTGCACGCGCACTGCTCTCTCTTGCTCCTATAGTGTGATACAGACAATAGGCTTGCACTGTATCTTAGATATACGAAACATAACTGGCTATGAGAGGAAGAGAGAAAGAAAATGTGTGCTCGCACCTCTCTCTCTTTCTGTCTTCACTAGTCTTCATCTCCCTCTCAACTTCCGTTCGCCTTGCACGATCACACTTTTCGTAACTCTCTCGTCACGCATTCGCCAGCTTACTCCCCAAGTCAAGCGCGCGTAAAGAAGTTTTACTTCAAAAACTGTTAATGTAAATAAATTGTATAATTTCTAAAACGGTTTTATTAAAAGTCGTTTCATCAAAGTTAAAACTACTTTTTAAATGTTCCATAAAATATTGTTCATATTTTCAGCGTATACCAAATACATCTTTTGTTGGATAAGCCAAAAAGCTCTCACCTAAAAGCCTAAAGCTCTTGCGAAATCTTTACGACTTATAAATGACTCATTAGTTTGTGATTATACCAAGGAATCTATCTATACAAACTTCACAATGTATATATTTTTTTATTTTTTAACCACAAAACCACCTACCTATATATTTGACAACCGATTTAATAAATAGTGATAAGACTTCAGAGGTGATCTGCGTAATAATACCTCGGTATTCACACGAACACGTCTTCAATATCACCTGGATTGTCATTTAGAAAATTATCGCTCAATGGAATTTCCTTTAAAATTGTATTATATAATATTGGAAAGAATAGTAATTTTTGAAATTTACAAGTAGTTTCCACTTTCACTCAATTTTAACTCTGCCTGACAAAGTAACTTTTTGTATGCAGATATAAATTGCCTGTTCGTTGGGTTAGTATTAAAACCTACGGCACTAAAAAATGTTTCCAAATGGCCTTGTGATAGTTTATAAAAACGTAAAAATGTCAAGTGGCCTTTATGAATGTAGTTTATGTATAAATATTTTAGACTCATTGTGTTTATTAAGAACCCTACTAAACCTAAAAGTCTAATAGAGTTTATAATAACAGTACCAACCACAAATTTTAAATTTCTAAAATATTTGTATACTTGATCGCTTTTGTTGAATATATCTTGTTTGTTAGTAGAATACAAAGGTTTTTTAAACCCAGAAAAAAACAGTTCCTGGTATTAAATTATTAAATATGTCATTAACGAGGGTAATAAATAGTACAGTGGTACAGTTCAAAAGATCATGGCACTATTGAATGGCTGTCGCAACAGAGCTTACATGTAATTGCGCTGCAAGCATCATTTTCATTTTTTGTTTGAAATAATTAATATGCTTAAATGTAATTTTGTTCCCCAATGTAAGACCTTCCTTCATTTGAATATTGTGTAATTGCATAATAAAGATAAATTAAATATTTCTACCATTTTCATCCATTAAAGCTTTTTTGTCACCGAACATATTTCTCACAAGTTTTAATAAGTGACATGGATGAAATTAAATAACGATGATGAAATTGTCCTCACTAGAAGTGGTCACTCTCGGTCATTCTGATTGTGGACAATCTTGATCACTGCCAGTTTCCTTGTGTCGAATAATTGTGAGATGAACACAAGTATTGGACATTGAAATTGTGCGGCAATTGCACATTCGGACCTCCCTTTGTTATATAAAATGACGATAACAGATCACATTTCAGTGCTAATTTCGCATTCTTTTTCCATTTTGAAGACATCTTGACTGTAGGAACCACAAGTGCAGATTAAGTAGAACTGTTTATGAATAACTTCGTAAAAAAAACAAGAAATCTAAAAGAAAAATCTGTTTTGGGACGCTAAAACAATCATATATTTTGGTTGATCCAAAATGGAAGCAAAATAATTAGTAATAAAAAGTCATAAAATATGACAAAGACTCTACCCACTTGACTGTCACTTAGAGTTCTTTGATGTTTTGAAACAAAACATGTTTATTGCACCTTCACTCAAGAAATATACAAAATATAGACAGTTTGGACATTTCTTAGTGATAATAGAATATGCAAATGTGCAGATTTGTATTTATTATGATTTTAGTGTATTTAGAGACAATATAACTATTTTACAAGTGGTCTCAAACTTTTGACCTGCAGTGTATATAAGATGACACTGGTTTTTTTGGCATTAACTTACCTAGAACCAAAAGTTATGTTAATGTGGAGATAGGCTAAGATAACTAGCTACCAATTTCATTATAAATACTTCATTATTATATAATTAAAATATAAAATTAATAAATAAAAAGGAAACTTTTTCTGTTTTAACTAAAAATATATACATGACATGAATTTTCTCTAGAGTTGTCACGTTAACCGTACATGGCATTCAATAAATGCATGCTTACTAAGAAATGTGTGGAAAAATACTTAACGTTTATAAGAGTCTTAATTATAGATGATAAAATATAAATAAGGATGTTGACACAAATACATCGTTACAAACTCTGTAGGCATCGAGTCGTTTTTCAAAATGTACTCTTTGTACAAAACATTTTCTTTCAAAATGTTTAGTACATACCATATCATTTTTATGGGCAGTCCAGTTGTACTATTAAGATTTCTTGTCCATATATCTCATCGTACAGAATTCATTGGAAACCTGAAAAACACATTTCGAATAATAGTATGGAAGCCATTAAAAGGATCAAATTCAAATTTCACTTCCACTAATCGCCAGCTTGTTTATGATTTTTTTATATACCAACATTATGTAAGGCCAGCTCTTAGTTTAAATACTGAATGATTTAGATACATTCAATTGCTTTAAATCTGAAAATATGCTTCTAATCTGTGCGTTATTTGAAACAAGGCTTTTTTTCGGTTTCCATCACTAAGTGCTTACATTGTAAATTATATTAATCATTTTTTTCCTTTCATTTCATCTACTAAAAATTTCTATCACAATCTACATTTATTTCACAATAGAAAAATATCGATATGACTTGTCGATAAAATAATGCCAATCCCTATGTGTCAATCTGTATAATGTCTACCCTAATGTATTTTTCACGAATATAATATCTTGTTATTGTATTCACAAAATTTAAGAACATAAGAAAACATAAATATATATATATACCTGACAAAGTCTAGTTAAACAATAATTTTGTGTAAAATAAGTGATAAAAAAGTAAGTACCACATTTACCTGTTAAATGACCCTTTATTTGGATTATTCACACACATCACTTCACAATCCAATCATTGTTTATTCTAAAATAATATTCTGGAAATATTATTTGAAAAATATCCGAAAATACTAAAATACGGCGGGACGTTATCGAAGTAAGAGACTATCGGAAACTTTATCTGTCAAAATAGTTTTATTTGTGCAGGTATTGTTCTCTTTTCCATTCACAGTAATGTCATAAAGAATACATTCTCACTCGCACATTCTGTCTATTCGTAGTATATTAAGTCTATATGTTATACCTCATGGAATTTTTTTACCACTTAACAGATATAATTTTATTTGAAAATTCAAAATCCAATTACCTGTAATATTTCACTTCTTCAACTTCGCAGTTAAAAATTTTAAAAAGTTAGATTTTACAAACTGTACAAGTATATCTCAATTAATATTTTATAAATTTGAAAACAATAAAACATCTATATGTTATACCTAGTGTTAATCAAACAGAAAAAATTACGAACATTCTTAACCCATTCCAACTTATATTAATATTTGTTTTGTAATTATTATAATTGTAACATTTAATACACATCATACTTTTTCATTTTAACACTCAATAAAATTTAAAAAAATCAACTTACATTATAACAATATATTGTAAGAAATAAAAAAAAATTTAAAAATTACCATAATTACACTGCGTAATAATTACATCAGCTATAGAGTTGAGACCATCTCATCAAAAATATAGATGTAAAAATTAGAAGTTGTAACAGTTTCTTACACAGCTCTTGTTTAAGTTATATTTTATTTTTAGGTGATTTATTTTTAGAATATTTTATGTTTAAGTTATCCTATTATAATAAAAACTAGCTAAATACCTGGCATAGCTCAATTTTACAGGGGAATCCCACCCAGTTATCTAATAAAAGTGCTAGTGCCAGTGCATAATTGATTTCTCAGATATAACAATCAAAAGAATACTGCTATAGACCAGGTTTTCAAACTGATTCTGAATACATGTAAAAATTATAATTTACAAAATTCTTAAATATTAGTCATAAAATTTAAATTTTTACTGTTTAATCATTCACAGATATTGGTGATATCCATGCTCTCAGATAATCATGAAGCACTCCTTCGCAAAAATGTGACTAATTTAATCAGGTGTATGTGTTACCATGACCGATTCAATGATTCATTGATGCCTGTGATACACCAAAAAATGGCAGCAGCTGCCTTAGATGATTTTAATTGGGAAGTTCAACTTGCTGCTTTGGGATTTTGGGACTGCAGAATAAGAGAATATCTCTCTCATCAAGGAATGATTGACGGTAAATTTCCGAGTGTCACTTTTTCAAAGAAAGAGAGGAAAATTGTCACTCTAACCAAAGTTGAGATACAAAAACGTCTTATATATTTATTAAATCAGATTGCTGAAATTGGATGCTTGAAAGTTCTTCTCGAAGTATTGGAAGGCGACCATGAGATCGAGGTTGTAGAATTTGCACTCAAAGTAGTGAACAATTTAATGGAGTTGCTAACAGTATACGATATTGATAAAATAGAACAAGGGTTACCTAGCAATAAGACCAGCGGCGCTGATATCGAGTTAATAGAAGCTCAAGCTAACTCTGTTCTTCATTCCAATCATATGCAACCAGATGTTGAAATTATTCAAAATACAATAAATATTTCAATGGAAACCGATGAGAGTACAGAGCTTAAAGCAAAAAATATGGAATCTGACAAAATTATTGAGTCTATACTAGAAACTGACGACATCAAACTGTTGGCCAACATATATGCCAAACATTTAACAGTTGGGTCAGATGAACCAGACCAGAATGGCGAAGCCATGTCCGAGGATGTAAAACAGAAACCGTTATTCATTTGCCCAAAAGTATTTTTACATAAAGTAAGAAACACTGACTATCAGAAAATCATAAACGGACGAAAGGAATGGAATGTAGATTTAAAAAATCTTAATTCTCTTATGGATGATATATTAGGTGTCTATGAAAATCCAGATGTAAATAACTTAGATTGTTATTAATTCTGTTGTATTTTTATAAAACTTTTTGTTATCTATGAAATATACATTATTTTTTTGTATCATGTATTTAAATCCACACCTTACAGCATTAATCTAACCTTGTTTAGTAAAAATCATAACATTTTGCTCTACTGCGGCTGGTAGGTGTAAAACTCAATATATGATAACTACATTTATAGGTATTTGAAATAAATATGACATTAGCACATTTCAAACTGTAAAATAATTTACAAAACTAAACATAGTTTGCGATAAAAAGTGAAATAGCAATGATTTAACTCCCTGTAAAAGAAACGCTCGAATCTATAGTTACCAAATTAAGTTCCAAAGTTCGCTAAATCATTTTAAGCACTAATCACAAAAGTCTCCTAATGTCATTCAAAAACTAAAATTTTAGCTTTTATTTTTTTAAATTCTGAATGTGGTTTAAAACTTTCGGGGAATGGTATTTACTTTCTTGTATAAGTTGATGCATCTGGCTTGTTGTTCTAGAAGACTAGTTCTAGATTTTTACCAGTATATACACAAAATTGGCAATGGTGCACTAAATTTATAAAATGATTTTTATAGCAAACAGAAAGAAAACAATAATTTTCATAAAACCAACTAATAAAAAGAGCAATTTAAAAAAGTAATTCATGCAAATAATTTTTATTTATTAATTTGATATTTGAATGCAATGAACTTAAGCTTTATCAGCCTTGCAAATTAATTTTATATTGCATAGAATTTAAATAAACATTAATTTTAATCGCATAATTCATTTGGCTGAAAAAGAACCATACAATGTGGTGTAAATTTGTATTATGTTTAGTCATTCATGTATTTCAATAACACAATAGCCCCTACTAATGTTATCTATATATGCCTTCACTTGGGTGTCTTTATATTTTTTTCATGTCTTATAATTCCAACAAACAATACTGGAAAGGGATTAGAGACCAAGATTTTTTTTTAAATATTTTTCATATCACTGGGAACGACAAATTTCTTGCTCTAAGATGAGAATTGAATAAACCATTTATCACAATTTTCACTCAAATCTATGATAACAAGACCAGACAGCATGTCTCGTCAATGGGTAATGCAACACTAATTTAAGAAAATGACTACTTACTCTATGATAATAGTATCTCAGATAACAGATTACCACGAATAAATAAGTTTTTTCCATGTTTATAATATCCCATTATTGAATATATTTGGCGTTAATTTTGTAGAAATTCATTATTCAAAATTAAATGAAACTACGTGATGTAGTATTATTTCTACTTTCTTTAAGTTCTTTACCTTTCGTTGTATTAAATCATCTTTAGCCCACCTGAAGATGTTGTAATACAGCGAAACCTAGGTTGTGGTAAAGAACTTAAAGAAAGTAGAAATAATACTACATCACATAGTTTCATTTAATTTTGAATAATATCCCATTACTTAATAATATTGTGTGGATATTAGAAATGAACTTTGGAAGATTGAATTGAAATTTCTGAATTAAAAAAATTATTTTCTTAATGTTTTAAAGTTCATCTGTATATATTTCTAATAGACATTCACAGTATAATGTTGTCATTTATAAAACCAGGAAATATTTAGTCATCGCTTGTATTAGTGATACAATTAAAAAACATTTTTAGAAAGATTGTACAATTCAGGATTTTCTCTATAATATATTTCTGTAAATGATACTGTGTAGTAATTATTGTGGGATTTGCCTCTAGTTCGGAATCTCGGGAGAGTTAATCAGAATTTTACCAACATTCTAAGTGGTATTAAGGATTATTTTCTAATAGTTGGTACACATTTTTTCTCATTTCAACTTTAAATTCAAATAAATTATTGTAAGAAAGAATATTTTTCTGGTCATTATGGGATTTCCACCGCCTTCCTCGTAATGATATTTTCAATGTACCACTAATTATAACTAATAAAATTAAAAATGGAGGATCAACAAATTACTGTTAACCTTTATTTTCATGTACGTAAAACATAGTAGAAAGTATCTTATTTGGGGAACTCATTTTAGATTTTACGTAAGAAGGTATATTAACGCTTAAGTTTATTATTAAACCTACATCCATCTATCTTTAGAAAGATCTGAGATCTTTCCAAACTATAAAAATAGTATTTATGAAATATAAATGAAACAATAATACTTTGCCATTAGCCTTCTTATTTGATATGTGCAGATAAGATGACCATTTAACTAAGAATAAGTCTTTTTTGACTCTTTCTAGATGCACTTAGTTGTTCTGGCACTAGCACATCTTTGCTTATAGTTTCTCTCCAAGTATGCAAATAATGATGAAAACGCAATGAACAGCCATGCTTTTATGCAGTGAGATAGAATCACGTTAATTTATCATTTTTAAGTAAAATTGCACACAAAACAAATAAATATGGTATACTTAATAAAAAATTGCCACCTTATGTTACATTTAGATTATTAAAATACTTTAAGATGAAAGCTCCTTTATTGATACTTATTTTATTGATTAATATCAAATTGACCGTAATGTTTATATATGTATCCATATTTAAGATAAAGTGAGTTATCCACTCTCGGAGAGTTAAGTGTGTATTATAAAGTATGATTCCTTGCTAACTTCATACCACTTTGAACAGCTGTCTGATATTAGCTGACAGCTGCGACTGTGCGCGAACTGCGATTGTTCTAGAATTATGTCCTCGTCAAATGGTTTTTGCGGATAATTTTCAAGTTTATTTAAACGAATTGTATTGTGCGCCAGTGTATTATTAAAATAAAGTGATTTGTTAAACGGTTAATATGCCTTTTCGAGGTGCTGGCTTTGTGAGTATTCGATTTGCAACTACTTAAAAAGTTTGGATATATTTATACTGCATTTGATCTGCAACATTTTCTAGATGTCAAATTTATCTGCTTTGGGATTTCCTGTTTGTTGTCATCGCTTGGAATTAATCAACTCGTCTTGCTTTTTAATCTTATTATCGTTTCTACTTGGCGTACTAACACAACATTCCTATAACCTTAAAATTCACTCGTATTTCCTACTCCAATGTATTCTTAATCAACAATATATCATACATTTAATAAAAAATTGCATTCATTGTTACTTATCGAAATTAACGCCTAAACGTCAATGTTTATTGTCTAATTTTGACGACGAACGAACGTGTAATGCAATTTGGCAATAATCCAATATTTTTTCTTTTCGAATAAAAGATGTACTAGCAAAGTTAATAATTTTCCCGTCATGTTACATTTTTGTTTATGCACTGTGTACATAGATATCTCAAATTGTTTCATTCCCACTGCACTCGCTAAAATTTCAATATAATTAAATAGCTTTTAAGTGAAGCGAAGAAAGTATACAACGTACACAGTATGGTAATTGTGTGTCCTATATTTCGCAGGACAATTTATAACCCAACGATTCCTGTACCATTTGTCTACGTTCAATCTGGAATTGAATCGTTAGCACCCACACCTCCTTCCGAGTGTTGCCACATTTAACAGCCTGTTGTGAGGTTAGTGTTGTGTTTACTTTTTTATGGCATTGTGTATATTATATTATTTAAGTATGTATGATGAATTGTGCTGCCTTTTCCCTATAATATTATGTATAGAATAAGCTGCTTAGAAGTACAGGCTAAAACTAAATTATTGAATTAAATTACACAACATATAATAACTTGGTAACACCTATATAAGATTTTATTTGTACTTAGTTTATTTCACAGCACCTTTAATACAGACCTTTTAAAATATATCATTGTAGCCAAATAAACCAGGCTTTATACACATGAGTCAAACGTTGGTAGTTTTTATGAAATAAAGCAATTATTAAATTTAATAGTTAATTATGGCTTAACTCGGCAGAAATATTTATTACTTAGGATGATGTAATAAACTTAATATCATTTGAACTCCCTGGCATTTGTTTATTTAGATAAGAAATGTACTTATTTCATTACAATATTACTGACAAATTAATTAATGTAAATAATGTATTGTAGAAGTATATTGTGTTAATATTGTTACATTTATTCTACCCTCCAAAAGTGCCAACTTTTATTAATTACAACTCATTCTGTTATATCAGAAAAAAATTTGTATCAAATTTACGACAATATGAAATTATACATAAGCCAATACTTAAAAATAAAATAATTGTTAATAATAAAATAAAGTATTGATTAACAAATCAACTAAATTAAATATCTTTCATTGATCATTAATATTGTTAAGGAAGAAAAATATTTTAACGATAAAATATTTATTAAAGACTAATTATTATGTCAGGTTCATTTTTTCCATAATAAATACAAATATATATTCAAATTAGATTGGATAATGGTACATCTGATTGGTAAAAGTAACAAAAGTTGCCAGTTGTGAAATATAATATTTCTCACTCGGCGCACTCACTGTTGCTAATTATTAAAATGGTCAAGGTTAGTGTTCTTTGCCAACAATGTTCACAATATTGCCATTGAAACACTGAAAGAAAATTCTCAAGTGCACTTTGCATCCCACTCTCACAGATTCTTTTCTACTTGTGATTCTGTCTTATGCCTTTCGTTGATCGACATTGTGTAAGGGGGTATCAATGTTAATATTTTACCTAACCGAACTAATGTGGTATATGTTAAGAATGTTTTGTCGTCTATATTATGTATATCGGGCTATATATTTGCACTGAAAATATGTTAAAGCTGTTATTATGCTTTTAATTTTATTAAATTTTGTATGGTAAAAACGAATGTAAATCATAATTACGAGGTTTCCTCAACAATTATGTTGAATGTTTTCTCTATCACAAAGCTGGAATGATATTTCTTTTATTTTTAAATCATATAAAAAATTTGTTCCGTTTAGAATCATAAATATATTTATTTTATTAATATACAGATTTTCTTCTTATGCTAGTGCGAGTAGTAATTACTTGTGCACGGTATCAAAGCAACCTGGCACACTATACCTACCCTCCTCACTGACATGCAATGCCTTATAAAAACTTATGCATGCTTGAGAATCGACCACTTATTATTTATGTTGGTAATTATTATAATCAATTCAATTTCTTTTATTGGTTTGTGGTTCATAGGATCCTGGGTATGGAAGTTGGTAAAACTTGGTACTACTTCTGAAAGGCGTTTGATTTAAATCAAATATTCCTTGGAAAATTCGAAACCATCTGAGTTGAGAGATGATTTGTTTCCTTCACCTTTTAGGTGTGAAATCTGTTATGTATTTGTGATGTAATTGAATGTAAACAAAGTTAAATCATTCACTGCATAAACAGCTTTAGCAATTGTAGAAAATTATTAGTAATTTTTGCTGTTTACGATCCTTAAGTATATAGCAACTCTATTGCATTTGTTGTACTGACTGCATCCGAACTTTGAAACAGATATGTCGGATTGTCTAATGTTTGGCACACACTCTTTGGTTATACATGGTTTTATCCTTTGTCTTTTCGCAGTAATTAAGTATGTAAAAATATTGTTATGGTAAACAGGAATATAATTGGCACCCTAAAATTGGTCATCAAAATTCAACTGTCTCTTTTATACATGTGCTTTCATTGGCTTTAGTATTTTTTTCTTATAATCTGCATAGAATGCAGTTTTTTGGTCGTTTTAGTAGAATATAACGTGTCTATTTAACATAATGTCTTTGGTATGCAGTAGTTATTTTATGTATTTTAACACAATTCAAATTATAACTTTTGTATCTCTCTTATTGATTAGACTGCTATACTTTAGTACGACACCAACATGTCCTGTGTTTCGGGTTACTCTTAATATGAGAAGAACATATATATATATATATATATATATATATATATATATATATATATATGATATATATATATATATGTATGTGTGTGTGTGTATATATATATATATATATATATATATATATATATATATATATTTCATTTATCAGTGTAACCACTGTTAAATGAAATGAATGTCGGAAAATTAACATAAAATAATTTTTTTATATTTAATTTTTAGATAAATATGAGTAGCAATAACTTTTATTGATGTAGTGATAACGTATAATTAAAAATTCTAGCCATTATTATGAATATCTTTAAAATTTTTTTCTACTGCATCTACAGATTTATTTCGCCGAGAATGTTTTCATTTTTTATTTTTTCCATTCAACGATTTCATAATTATTTTCCCCAATTTCCTCTTCAAGGAGTACAAAGAGATATTATAATATAGAACTTTTTCGACTTAATAAAAATATAACGAGTTTTTTCTTGGTTTAAAAAAAAAATAATCAGTTTTAATCGTTGATTTAGAAAGGTTTCATTTCATCTTTATGATGCGACCTGGAGATTATTTATTTTATGCTGTCTATAGTCACAAGAATTTGCAATAGACTTAGACTATCAAACTTGCCAAATGTAACATTCTGTAAATATAAAACCTATATACTTAATATATTGTCTACCCACCAACGACTGGTGGAAAAATGGTGGCGTAATCAGCGAATTTATTATATTTCTGTAATAAAAAATTAATTCCAAAAGTTCACCTGCCTCGTGGAGAAGGGGTTAGATACTTCATAATTTGTACCTTTTTTTCTATAACCGGCCTGTTTTACTGTTTAAAAATAGATTTGCTAGTATAAACATACTAGTATGATTAAAATAAAGCGCTTACTGTAAGTAAGTATGCAAGCTGTCATAAATATAGAACATCGAGGCAAAGACAAATATTGCAATTCAAGTTTTATATTTCAGTTAACACGCCTGTGTTTCGGGTTCGACTGTATGACAGGCATCGATAGAGAAAAAAATTTTTTTTCAAAATTCGAACGTTCTACTACGTTCTCCATATAAACAGATTTAAATTTAATAATCATGGCAATTGATAGCTTCACGCGGGCGTGCGTACAGCACGATCTCAGAGCGATTGTAGATGATAAACCGTAATTCCTATTGGTATAGTAACTACTTATATAATTGAATTAATTTGTTTTCTATAGATTTATACAGTAATGGTATCTTGTAAGCTTGTATCGATTTATAACATGCGGCAAAATAATGGAATAAACTTGTTTATTATTCTATAACTACGTGAATAGAAACAATTAAAAAAGAAAAGTTACTAGATTTATTCTTCTAGCTTCAAACGATTTCTTGGTCGTTATTTACTCTGAATAGAACCTACGAAAAATACCTCAATATTAAGTAATTGCTCGTAATACACCCGCTGTGTCCCTTCACCGACATATACCAACATAATGATCTCGTCCATCGTCAACAATTTTAAAACAATAACTTTCTCATAACTTTTTCAATAACTTAACTCAATAAAACAAATACGGAAAAAATATATTTATTTTCCGCTTAACCAATTGCGAAATGCACAATAATACCACTTTTTCGAAATTATTACCTAAAAATATACTTCGTAACAGCAAATTTCACTATTTAGCTTTGCAAATAGTTTTGTTATTAAACATATTTAGTAAAGTTAAAAATGTGGGTATTTTTACAAATGTGGACATCATTTGGGCACGATGAGTTAAAACACGTCATCTAATGTTTCCAATCTTCCCTTTTCATTAGTCACTGCATTCTATAGTGGTTGGACTCGTGATACTAATGTAAAATACAAAACAAAATACAAACCCACGCTTACGTGATTACATTTCAGTTTTACACTAGCTAAAGTTGCCAATCTTTGAGTAAAAAATGTAAACTAATGAAGAACGTTACTTATTAATAAAAAGAAATAAAAATCGCAGTCTAGTTTTACTCATTTATAGTCTGACTACTAAATGTATCGTTCGTTCCAGCTCATTGATTGTTGATGCCTTTAAAAACTTTATTGCGCTCATGAAGTATAAATTATGTGTGTAAAAAATTACAACAATATTTTTATTTTAAAGTACGAATTAACAGTGCTACTTGAGGCAGTTTTAATTTTTACAAGCCATAAGCTTGAAAAATATATTTTGGGCAGGTTTAAAAGAAAAAAGTCAAGTGCAAGATAAAATCGTGCGATAATTGTTCGGTATCGTGGCGGAAATTAGTCTGCTGATAACATTCGCTCAATATCGTCACTTTATCTCACTTTATCTACCTATTGTTTAAAAAAAATGGAAGTCGGCGATTTTTACTTTTTTTTTTAAATTTGGTTCAAGATAATGCCTTACAACATGTGATTGAAAACAAAAAAAAAACATTTTGAATTATTCCCCTCCCCCAAGTTCCTCTAAAACTGGAAATTAAGATATTTATGTTTCTATATGTGGCATATTACCGCGTATAACGTTGCAAAAGTTCAGTGTTCTACGTTACGCAGTCTCCAAGATAATAAATAGGCTGTGATAGACGAACGGACAAACACCTAGTTGATTCCAAACGTATATGTACTTCAGTTCTGGTACGTAACACTGTAAACTAACCTAAAGAAACACGTACGCCTGTTTGTGCGGTTCGATTTAAAGACTACTTAAACGTATTTAACTGACTTCAATGAATTGCATTATATTTCTTCCCAAATATTCTAATCATTTACATGTATAAAAAGTTGCAATAATTATCGGTGTATTTGTCCATTAATCCTTTCCAAAACTGAAGTAAGGATTACGACAAAGGCCGACAATAAAAAAATTGTCGCTTATTGAGTTCAGAGTTCATTGTATTGTTGAAAGTAAAATGCTGCCCCATATATTACGTATAAAATGAGTTTTAACCTATTAAATATTTGCTTCTGTGCCAGGATGTTAAATCGCCTTTACGAACGCCCCTTTTATCAGGCTTGCTTCGTACCCTCGTAAATATACTATTAGCCGCTTAACCCAGATTTTCAATGCCTAGTTGCGATGCCAATAGTTATGTAACAGATCCAACTTAAGTTTTGTCGAGTGTTGCCTACTAGCAAAGTTCGGTTAGTTCAGCAAAAATACGATTATAGGTACCTAATGTTTACAAAATTTTTAAATTTGATTTAAATATCGAATGTTGAGTTATGAGCGTTTTGTCTTTAAGATTATTCTCATTTGACAATCTTAATGCATGTTTTTTTTAAACGAGTGTATGTTATAGAACGAAAATTCGTGTCGGTATAAATATTAAAAATAAAATGCAATTTTCATCACCCTTGACCAAAATGTTTTCGAGAATTTTCGTTACGACCAAATACTTTGAAGTATCGAGGAATGATAATAAATTTGCCAGAACTCGATAAAGAAAGATGTGACGTATAATGAAAACTTTTGTATACAATAATTTATTGTATTTTTCAAGGACTTTCGAAAGATATCTCACTCAAAGTGAAAAAAAATCACATCAACGTTAAACACATTGAGGGATTAATATTTTTTCAAATTTTTATTTCACGACTATTTTTTATTTAACTACAACATATACCTATAAATTTTCATTGTAAGGAATCGAGGTACAACAAAATTATAAGCGTGTCACATAAAGATGGTGACAGACGCGACGCAATTATAAAGTTTCTATGTTATGGCTCGCTAAAAAGATCCTGAATTATTAAGTCGGAAAGTAAGTTAGATGTCTTAGAAAGTATGAAAGAAACAGTACTACTATATATAATTATAATAAATTTTCTGTAATATAAGTATTGATTGTTTTACGTTTCTTTCACCGGTAATCGTAATCACCATTTGAAATAGTGAATTTAACCTAAATTTTACCCGTATGTTAATTATAGTATGTAAAACCATAACAGTTATTGCAACAGGCACACGTCAAAATACATCACATTTATTGATTATCAAAGAAAAATAAAATAAATTCTTAATTTAAAACAAATGCAGGAATGGAAACGTCATTCGAAGTAAACTATAAGTAAGTAAAAGTTGGATCAACCATCACATTCGCGTGTTAGAATGAGTTGTAAACACAAAAAATAATGAATTGGTGTTGTTAGTTGTTTCACGTTCACAAAACTTTCTCTAAATAGTTAATAATGGTTACGAGAGGTAACATTAAAACTTTTTAGAATATCAAAAATGGAACCAGCTAACAAGTTTGTAATTTATGTATTGTTTTTCAAAATTGTCTCCGTGATATTCTATGCATCGTTTCATTCGAGGGAACCGCTGAGAGTAGCTGTCGGCTCACTCTGGGACGTCTCTTCCACTGATTTTTCAAAGACAGTCGCCGCTTCTTCGGTGTCCGGGAATAGTATTCTTTGCAGTTCTTCTGTTCTTGGGAATAAATAGGAATCGCACGGTACAAGATTAAGGTCATATGGCAGAGTCGTCCGTCTGGCTGATTCTGCAAAGACGTTGTGGTGATGAAGGTATCTCGCAGGTAGTATCCTACCACTGCAAGGGCGTAGCTCTGGAATTTTTCCAAAACCACAGCCAGATAATTGCTGGTATACGAGTCGTCCTTCACCTTTCTAAGCAACTTTTCAGAAGGAGGCACCCACTGCACAAACAGCATATCTGTATCGCGTTCGAAACAGTGTATCCATCTTTCGTCACCCGTGACTACAGCATTTGAGTGATATTACTGAAATCGGTACGACTATGTTTGAACACGTTAAACCGGTTGTACACAGGAGCTTCATCATATGCCAATCGAAGTTGATCGTAGTTTTGTTGTTGATATGAGAGCACAAGGAAATTTTTAAAAAATAATGAAACGTATTAAATTCACTTTGACGCGATGAACATAATTTTCAAGTTGCCGCCAATTTGTAAAAACAGATGACAGATTCAAGCAAAGTACCACAATGAATTACCAAACGAGTTCGATTTTCGAAATTTGAATTAATTTTTTATTACAATTGATTACAAATTGCCAGTGCTAAGAACTTTCAGTGCTGCTCTAGTATTAAGTCAGTCTGCAATTTCTTAGCGCTAAAATCCAACTTATAACAAATAATTGCTAAAAAACAGATCACTTTTATTGTCGCACCTGTCGAATGCCGGCATTATTCTTAAATGCTCATTTTCGTTTTTCTACTTAATTTTTTTGTTTATTTTCACATATGCCTATGTAATTTATACACTGCACGTCGTTTTAAATGCACATCTTTTTGAATTATGCGTACTGCATTTTCAAGGTTTCCTATATACACTTTACCTATTTATGCTTTTTACGATACTTTACACCAACCTACTGGCGACATTGGAATAGTTGCACCTTGAATTGGGCTTTGACGTAGTTAGTCTAACATCACTTTTCTTGCTTCTATATGCGCGAGGCATGTTTGTAAATATATGTATTTGATTTAAATTGCACAAATTTGCATTAATAGGGCGAACGTTTTGTACAAAAAGTCTCGGTATTAATAATGTGAATTTAAAAAAAAAGTTGGGATATTCTAAATCAAGTGTGACCAGCATCAACATTACATTCAAACGGAGACAGAAAGATGGAGCAGTAAAGGTAGTATAAAAAAAGAAAAAATAATGTGACACTGGCTTGTTTCTAAACAGCCTTGTTAATTAATATCTTGTTTAAGAAATATAAATGTTATGGTCTTCTTAATAATTATAGACATTTCATTACCAAAGTTTATGATCTTTTGCAACAACTATCAGGGCAATTATGAAATTTCATATTTACCACGATAGATAACAATTTAAATTCGTGCTATCTATGCTTGTAACATGTATTGTCCCTTATTATACATTTAATACGCGACAATACGCGACAAACGCCAATTTAAAGCGTCAATCACTACGTATAATAAAGATGATGTCTCTTGATTTCTTTCCAAGTGCAGATAATAGAATAATGTAACCTTTCGATTTTTATAATTCTAGTTCTGTTTATTTAATTAATAGCATTTTTACAATTAAATGAAACTACGTGATGTAGTGTTATTTCTACTTTTTTTTCTTTCTTAGCTAAGTTCTTTACCACGACCTTAGGTTTCGTTGTAATACAACATCTTCAGGTGGATTATTAGCAAAAACATATTATTGGAGCAGTAATCTTTTTTTTTCTTAAACTCTATACCTGTCGTCTTTTATCATATGTGGATGAATATTTTTTAAGTGTTTTTGTATTTTGTGGAAACGTTACCGCATGTTTATTTTCTATTTAATGTATTTGTATATCATACTTCAAAATAAGTTTTATTTATTTTTCCTAAACAAATAAATGTACGAAAAGAATTCCGAAATGAGCGAAGCCAGTAGATAACCCCTTTCGAATTTTTTTGTTTGATGTTTTTTATTAATTTTAAATTAGAAAAATGTTTTTGTTTACGTATCTGTTGTATTTTTTCGCATCCCAAAGACATATGTTTCAGTTATCGATGAGTATTGATTAAAAGTAATGTGCCAAAATAAAAAAAAATGTGTAAGAGCAATAGACAAAAGCTTATGTCAACTACAAAATAGTTCTTTTTAAATTTACTTAAAGCGAGGGTTAATCTAAAATTTAAATTTAATTAGAAAAATTAATTGATAAATAATCGATAACGGGTATAAATTTCAATCCAGTTTTAATGTGAATTTTTCAATTTTGTCTCGAAAACTAATGTCTCCTTTTTGCGGTTAAATACACGCCGTTAGGAGAACGCGTTGTTAATCTAACGTGTTGCTTGCACGTCACATTGTAGTAATGACTAAGAAATTGTTGGAATTGATTAAAAAATGTAATTTTTGAAACAGAGGCTACGGAGATATTATTTTGGCCCGGGCAAGATTATAATTGGCTCCCAGGTATTACCTCATTGTTTATGATTCGTAGTTTAATGTATTGATAATAATTTCACTATGAAAAATAAGTAATTATGATAAATTTTCTATTTATGAATGCTGTACAAGGGACAATGAGTCATTTTTATTTTTTCTCGGATCTGGCAACTTTCTGGAATATTATAAAAAAAATTGAGATCATTTAGTGATAAGAACTACACATTCAGGGTTTTTTGCAAGTATTACCTCATTTATTATCCGTAGTTTAATGTATTGATAATAATTTTACTATGTAAAATAATTAGGAAAGTTTATGAATGCTGTATAAGAGACAATGAGTCATTTTTATTTTTTCTCGGATCTGGCAACTTTCTGGAATATTATAAAAAAAATTGAGATCATTTAGTGATAAGAACTACACATTCAGGGTTTTTTTTGCAAGTATTACCTCATTTATTATCCGTAGTTTAATGTATTGATAATAATTTTACTATGTAAAATAATTAGCAAAGTTTATGAATGCTGTATAAGAGACAATGAGTCATTTTTATTTTTTTCCTTATATACACGTCGTAAGGGTTTTGCTAATTTAATGTTTTGTAAAACTTTCTGGAATATTATAAAAAAAGTTGAGTTGATAATACGTGAAATATTTCGCAAGAAAGTCAAGACACCTTTGTCGTGTCAAGTTTAAAAGTTGCTGAATTGTGATATAATGCTTGTTATAAAAGTTGTATTTTGAAAGAACTAGTTACACCAGGAAAAACATTATACATTTAACTCTGTTGACTGCGCTATCAATGAACATGCCAATTTGTAGAATTAAAATAGACCTGTAGGTCTTTTATGCACTTTCTGGAGAGCTCTATTTCTCTTAAAATTCCACAAAATAACCGCCCATAGATCAGGTAATGTAGTACCTCTCATTCACAACTATAGTATGTTTTCCATTTCAAGATAATATTCAATGATTCCTCGTTTTTATGGATGGAACGAGTTTCTTACTCTTTTGCAGGTCTAACTAAATCACTCTATATCTACTTTTTAGAAGTAGTTTTAGGGGTCGCAGTTAAAACTTCTAAAAGTGGGAAAATTTTCATAAGACATTTTCAGCTAACAACTGATTTGTTATTTGATATAATATTACTGAAGCATTGAATATATTTGGCGTTAATTTTGTCGAAATTCATTATTCACAATTAAATGAAACTACGTGATGTAGTATTATTTCTACTTTCTTTAATTTCTTTAACCACGATCTAGGTTTCGTTGTATTACAACATCTTCAGGTGGGATATTGGCAAAGATCTTTGAAATCAAGAATCTTTGCCAACATCCCACCTGAAGATGTTGTAATACAACGAAACCTAGATCGTGGTTAAAGAAATTAAAGAAAGTAGAAATAATACTACATCACGTAGTTTCATTTAATTGTGATTACTGAAGCATTCCTCCGATAGTTTATTTTTTAGAAGCATTCTAAAAATTTCAAACTGAAGATCTACTTGGTATATAAAGATAAAATATTTACTTAGACCGATAGATGAAGAAGAAAAAACTATATCACGAACTTATAGTTAGACTAAGTTATATACAAAAACCATGCTAGGGAGGGAGTGAAGATTGAAGATAGCAACCCGCCAGCAGTGTGTCTCTTGACACCATCGACGTGTGCAGCGTTCTACTCACAAGTTACAAGACAAGTGCTGTGAGGATGAAATGAGTAAAGATTATTCAGAACGACTCTAATACGTGTATTAATATTTGCTTGTCATTTTGGAATAAAAACTGATAAACCAAAATATGACGAAAATAAGTTAAAGTTGCTGGTTGCTAATTAAACTAAAAGTTGAAGTGATGTTATTTAAATAGGGAGTTTAAGAAACGTTATTTTAAGAAACTTAAAGAATATGTGGTTGTTACGAAGCGTTATAACTATTGGACGTGTAGAACAAACTGAATATTATACAAAATATTTAGGCTCGTCACAATGCTCTCTGTCCAGATGAGAAAACAAATTCTCTGATTTTATGGATTAGAAATTATATGTTTATCCTCAATACCTGCGCAAAATTGTTTAACGATCACTAATTGCTGAGTTATTAGGTAACAAACAAACGAATAAACAAACACGCTTTCGCATTTAAAATGTTAATTAGGATGTATATGTTGTAATATTTATTTTATTATACCTACCTATAATTTTTTATGGTAGCGAAATCTGGGCAATCAATAAAGTAGACGAGAATAGGCTACTCATCTTTGAAAGAAAGATCCTTTGATCAGTTTTTGGAGCGGTCAAAGAAAATTATATCTGGAGAAGCTTATATAACAATGAAATTTATACTAAATATGGGCAAGCAAACATTTTGAGAGGAATAAAGTCCTACAGAATCAGATGGTTCTGACACGTTTTTCGTCGGGAAAATCTGGACCCAGCTAAAAACTGACGTTTGTGAAGATTAAAGGTACAAGGAGAAGAGGAAGACCGCCTACAAGGTGATTGGAAAGTATAGATAAGGAGTTTACAATTTTGGGTATCAACAGGTGAAGAAACCTTGCATCAAGTCATATTACTTGGAGGGAACAGATTGGGAAAGCCTTGACCTGCACCAGGCTGCAATGTTGACAAAGAAGGAGAAATATTTACTTTTATTATAACAAAAAAATATAAAAATATAGTAATTTTGTGTTTATCATAAAAAATCGATTTAAAAGTTAATTTAATTTATAATTATCTTTCCCATATCACGTAACTGGCATTATCACAAACGGAATACGTGTTTTCATTGAAATTTTAAGGCATATTTGAGAAATGTATCGAAAATACAGATCATTGTTTTCCCGTCACCTGCACGCAAACAATATCTTTTTGTGACTTGGAAACCACGATAGCTATTTGAACTATAAATAAAACCCATGAAAACCAATCGTTAGATACGGCTACTGCAAAAAAACCTTGAAATCGAATCAGCAGCTTTCGAGTTATAAATGGCATATACGCAAAGAGAGAAAGCAGAGTTTGATAATGTATAATAAGGATGAAAGCGTTTAAAATATTCATACATATTGATAGAGTGTTGCAGAAGCAAGTGTCAGATAATTGTAGAGTAATGTAATGTTTAATCTAGTCTGCCTCCTTTAAATTATAAAACAATCTATCAAATGTGCAACTTTCTATGCTAAGGGATTCGTACCTCATCTACTTTCACTCTGGTAACATAGACTATGGTAGATACTTAGTTTTAAACTTTCATGGATCATCTGAGTACAGTTTGATCATTACTGTAAGTTTAAAGAAATACTATATTAATAAATCTTAAGTAACTGAGTGCTTTCTCTTACCGAATTAAAAATTTATATATTTAGTTGCTTAAAAGATAAAGGACATCGGATGCCAGCAGTCTTAGTGTCCACCGTTAAGATTTATATGATCAAATAGATTTTTGAGTGTACAACGATTATTAAAAAAGCGAAACAAAAAACGCGCTGAGTGAAGTTAATTAAAAAAGAAAATTTTGAAAGTTTTTTTTTTGTTTCGAGAATTACAAGTGCAGTGTAAATAAATAAACAAGCGTAAAACGCCCTCTACACTAGTCGCTAAGTTACCTCGACGAAATGCTCGTCGAAGTTGATCGCTGTTTGAAGTACGTCTGAAATACAGTCTGAAGAACGCACAAAGCGAATCGAAGTACCACTCTGTACTATTCTCTTCGTCTAACTTCGATTAACTTCGCGAGTAGTGTAGTGCAGATTTAACATATTTAAATTAACAGGATTCCATTACTTCCGTTCGCCTTACGGAACCCTCAAAATGTAAAAGGTCGTAGTGTATGCTTTAAATATCCTGTTTTTTCATTGTGCTTTTTTTTTAGAAAACGAAGAAATTCCAAGTTTTTTTATGATTCGAACGCCAATTCCTACAAAATCGTCGTTGTAACATTTTGCTGGACACTTGGATCAGAGCCCATACATTTTTGTCCATTCTCCCTAGAACTGTAAATCTGCTATGTCAGATTTAAAGCATGTATCGTTGGTAGGAATTATTTTGCAAATACTCTACTGATAGATATTCAAAAAGGAATAAAAGTATTCAGACATGTTTATATAGATTTTATCATCCTAACAAGTTTTCATTGTCTTCACGTAGAAGTACAATCCTACAATCCAAAGTTTTAATACTTTTTATCCATTAATAACGAACTGACATTTATCAAATGTCTTTTAATTTCAAAGATTAATTGACAAGTTTTAAATCAAAGTTACCAAGTAAGTCTATTCTGGTGATAGAAAGAACTATGCATATATTTTTCTTTGAAAAACTATAACACTACTTTTCGTTTTACGGGTAGCCTCCTTCAAGATATGGTAAAAGCACTGAACGATGTGTTGAGTTAATGCGTCCACATAGTATTAATATACCAATATGCTGTGCATTATACTTCAAAATGGCTTAATTACAATATTACTATGCATACCCGCCACATATTGTAAAACTCTCTCGGTAAACTGTATTTGTAAAGAAGTGGGAAAACCCTACTGCCCGTAATATCTGTATAGACCGAAAGGCCATGATAAACATACATTGTCTTACATTATGTATTGTCTTCGCTAGTTTGCTGGTCACCAGGTGCAATAAAAGGGATGATAAAGGACTGAGTATCCCGAAGGCGAGTCAAGTAGCCTCCCAGCACGATGGTTTAAGAGATTTTAGCCATTAAGATAATTTTATTTGAAGCACACATATTTTTTTGTAAATAAAAAAAAATTGTAAACGGCACTTCGATCTTGACAGTCAAACAGTTGACACCATTTTAATAAACATCACATATTCAAAATCTGTGTCAAATAATTAATTTTTGTTGTGAGCGTCTTAATAAAATAAGTTGCTAGTGTTGTAACAGTCTAATAATAATTGGATATTGTTATTTCAATTATAAGCCCCTTAACAACTGTTATATGACTACTTATAATTTTATTAATTTTTCTCAAACATAACTTTCTTTCGAACAGGAAAATTGCAAATTCAAACAAATTTAAACTACTTTTCTCTCGTTAGCGATAATGAACTTCTCAAAATACACTATTAAATAATATAAGATACGCCCACAAAAGTGATATCGTATACCGCGATTTTTTCTCGACATTATCGCCGAATATTTGGCAAACATACCTGATTGCTTCTTGTAAATACGCAGATTATTCTACAACATTCATTGTACCTATGTCTAGTGTTATTTCTGCAGAAACTTTGGCGATCGTTCAGACTGCTCGCAATGTTTGGGTTTAGCCGATGTCTCCCGTCTTCGAGGAAATATTAATTCTTCGCGTACCAGTGACACGAAATAGAACACAAATGTTATAAATAAAAGTGCAGAGGTATTTGAGATATTTAGTACCATGTAACATTGAGCTATGAGAAAGTAATTAATGTGAAAATGCTGTACGGTAGCATAAACATGGAAGGTAAAGTGGTAACGTATCAAGAAATAGGCTGAGGTGCGTAGTACATCCTATTCTGCCGCATGAATTATTTTTGAATTTAGCTCACTTCCTGTATAGATCTTGAAATTAATTTCAGTATATGTCAAAAAATATTTCTTTATGCACTAAAATGAATTTCCTCTATACCTTTTCGTTATCGAGGCGTTTCTTTCCTCTTTTTCAAATTTGGGAACAAATAATTTATAATCTTGGTGCTCAAGCCTTGGTGTCGGAAAGCTTCCCAATCCTCCCGGAATTAGCCCATTGATTTTCATCATCTCCTATATCGCAAAGTAAATGGAATTAAAAATGTTTAAAGTTTATCTATAAGTCGATTTTTTTAATGAATTGTCTAATATCCACATGGAATAGCCACATTTTTCCGAAATGTGGATATAATGTTGAAAGAAAAGTCTAAAATAGAATACAATTAATAAAATTATCCCAATATTTAGATGCTCCGGATAAAAAGAACGTAGAAAAAAGCAAGGAACTTTTCTGTTTCAGAGTGACAATATACAAGTTTATTTTAAAGACTGTTTATTGACAGATTGAAAACGTCAGGAATGTGGTGGTTTATATTGATTCTGATACGTGGATTATTATCTACTACACCCTGGTAGGAGATAACACAAATAATTCAATCATAATTTTATCAAAAACACAAGTTGGACAATAACAATCAACAGAAGCCATTTTTGAAACTGCCTATTACTGTGTATGGATAGACTTGTAAAACCTATATAAATGACAGTAGAATTTGTAATACATACATAGCCAACTATGTATTAAATTTTCAATTTCTTTATTATATTCTAAATATTCTGTAATGAGATTCAAGCACCGCAAGGTCTGTAAAATATCAGGAGTTTTGTGAAGAAGCATGGAAGCTGGAGGAAAGTATATATTTATACGTCTTATAATTAGGGTCAAATGCCGTTGAACTTTCTAAGCCGTAATTAAATATCCCATTGAAGTTGACCGCATTGTGCTGACCTTTAAATCGGCGTCTCCATAACATTCATACCAGGGTAGAGCACTGTGCTATTTATTCACCCATCGCGTCGCTAGGCTTGTTGACGATTCGTCACGTAGAGCTCGTTAGTACGTGCCGCTTCAAGAATGTTGCTTTTATTTCGTCCCCTATACGCTTGGAAAGCGCCTTTGTAGTTGAACGTACGTGCGGCCGAGATAAGATGAAGGAGGGTACCTTGTTCGTATTTGGAAGTAATGTTTATGTACGTTGGGCGGTTAATAAAACTCTCTCAGTTGGATGTCGATCGCGACTCCTGTCAACATTTGGACTCTGAATATCGATGTAGAATTGGAAACGTGTTCACAATTGTCTTCGAACTTTTTACAAGAAGCAATTCGATTGTTATTTTAAAAACTTCTAATCGCTTAGCTTTACGAATATTGATTTGGTACTTATGGCAAATTACAAGGGATTGCAAACAAAGTGCTTTTTTTAGAAATAAAATAACGTCCAACATGCAAAGGTCTCTGTTTAAAAATATTTATGTAAGAAAAAGAGACATATTAAGCATAAGACATTGCTGCTTCAGAGATGTCGTGAAAGTATAATTTGAGATATAAGTGTAAGATAAGAGTGCCTCCTCATCTCTTTGACATCCTCTATGCAGCTTAGATTTAGTGGAGTTATTTTCTCGAAATCTCTAAAATTAATAAACCTATAAGCAGAAATCGAAAAGTTAACAATCGAAAAGTTATTACAGTAAATAGACCAGTGAACAAGTTCCTACCTAATTGGACAAGGGAGCCTCGTAATTTAAATAACACATGAAGTTAGTATACTAAACTAGCTGTGCCAATGCGACTTCTTTCGCGTGGAAGTCGGAAGTTGTTAGGAATTTTTTCATTCTTTAATTTTTTTCTATCAGAGTTCTATGAGCATAAAGTTTACTGAAAACGCTAATAAATGTCTTTTGTAGTACCATATTGTAATAAATCTATGAGCATAAAGTTTACTAAAAACGCTAATAAATGTCTTTTGTAGTACCATATCGTAACAAATCTATGAGCATAAAGTTTACTAAAAACGCTAATAGATGGCGTTGGCAGTGCCAATATTGCACTATTCATCGAGTCCATTTGTTTTTTTTATATATATTGTGTAAGATCTTGATAAAACTTATCCTATATGTTGCTCGAGGGCATAAACTGTTACCCTACTAAATTTCGTTAAAATACGTGTAGTATATTTCGCGTGATTGAAGAACAAACAGACAAAAATTCTAAAAACAGATTTTCTACTATCATTCTTTACGCTAATTCAATCACTCTTTTTGAAATATTTTCCATGTATAGAATTAGCTCTGCTGCAATTTTATTATATATGTTGCCTGATGACTGAACGAGTTCAAAAAACGTTCGTCCGATATTTGTAAATGAGACGATATGGTTACTTCCTTTTTCTATTTTCTACCAGTTTTCTTTTTGGATATGCTCGATTTCTATACGTTGCAGCACAGAAGAGAAGTTGCTTTGGTGAAATTTATATACCAATTTTGATAAGGTTAAAATATTATGCCTTATTCGAAAAACTGTCGCTTTTCTTACCTGATGAGACTACCAGAAACGCTTGCGCAATCACCGTCTTTTTGCTGTACCGATATCTAGAACCGAATTATATCGAAATTCTCCCCTTGCTATAGTATACAATGCTCAACCACCTGATCGCGGTTGCACCAGAGTGTGATGAGTGAAAATATATGTATTTAAATGGGGTATCGTTATGTGTAGTAATGTTATGAAATATATTTAATTATCTTATCATTATTGAAACGAATAAATTAATAACAGTAATGTTTCCATAGCTGTATGTAAATAAATAAATAAAAAAATAAATTATATTAAAGGCACATACTTCATGCCTTACTTTTTTCTTCGTTTTTTAAATTTTGTTTTCTGGTTTAAAAAAATATGTCTTATTCAAAGAGTAATAAAACATAGTTTTAAGGAGTATAGAATTCATAGTGATATAAGGTTTTTTAGTGGATTTAATTAAATCCTTTACAATCAGAATCTACATAACAAATTTGACTACTAGAAACTGTAGTACTAATTTTCCAAGTATTGGAGATTGTAATGAAAATAATCACGATTATTTACTCATCTGTAATATCACACTGTCTTCCATTGATGCAATATATTTCATGTTTCTACTGGAAACCTATATAGTCTAGCCTAGCTACAAGTCGTTCAGCTACTTAAGGTCTGTATTTATCAAAGAAGCTTTTAGTAAATGTTATTAACACTCATATATGTAGGTCGTTACTTAGTATGATTAGTAGATAGTAGTCGATTTCTATACATATTTACCTTAAACGCAAGGTATTTAATAATTTCGACCCTAAGATCTGTTAATGTTCATTTTGAGAAATCGTCCATTTGTAATTTACATATTATCCTATTCCAATGTATGGTTCTGACAACAAATTATGTGCAGAAAATGATATACAAATATTATATTTATTAAATAAATAATTCATACACTCCACAGGAATAGAAACGCGGAATGAATTAAGTTTTTACGACTCTACCGCGAAACAAATTAAATTGCCTTATACACTTATCGAAGAAGCTGTGTTTTTTCCATAAAGCGATATTTATGAAGATTTTCATCCGAAAATAAGTTGTACCTCCATGCTGATATATTCAAATGAGCCAACTTGTTTTTATCTCATATATAACTATATTTTGTATCTTTATTGAAATGTTATTTTATCATTATTTTATTTGGTTCTACTGCAGTAGTATTCGTGCTTTCAACAATAACACAAGGGTTTTAATGAAATAACAATTTTGATACTCATACGGGTATTTCTATGTCTAAGATATAGAAACGTAACAGAGAATTATTGTAAAACAAAGTTTGCTTTTAAATGATACACTCGGTAGAAAAATAAATTAGTATAAAAAACATATCAACGCGAAATGTTGAAGTTTGTTTTTTTAGATACTGTTTTCAGTGGCCAGTATCGGAAACTTCTTAATTGATTAAGTAGAAACTTTTGCGCAAGTGTAATTTTGTTCGAGTACCATATTAAGTATTTCAAAAGTAGGGCGGAAAATTTTAAGGAAGAACTGTCTAGAATCCTATTGCTTGTTTTTTTTTTAAATTGAGCCTATAAGGCCTGAAATTTTAAAGGTGTTACTCTTTTATGATTTATTACAGAATTTTTCATTTTACAAAGAAAAAAGTCGCTGAATTTTAAGAACCGACACTCCAAGTGTATAGAGTTCATGACTGATAGTGAAGCATAATTACTTTTTAGAATTTTATTTTTCGTATTAAAATTGGAAGTTCCAATTGCACTATTTTAGCACTGTCGATTTTAAACTTTTAACTATAATCAATAGTCGGAGCGGAACTTCCCACTTGTTATCCAGTCCAAAGTTTTATTGTTTTTGTTTTAAACGGTTTCGATTTAATGAAATTTTTAACTAAGTTGTTTTCTCCTTCATCGATGCTGTTATTGGTTCTTTTTTATGCTAAACACGCTCATTAAAACGTCGGAAACAATATCATCGGAATCGCACTCTTTAATAGCTTTAGTGGTTTTGTATTAATTTCAAAATATTGATTGACTACCGATGGTGATAAAAATGATGTAAAAAAACTGTGTTAAAGTCTTAACGTATGAACTTTTAAGAAACATTATTAACATTTTATCCCAATGTCTAAAAATTATAATGGTGGCTTTATTTTTTTGTTGTTCACAAAACTATAAAGTCCCACCTTGAACTTTGAAAGTAAACATAACACGATATATTGCTGAATAAAAAATTAAAATTGTAGGTAAAATTATATATATATATATATAAATATATATATATATATATATATTTTTTTTTTTTTTTTTTTTTGACAGCTGAATTCGTGTGACTCTTCTTTTATATTTATGACCTTTAATTACATATAAATCAATAAGTAAAAATAGATAGATATATATATATATATATATATATATATATATATATATATATATATTGCATAATTATCGAACCCCTTACACAACTCAAAGCTAAATACCTTCACGTTACTCTCCATATTTTAGTCATATTATGGTGTATTTGATCCTAACAATATAGTTAGCTTCTGTATCCAGAAGTAGATATGCTTGATAATATACCCAAGAATTAATACAATTCTTCTAAATTTTTTTTCTTACAACCGATTGCTGAGGCTACTTAAATGAGTTAAGGTTAATGATTATAATTTAAAAAGTGATCGCGGAAGATATTTAACTTAACTTGTATAAATCGTGTTCCGTGTGTATGATCTAACATTTATACTGCTAGAAAGGATATGGTAAGACAAGCCAAGGATCGCTATTCTCGTAAGTTCTTTACTGCCACTTGTAGCTGGCTGCGATCATTAAAACCGCACTGACTGTGCATTGCCTCTCAGCAGTGACAAAGGCGTATTTGCGTTATTTTTTACGCCGAGTGTGACGTCATGCGGTTGACAAAACTTTTCGTGGAACTGCGTACTTTACAAGTAAACATCATCAGTAAACGCCATGTAGGGAATGCAGACTTTTGTACTGGGGGCTTAAGAAAAAAACATCTCAATTCAAAGTGGCTATCCTCGGAGGATTATTTTTGATCGATGGCTTTATCTTGAGTGAATAAAAATATGTATTGCTTGCTGTAGTATTATATTCATCGGAATAAAACGTGGAATGGAAATGTGGTGGTCAAAGACGGAAGGAAACAAAAAAGTAGCCAAGTAGAAAAATTCGTTGAAAACTTAATATATTTTCGAATCGAAATTAAAAATTTACTGAATGAGATTCATTTGTATTAATGTTGCCGGTTTACAGACTATAGATAACATAATAAGGGATAAATTGAGTATTACTCGTAGTGTACGTGAAAGCAATATCCAAAGGTTGAATAGAAATAGTTAAACGTAAGATAGGAAGGTAAATTATACTTGTGGAGGTGATGCTGGAGAAAGGATGAGGGTTATATTGTATTAAGAGCGTTTTAGGTTTAATACTTCTTAGATGTTTTTTGCTGTATTTAATATCTGCAATCAGTTGCCAGATTGTAATCGGATGAGTTCTCTGATCAGGCAGTTATAGAGCTGGAGGCCAGAGAGTTGTGTGATCAGACAGTTATAAGGCAGGAGGCCAGTGCGTCGCTGTCTACTCAAATCACGTGGTTTCTTTTAAGTCTCTTAACCACAATGGTTTTGTCAAGTAATCCAGAGGCGAGTGGATTGGGATGGTAGGTGAGACATTCAATGTCTCTTCTCATAGTGCTCTATCGCTGAGGCCACTGTTGCGGTGTTCAAGTACTCAGGTATTTCTTCGTTCTTCGTGAACCATATTTGCGATATAAGTCAGTATGTTGTTTTGAATCCTTGCCAAGCACGCAACATTACTTTTGCTGGCAACTCCCCATATCTGGATATCGTACGTCCATCTGAGTTCCAGAATGGCATTATATCTTAGATTTTTAATTATTTTTTATTATGAATTAGATTTTTTTATATCTTACCAGTAATAAATAGATATCTTGAATGCTATTATGAAATTTACTAGAAATTCGTTTTTTACACTAAATTTATTTAAAGCACTCACTTTTTTATTAAAACGTTCCCTCGATATTCCAGGATTTTTCAGTTTAGTTACACCACCCTAAATACTGTACGTAATATAAATTTTCTAGGACCGTTGAGGGTAACTTCATATTTTAATTTGTGACCGCAGTGATGTGTTGCCGACGAGGTTCTGACGTGGCCTGATCATGTGGTGGTTAAATAGAGATTTTAGTAACGAAATTAATATATTTTTAATATAAGTATTTGCATAGTCAAGTTTTTGTTTGTTCAAGTGTAGCCCTCGGAATTTTCATATACATGTTAAGACAAGGGCCTTGAGGACCCTTAGAGATGATGGTCGACCGGTGCGACCTTCAAAGGTTTGTTTATGCGATGTGCTACCATGTTTGTTATTTGTCAAGGTAAAATGAGTAGGCGAACACGGAAAGATCATAAGTGAGTACTTATTATGATCATGGCAAATGACAAATGCATGCTATATATATATATTATTTGCTAATGAATTATTTTTAATTCACAATGCATGTTAAGACAAGGGCATATATGATCATTTTAGCTTTCCACTTTATGGTCCTCGTATTGTCTTCTCTCGAAATATTTTTAATTTGACATTATTCTTTCTGGCTTTAAAGAATAAACCGCTAAGCGAGTAGGCGAGTGGAAATTGTTTTTCATCAAACATCACTTTTATTTTTAATTGGATTCCGAGCCGAGAAATGAGCGACCGACGCTTTCTTTTGCTTGTAGGAAAATTATTATTATTTATTGTTGATGAGTATATTTATATTTTCTTTTTCCGGAAAAATATTTCTTTCCTCACTTTTACGCTTTATTATAGATAATTCTATTACTATAGAATTTTTATTTTTATTAATTATAGTTTGCAGTTTCAGCATAACACAATACATTGTTTGTAGAGTGAAAGATAATAAGTGATTTACATAATTATTATTCGAACATTAATTTCTTTTAATTGCGATTATCTTGATAAAAAATCAAAGGGGCATAGTGACCGTTCTGCAACCTTCAATGTATCCAACAACTCCTACAACGACAACTACCTCGTTATTACATCCGTTTTAATAAAGTTTATCAAATTAAGAACAGATGGCGTCGATATCTTACGCATCTTTTCTGGTTTGTAATAGGACATAGTACAAACAATATCCTTGAGATGACCTCCTGGAAATATTTACTTTGTTTTAAATAACTGCCACCAGCGCGTTTACTGTAAACGGTAAGCATACTCACACTATTAAATTATGTGAAGGTTTCATTAAAATAGTCTTAAATCATACTCTGAAAAAGACCCTCTTTTAACATTGTTTAAGATGATGTTATACGTTAAAATTGTACTTATTTATTGTTTTCGTTTCAATATACATGTTGTAAGCTGATGTGAATATAAACATGGGGAGAAATTATAGAAAACAATTCACAAATAAATAGCTGGAAATATTTACTTTGTTTTAAATAATTGCCACCAGTGCGTTTACTGTAAACGGTAAGCATACTCACACTATTAAATTATGTGAAGGTTTCATTAAAATAGTCTTAAATCATACTCTGAAAAAGACCCTCTTTTAACATTGTTTAAGATGATGTTATACGTTAAAATTGTACTTATTTATTGTTTTCGTTTCAATATACATGTTGTAAGCTGATGTGAATATAAACATGGGGAGAAATTATAGAAAACAATTCACAAATAAATAGCTGGAAATATTTACTTTGTTTTAAATAATTGCCACCAGTGCGTTTACTGTAAACGGTAAGCATACTCACACTATTAAATTATGTGAAGGTTTCATTAAAATAGTCTTAAATCATACTCTGAAAAAGACCCTCTTTTAACATTGTTTAATATGTAATTATACGTTGAAATTGTACTTATCTATTCTTTTCGTTTTGATATACATGTTTTAAGCTGATATGAATATAAACATGGGGAGAGGTTATAGAAAACAATTCACAAATAAATAGCTGAAGATATTCATTTTGCTTTAAATAATTGCCACCAGCGCGTTTACTGTAAACGGTAAGCATACTCACACTATTAAATTATGTGAAGGTTTCATTAAAATAGTCTTAAATCATACTCTGAAAAAGACCCTCTTTTAACATTGTTTAAGATGATGTTATACGTTAAAATTGTACTCATTTATTGTTTTCGTTTCAATATACATGTTGTAAGCTGATGTGAATATAAACATGGGGAGAAATTATAGAAAACAATTCACAAATAAATACCTGAAGATATTCATTTTGCATTAAATAATTGCCACCAGCGCCTTTACTACGGTAAAAACACACTATTAAATTACGTGAAGGTTTCATAAAAATCGTCTTCATCATCCTCTGAAAAAGACCCTCTTTTAACATTGTTTAATATGTAATTCTACGTTGAAATTGTACTTATCCATTCTTTTCGTTTTAATATACATGTTATAAGATAATGTGCAAATAAACATGGAGAGTGATTATAGAATTCAATTCACAAATAAATAGCTGGAGATGTTCACTTTGTCTTTAAATAATTGCCACCAGCGCTTTTACTATGTACGGTAAGAACACTCACACTATTAAATTACGTGAAGGTTTCATTTAAATCATCTTACATCATACTCTGAAAAAGACCCTCTTTTAACATTGTTTAATATGTAATTCAACGTTGAAATTGTACTTATCCATTCTTTTCGTTTTAATATACATGTGTAAGAACATGTGAATATAAAAATATTGAGTCCTTATTGAACACAGTTCACAAATAAATAGCTGGAGATGTTCACTTTGTCTTTAAATAATTGCCACCAGCGCCTTTATTTTGTACGGTAAGAACACTCACATTATTAAATTATGTGAAGGTTTCATTAAAATTGTTAAAAACAATTTAAGATACTCAAAAAAGTACGTTAAACAAATATGAATTATTTTCAACGCTAATTGAATCTGGGACAGGGTCTAAAAATGATTATTGAAGCTATTGTTAAGAATTTTTTTTATCATAAGAAAGGAAATTTTTTGTCATAACCTAAATTTACTCTAAAACCGCCTTGTTACGGAACAGAATAACAGGAAACACGTTATTTCGCTTAAGTCACGTCATCGGTGTCGCGTCTGTTACCTACTGCAGTAAGATGAAGCTGGCCATTATTCAGTTCGCTAATCGGAACTTAAAGGAAACTGTTATTATATTCGAGTAGTCAGAAAATTACTATCTGAAGAAGAGCAAGAAAAGTAGCGGTTTTTGCTTAACAAGTGGATAATTGTTTCGCAATCGACGCATCGTTTGAGCGCCGATTCATCGAAATGCGTTAAGGCTTAGCTAGCTGGGACAGATGGCAATAAATTTTGAATTTCGAAGAATTTTATTAACTAATTATTATTATTATCTACTACTCTATCTACTATTTCACAGACCTAAGAATATATAAAAAGTTATGAATTTTTTTTTTTTGCCTTTTCTCGATTTTTGCCAATTTCTTATAGCAACGTACTTCCAACTTCCAAGAAGTATCTTTCGATTAAGTTTGAAAACGATTTGGCACAAATTGTATTTTCTATTGTCGGCGGAAATTTTGTCCATATATACATACATGGGTACCTACATATGTACTTTTATATGTATGTGTAATCTTTCGGACGACCTACATTTTCAAGTTCCTGTATGCTTGATCCACTAAAATATAACGAAATTTTCGATATCAGAACGGCCTAAAATATCTTCACTAGCTGTGCATAAGGATGGCTTATGTTTAAAGTTTCTAAGATTTCTTGACTGAAAGTAAAGGTTTTGGCTTTAGTCATCAGAAAGTATTCATAAGTTATGAAACTTTTCTTGTCAAACCTGAAGAATGAATAGCCTTATATTTTGTCAACATACGGTTTTCGCCAAATATTATAAATCCAAAGATTTAAAAGCTTTACAGACTACCCAAGAGTATTAAATTAATATTGCAAAAACTTACCAAATTGCGCGTGCAAAATTGCATCCGAATTAGGAGTGTCTTTTTGATTCGACGCATATTTATTGTACCTAAGAATATAAGAAATAAAATAAATTGCTGGGAATCACGATCGCCAGCAATTAGACGAAGTTTATTAATTTTTTTGAAATTGCCTCCAAGTTCGAATAGCATTGCGGAATTAGCCATTTTGGATGGACTCGTTCATTAATTTCCAATATTTTCTACGAATATAATTTGCTTAATGTGCGTGTACGGTCATCAGCTGGCGTCTCGAATCTTGCCGATCTCGTCGGCGGTCGCCTAATAAGGACATTCCACGCCCACCCTTTACGACGAAGACGACGATGATTGGACCAAACGAGAAAATAAGGAAAACTCTTAATGCAAGAAATAGGCCTGATTAGATGCGAGATTGTATTTTAGGATAACGTAACTCTACGCATATACCGTTGAACGTGTCATTTTTATCTGACGTCTCGTTTTTAATGTAGGTCGTTTGCCTGTTTTTTTTTTAAAATATACAACAAAGATCAGTGATGAGCGAATTTGGAAGCGCGATTATGAGAGTGTAATATAAACATGTTTACATTTGACACCTAGGTTGGGTAATAATGAATCTTGGCAGGATTTTAGGTATTCTTAAGTTTAATAAAGTTAATTTGCAAATGTGAAGCTTAATATTCAACAATTGCAATAACTGCAATATAGATATATAATGATAAGCAATACGAACTTAAGTTTTGATTGACTTCTACGTCTCCAGAAAGATACTTGACAAAAAAATTCCTATATCTATATGAAATTTTGAATTTTTCAAAAACAATGAAAGGCCTCAAGTAGTTGTCAATAAATGAGTTTTTCAAAGGTTTTTATGAATATGTATACGTAGAAAGAGCATTACTAAACTTGCAGTGGACACGCTGATGCTCCACCTTATATGACAGTTGATCTAACCTAGGTGGGAGTTGGTCAAATCCACATGTATAACGTGATATTAATTTTGAGCATCGGGTAAAGTCTAAGTAAGATAGTAATTTGTATATTATATGCATTAATTATAATATTACAAATGTTATAAAGGTGAAAGTTTGTTACCTAATAACCTTAATAATGAAACAACTACTTAATCGATTTTGCACGCGTGTAAACCGTTGTAGACTATAATATAGTTTTTATTCAGGAAAATCGAGCGATTAGGAAATAACAATAAACTATTTTCCCAATAGATGAAACCGCTGATCTCTCAATATTCAAAAGCTGCAAAAGTCCCTAAAATTATCAAATTGAAATTAAGTGTATATGGCGACCAAGATTATATACATCTTACAACCAAAATTGGAATATCGAAAGTAACTTATGACCACCCGCACACAAGCGGTGCCGCACTTAAAAACTAGCCATGCAATAAATGATACAAGTTAACGAATAATGGTTTAAAAATGGTTTCTAAATTATTTCTTAAACATTCAACGCCGCTTAATTGTTTTAAGGCTCATGGCGTGTCTGATTAAGATAATTTGTATATGTGTAAATCGGCATTACTTACGAGACACCTTTGTGACTTGACCTCATTAACAGAAGGGCATTCAGTTTACGTCAAGACGCCGTAATAGTAACTCGACATTCCTAAATTGACGTCGGCGCAATTAGCAAAAGTGCAGTGGTTGAATTTCCGCGTCTGACTTGTTCAACGATTTGTATTACAAAGAATAACTGGAATATTAACAAGCAGAATGGATTGGCGTAGAATTAAAAATAAAATGCCGACCACCTAAACATCGATGATAATCGGAATATAAAAAAAACATCCCAGCAGTACAAAATTCGACGAAATTTTATAACAGCGAAAAGATGAGGAACTTTAAACCAAAGTGTGAAAGAGATAACACACTTCTGATACAATTTATTTTGTGGGAAGTCAGTTTATTATCAATATGTCATATCTAGATATATATTCAACTCTAGATGTAGAGTAGTCTAACCTAAAAAAAATCGCTAATGAACTTGGAGTATGTCAGAGAGCATGGGAGGCAACTATGCCTGGTATCAATTTGAGTGACAGATTGCGAAACAACGAAGTTAGAACTCAAACAAAAGTAACTGATATCATTGAAAGAGCCGCATCATAGAAGTGGCGTTGAGCGAGGCATATCGCGAGAAATCAAGATGAAAATGGTCAAAGCTACTTTTCGGTTGGGGCCCAAGATCCAGGACTCATGACACAGGTCGTCCAAAGCTTTGCTAGCGGGATGACATCAAAAGAATAGTGGTAGTACATGTCTGCAGCTTGCCCAAAATATGCTTGCATGGAAAATTATAGAAGAGGCCTACGCCAAGGAATGGACGGATACTGGCTGAAGGAGAAGAAGTTAGCGATTAAGCAGCAAAGCATTTCATTGTTCTTACAAGCTTTACTTGTGTCCTCCACATAAATTAGTGTAGCCTAGCTTATATTAAAACTGCCAACATCGCCCTTTGTCAGCAACTCTTTTCAATTTGTTCCTAGCTGGAATTCATCGAGCGATCTGATTTTTGCGCATAATTTTGAAGTCTGCTTTCTTTATTCTTTTGTTGCTAATGGCAAGTAAAATTCTTCCAACCTTGTCTTTAAGTTTATATTTAAATCTGTAAGAAAGACACTCAAATAGTCTAAATTCCTCTTTTCGTTCTGTTGTGGCCAACTCCTAAAGATAGAATTTGAATGTGCCAATTATTCAGTTACGAGTTAAGGATCACATACAGTCTTATGCCAAATTTGAACAACGCTTGAATTCACAATTAAATGAAACTACGTGATGTAGTATTATTTCTACTTTCTTTAAGTTCTTTACCACTGTAATACAACGAAACCTAGATCGTGGTAAAGAACTTAAAGAAAGTAGAAATAATACTACATCACGTAGTTTCATTTAATTGTGAATAATGAATTTCTACCAAATTAACGCCAAATATATTCAACGCTTGAATTGTAAATGGGATTTAAAGTCGTACCTTCAAATGTACAAAGTAACAAATATGTATGTTTGGTTTTGTTTTTGTGCAGTCAAACGTACACTATGCTTCAATTTAATAAACTTTTTTCTTATAGTTCACATTATCGTAAGAAGCGAATTGCGACCGAATTTTTGTTACGATACGACCTATCCATAAATAGTTTCGTCACGTTTATTACAAATTCCTTAAACTGCTTTATGAATTATTTATTAGAATCAGAATCTGTTTCTTCTGCCAACACGCGACCGCTACTTTACTAGGCTTATAATTTTTATGTCACCAAATATATGAATATATGTATAAAACTATTACATCATTATGCTGTGGCCAATGCCATCGTTTGATTTCTCTGTATATGTAAAACACTACGTTCGTCTGTCTATTCACATATTTAATTATATTTTCAACACATACTTGTAGGATAATTTGGGCCGACGAAAAATAATAGAAAAATATATGGGGAAGAGAATGTAATATTTTCTTTTGAAGGTCTCAGATTTCGCAGTAGAACTATTGAAAATTCTTAATACAGACTTATAACTTATAACAGTGGAGAATATTCATAACAGTGAATCCGCTACAAATACGCATATAAAAACTCATTACATTAACAAATTTCAGGGCTTTTTTTAAGTCCTTATTCGATGGTATACTTTAGAAAAATTAGAAATAAATCTTAAACCACCAACCACTTGTAACTTTTTATAATAATCGCTAGATACATCGAGTATGTATGCTAGAGGCATCACATGCTTCATGGTACCTCCATGGATTTGGAGAAAAAAAAGAATATTATTTTTTAATCGAAATGTGCAGTTCGAAATGTTTTCCCAGACAGTGGCATAATTGTGCAGACCATTAAATCCTACTTTATGCAGAAGTTATTTATCTAGGCTCTTCTTATTTAGGTCTTTAGAGTTTGTTTATAAAAGAATTTAAAACCATTCGTGTCTTAATAACAATTCCTTCCAACTCACGTGTCTTAATAACAATTCCTTCCAACTGAAACTGTATGTAAACCACAGATCGTAATTTAAGAAGTTCTAAAAATCAGGAACGAACTGTGAAAGAAGGAGTCCAAATACCTCGCATCTCTTGGAGCTCTTTAAACTTATTATTTCTCCTAATTATTTAGAATTTTTTAAAATATTATAATTTTTATCTCATGTAATGTAGGTCAATTCGAAGAGATCCACGGTATATCCAGACCTTGGACGCGTTTCCGAAGTAGATGCATATCTGCCATAGATGATTAAGTTAGACTAAAGTTCACCCATATATTTTTAACTTTCATTATCTAATATTCAAACTTTCTTGAAGACATGATTTATGAAATATCTACACTACTTATATTTTTCTAAGACTTTTGCGTGCAAAAAAATTTAAATATGAAATTTGAGAGGTAAGTGGAGCTATATCTTGAAGTGTGTAGGCGTATAATTCTTATTTGCATAATTTCACACCTCCGACTTAATTCGTAAATATATTTTTATGCTCGCGTTCGTTTGTGTGGGTAGGCCGTGGGCCGGAAGTGGTGTCATTTAGCAAGAAACTCGTTGCGGGTGGCGGATATGGCCGGATGCCTTATTTTTTATTACATAAGAGTCACTACCGTTATGGATTTACATATCCTCATGATAATAAGTTGTAATATATAGATTTCGAATGTCACATGTTATCTAATGCGAAAATAATAAAGAAACAAAAGAGATTGGCCAAAATGGGCCTGCAATTACAGAAAAAGAATATAATTAAAAAACAGATATTTTTTATAATATAAAAGTCAGGTGATTCAAGAAGTGACAATCAGGAAAGGGTAAAAAATAAAATAAAATTGATGAGTTTAATACAAAACAAAAAAGCTCTTTTTATAAATACGCATTATATTTTTAAAACATCAAAATTTGTTAATAAAAAATAAAAATAGTATTAAAAATCTAATGAAGTATACAATAAATTTTTGAAAACGCTTACAGAAAATAACCAGCTTCGATTTTTTAAAAATTTAAAAAATTAAGAATTAAAAATAAATTACTAACTGACGTTGTGAGTCGTTCTGTGTATCGAATTTTACTTAGATTTTTCCTTGTCGGACCTGCGAATTTCGATAATTAGTATGTTATTTTCATTTAAACGGTTCAAAGAGTTCTGTAATCTGAAAAGTAGTATGAAAAATAACGTAACTTTTCATAAAAATACACGATTTTTCATTTGTCTAGTTGCGATTTATGGACGATAATGCATTCAATAAACAAAGTATGATACTTATCGACGTGCGGTGGCGTCATCAGCGATTGCAATCATACCTGCAGAATTTAGCACATTCAATCAGCATAATGCCAGCTTCGCTTATGCGAGCACATTTGAGGTGTTATTTGTATTCACCTAGTGAGTATCAAATAGTCATATACTCGACTATTTGATACTTACTAGGTATATTAAACTTCAAGTGTGGAAATTCTGTAAAAAATTCAAAATTTCCGAAATATGCATAAAAACACTAGAAGAACGTGAACTTTCCATCGGTTTTTCGCCAGCCAGTTTATGGGCGCTACTCTAATTTTGCGACTTTGACGTTCACATAACCGGCTCTCTGCCGTTGAAAGTATGCCCCTGGGTGCCTTGAGAATCTTTTTCGAATGTCTTTATTCATACGGTATTGGAGGGATGATGTTTATTTCTGACATATTGCATAGTTTATTTTTAAAATTGAAGAAATTTATCGATTTCAAGCATGTCTACATTGTTGAAAGCTTACGTACATACAAACTGGTTAATAATATCGTTGCTTATAAGGATCTCTCGCAACTTTCTTGTTTATTATGTGAAAGTTGAAACAGCTTGCTTGAAATTAAGCAAGTCACAACTTAATTCGCTAACGTGCAGGTATGTACAGATTATAAAACAACATTGTGGCTATGTATATACTGTTTTATTCTTGTGACACTTAAGTAAACTTATATAAATTAAAATTAATTATTTCTGTAATTATTTAAGTTAAAACTTATAACTATTCCGATAATAATCTTATTTCATACTAAAAATTGCAAATGACAAATTTGTGTTTCTCTTTCTAGGGCTATTTTTGAAAAATTTAATTCTTGAATTCGAAATATAAGTGTGGTACACCTAAAATTCATAAACGATTATATAACCGAAGTATTGAAAGATACTAATCATTCATTTATTAATCTAGTTTAACCTTACTTTACAATCCAATACGGTGTATTGGTTAATAATAAACGTTATTTTGTATGACGTAAAGCAGATTTATATTTTAGATAACAATAAAGCAGATTTGTATACTACATAACGATTATATAACCGAAGATTGAAAGATACTAAACATTCATTTATTAATATAGTTTAACCTTACTTTACAATCCAATACGGTGTATTGGTTAATAATAAACGTTATTTTGTATAACGTAAAGCAAATTTGTATTCTAGATAATAATAAAGCAGATTTGTATACTACATAACGATTATATAACCGAAGTATTGAAGGATACTAATCATTCATTTATTAATCTAGTTTAACCTTACTTTACAATTCAATACGGTGTATTGGTTAATAATAAACGTTATTTTGTATAACGTAAAGCAAATTTGTATTCTAGATAACAATAAAGCAGATTTGTATACTACATCACAATTATATAACCGAAGTATTGAAAGATACTAATCATTCATTTATTAATCTAGTTTAACCTTACTTTACAATCCAATACGGTGTATTGGTTAATAATAAACGTTATTTTGTATAACGTAAAGCAGACTTGTATTCTAGATAACAATAAAGCAGATTTGTATACTACATAACGATTATATAACTCAGGTATTGAAACATACTAATCATTCATTTATTAATTTAGTTTAACCTTACTTTACAATCCAATACGGTGTATTGGTTAATAATAAACGCTATTTTGTATAACGTAAAGCAATTTTGTATTCTAGATAACAAAGCAGATTTGTATACTACATAACGATTATATAACCGAAGTATTAAAAGATACTAATCATTCATTTATGAATCTAGTTTAACCTTACTTTAAAGCAGATTTGTATTCTACATAACAGTTTGAATAGAGTCACAAATTGTCTCGAAATATAGTTTAGGTTAAACATAAAATGGAATGGTTTTAGTAGTCACTGGCCCCGATGCATTATAATAGTATTTTCTTCAATATGAAGGCTTATGACGCTAAATCCATTGGGCGCTACACATATGTAATATAATTGGGCGCTATATATATCTGTAATATATGTGTGTATGACTTTTTTATTAAACATCTTAACTATTTCCTTTTCCAACAAGTTCTAAATCTTGTCATGAAAGTGATAACTTTAAAGTTTTCACTAATTATTTATCAGTCTCTGTTGACAGTATCAACCTGCCAATTTTTTCTATGTTTTTAAAATTTTTCAACAACTTTTTTAGTTTCGAAATAATATATTTGCTCTTTTTGGTCTCTTGCATACCTGTTTTTTCTTTAGCGCCGACGTCGAGTCACTAGGAATGCATCCGTATTAAGCGGTGAAACTATGCAATTTATAAAACTGTGTTGGTGTATACTCTTATCTTTGTGTTTTTAAAATACGTCTTCTTCGCACAAGTGAAAGTAGTCGGTATTTCCAGTTACCGATGACCACTTACCACGGCAAAATAAATGTTCAGTTTTTATTTTTACTTTCTCGTAGGGGAAATAATAAACTTTAATTAATGTTTGTTTAAGCACGCGTTCTTTTTCCTTATTTCTTATGCTATATATTTAACTTGGACGTTGACCTTTTAAGATTTTTATCCTTACCATTTTACTACTACTACCATTTTACTACTACTATCATTTACTAGTAACTATTTCTAAATTGATTGGACTATTTGTAGTTTATTTGCATTGTTGTTATAAATGTATACGTTATTATTTGTATATAAATTCTAAATGTAGTCATAAACGCCACCTCCCATTGAAAAGGTTATGCCCACTGATTAAGCTGAGATACATAAGGTGTACAAAGTTCTCTCAGTACACCATTGAATTCCAATAACGAACAAATCAACCGAAAACAACACACGCCGTGTACCGTCCGAATCAGATACGTGGGCGAAATAATTTCCGGATCAGATTCAGCAGGCCTCGGAAATTTACTTGGAAGCTATATATTCTTGGTAAAGTTTAGTTGAAAACGATTAATTGCCTTTCATATAAGAGGGCGACTGCGGGATAAATGCATGCTTAATGACCATGATCTGCTTTATATTCGAATGATATAGACCTACGATAAGCTTATAAATTGAAGTATTTTGTTCGTTTTTCCGCCTTTCATATAAGGGAGCGACTGCGGGTTAAATGCATCCTTAATGACCGTGATCTGCTTTATATTCGAATGATATAGACCTACGATAAGCGTATAAATTGAAGCATCTTGTTCGTTTTTCCACCTTTCATATAAGGGAGCGACTGCGGGTTAAATGCATCCTTAATGACCGTGATCTGCTTTATATTCGAATGATATAGACCTACGATAAGCGTATAAATTGAAGCATCTTGTTCGTTTTTCCACCTTTCATATAAGAGGGCCATTGCGGGATAAATGCATCCTCAATGATCATGATCTGCTTTATATTCGAATGATATAGACTTACGATAAGCTTATAAATTGAAAGCATTTTGTTCGTTTGATGAATACTCTTTAAATATATATTCGACAGATGTGTTAAACCGTAACATATATTAAACTATAGTGTTAAATACCCCTGACACAACGTCACGACAAGTATGTAGTATTATGCAAAGTTCACTCGCTTTTTTACCTATTTAAACGTCGGCATATTTTTATTGATTTTATCCAAACTTTTCATTCAGCAATTTCTTCTGTGACATTTCTTGTCTATATCGTTAACAGAAGATAAATAGAAATGGTATTTGGAGCCCTATACCCCCCCCCCCCCGAACTTGAATCCCTATATCTCTATATTTTAGAAAATTGTTAGGCTATCAAATTTAGAATTCGTAAATTCAGTTTAATAATTCGAATTAACTTTTATATGAGACCAGTTATGTAGCCATTCATATAGGGCCGGGTAAAATAACATTAAATTTGTATTTCTATCTACCATCTAACATGACAGAGGGCGTAATGTACAATACAACTTTTGGTTATATCTCCGCTTCTTGTATTGTTTACGATGAGGTCGCTTACATCGCAGTTTACAACAGTAGCATTCTATCACTTGTCGCATGTCTCCGGTGGGTTTCGCTCGACAACTTCGCGTCCGCGTCGCGGCGGACTACCGTGGCCGCTGAATGGGGTCGCGCATAAATCGGCGTTTTCTCGCTTTTCTGCAGTAATAATAATTGGTGCTAAATGCGGCTCCGTGCCCACGCAAGCCGCACGCCGCCGCTTCGGTTCGCGTATGTGGGATAACCACACGCGGATAATTATTAGTTGGTCCCGCGGACCCACGTGGCAAAGAGATGGATAGGGTTGTCGTTATGGAAGAACTGAAGCCGTTATTACGTTTTTAATTTTTAATAAAGAAAAGAATGCATACAAAGTCGGATTAAGATTTAAGATAGATAGTAAGCATACAGTTGTTTAATTACCGGCAGCAGTAGTAGAGACTTGTTCACTCCCTTAAGGCACGTCGCATATCTTATACTATTAAACGAGCAATTCTTGTATGTATATATATATATATATATATATATATATATATATATATATATATATATATATAAATGGTTTTTCGGAAACGGCTCTAACGATTTCGATGAAATTTGGTATATTTATTGCGTGAGTGATTATATTGAATAATTCCGAAGATGAACCATGTAGGTTAATTATTTTGAAAATAGCAGCCATTTAAAATTTTCAAAATGTTCAATATTGTATGATTTAATAACTTTTGAATTGAAAAACATAGGAGAGAACGGCTAGGGCCAGGGTGAGAGGGAAAGGAAGGGAAGGGGAAGAAAATCTAATACTAAATCTGATACCACGAAACAAGCAATTTCACGTTCCTATGGGAAACTCGAAACACACCGAGCATCGCTCGGTCACCTGGTACTTTAAAATAATATACATAACCGTAAATAAATGGAAATCGCAAAGTGGCAACTCGCGCATAAATTAGTTATTGTAGTCTAATGATCGCGCAATAGGATAAAATAATATATATAACCGTAAATAAATGGAAATCGCAAAGTGGCAACTCGCGCATAAATTAGTTATTGTAGTCTAATGATCGCGCAATAGGATAAAATAATATATATAACCGTAAATAAATGGAAATCGCAAAGTGGCAACTCGCGCATAAATTAGTTATTGTAGTCTAATGATCGCGCAATAGGATAAATTAATATATATAACCGTAAATAAATGGAAATCGCAAAGTGGCAACTCGCGCATAAATTAGTTATTGTAGTCTAATGATCGCGCAATAGGATAAAAGATTATTATTTTATTATTATTTTTGCATTTACTGCAATTTCTAACTAAAATTTAACATTACAAATTAGAAATTTAAATCTGTTCTTCGCTGGAGTACAATTCTCACCACAAAGCTAGCTAGTATTTGAAATCCGTCGCGATTAGTCATAGACAAATTATGCAAAATGTTGAAAACTAAAAAATGTATGGGCTTCAGTGAAGTAAAGACAATTTGTAATTTTATATATATTTGCTTCATCGATTTTGAAAAACCTAATGAAAGTGTATGTATTTTTCCATACGACATTAAAATGTTTAGGGAATCTAAAGAAGCCCAACCGGTTCAGTAATCAAAAAAATGCTCTTTCAAAGTTCGAAATTAAAAAAAATTAAATTTTTTTATCATAAAGTTACATTTCATCACATTTATTACATCAAATACATTATTCTCGGAAAACATATTTTAAAAATTATGCGAAAACTATTTTTCAAAATTATATATCTATCTATCTATACACATAATAAAATCGTAAAAAAACTGAGTCTGTACATTGAATATTTTTAAGTAAAACTAAGTGCTACGTATTGACGACACGCTACTAAGTTTAAAACAAGAGTTTTTAGAATTTTTGTCTGTTTGTCTGTGCACTTGGCATGCAAAGACTGAACCGATTTGGATGCGGTTTTCAGTGCTAGGGCTAACATTTAGGCTTGGTCTCATTTCAATCAGTTCTCTAATAAAAGAAATATGTCAATTTTTAATTTAAGTTCGTTGTGCACGTTAATATCAGAACCGACGGAACCGATTTGGCTGCCGACACCATCTATAAGCATTTCTAGTAAACATTATGCTCATAAAATTCTGAGAAAGAAATAGGACAAAAAAATTACTAATAACTCCACGCGAACGAACTAATTCGCAGGCACAGCTAGTCGCTAATAAGATTAACGCCCATATGCATCACACACGGTCAGGACTGTCAGTCGGACTTACTGACAGTTAAAAACGTATTTCTGTTTCTCATTAACTGTCAGTTGAGTCGGAACAAGAGTACTTTACCGACCGTACCCTGTTGCACGGTCCAATCGCTAAACGTTTTTAGCTGTCAGTGAATCCGACTATGAGTCCTGACCACGTGTGGTGCTTACGGGCGTAAGTAGTACGAATCGCAGTCACATTATTCTGAACAGAAAAAAAAAGAAATGAGTTTATTAAAAAAAGACAATAACATTATAATTTTTTCTCTTTATTATTCATAATCGGCATCACCTGTGAAGGGGCATCACAACGAAAAAACACACTCTGTATTATTATTGACGTATTTAAGATGGAATAAAAATTTCATCTCATGACGGCGATCGCCAACAAGACGTTCGCCCATGTCGTGCATGCGCGAATGTGCTGTTCTTGTCGATCAAGTGAAATGTGATGAGTGTATTTATAATACTCGTACGAGAATACCGCACTTACACATGTGCGACATTCGTGAACATATTTTTGGCAATCGCCGTCGTGATATGAAAGATCCGTATGTTGTATATAATACATTGCATTCGATTGCATTTTTATGTGCATGAAACTGTTTTACATTTGTGTGTTTATGTAGTGTATTTTGTTTTTTACAACTAAAGATATTATAGTGCTTGGAAAAATGCGATTATCGTGGGCTTGTTATTGATCGCAATCACATGAGATTTTCTAGGAGTGTCGATTAAATTTAAGCTCATTCGACTCTCAATGTCTCATAGGTGTGACATTCGACTCTCAATGTCTCATAGGTGTGACATTCGACTCTCAATGCCTCATAGGTGTGACATTTTCCGGATAGAATGAGTGTTGCGGACATTTCAGAATTTATTATTAATTTTATGGCGACATCCCTTGCCTACGCAGTTGGCGCCATGTCGGTGAAATGCAGGTGCGCGGCATCGCTTATTCATAATCGATTTACCGATCGATTGTTGTGAGCTCGAGTGTGATAGTCTGCGCAGTACTACGCGGAAGGCAATTTCGTTATATTGTATCTTTATTGCCTTCCGGCTGATTGGTAATTGGCATGAGCGGGGGCGGTTTGACGTTTTTTTGGCGCGGAACGCGTTGGCTTTGTCCTAGAATCTAGTAGATCGTACATGGAGAAATATAGTTTCTAACGTCGATATCTACAGGCGTTTTTGTACCTTATGCCGTATATTATCACATGATATTTTTATATATTATATCGCACAATTAAATGAAACTACGTGATGTAGTATTATTTCTACTTTCTTTAAGTTCTTTACCACGACCTAGGTTTCTTTGGATTACAACATCTTCAGGTGGGCTATTAGCAAAGATTCTACTTTATTATCTTTGCTAATATCCCACTGAAGATGTTGTAATACAGCGAAACCTAGGTCGTGGTAAAGAAATTAAAGAAAGTAGAAATAATACTATATCACGTAGTTTCATTTAATTGTGAATAATGAATTTCTACAAAATTAACGCCAAATATATTCATTAAATTATATGGCACGATAAATTTGATACCGTTAAAGTGTCTTGTAAAGTTGATAGTTAGACATATGGAATAATATAAGTAGAGACTATTAGCGGTTAAACGTTTCAATCCTTTTTATGATTATAAAATAAATCGTATGCTTCAAATTATGTTAAAACTTTTTCTTTTTATATTTAGTAAAAGTTATATCATTTTCTTGATACTTATATAGTGAATCATGTGTCAAATTAAATTGGTAAGATTTTCCATTTTGGCGCTATTTAGATGGCTGCACTGCGATGTGACGTGATGCCATTAGACGTATGGATATATAAACTCTATCACGTAGTTGTTTAATTTGTTCGAAAATATGATAATTTTTGTTAATATTGTTAATAAATAATATACGAGTACGTGCAGTGATGATATCAAAATTATATATCACTAATTCAGTTTTTGTTCACCTTTTAACATTTTTCCCTTCGTGTTTTTTTGTTAATATTGTTAATAAATAATATACGTGCATTGATGATATCAAAATTATATATCACTAATTCAGTTTTTGTTCACCTTTCAAAATTTTTCCCTTCGTATTTTTTTGTTAATATTGTTAATAAATAATATACGTGCAGTGATGATATCAAAATTATATATCACTAATTCAGTTTTTGTTCACCTTTCAAAATGTTTCCCTTCGTGTTTTTTTGGTAATATTGTTAATAAATAATATACGTACAGTGACGATATCAAAATTATATATCACCAATTCAGTTTTTGTTCACCTTTCAAAATTTTTCCCTTCGTGTTTTTTTGTTAATATTGTTAATAAATAATATACGTACAGTGACGATATCAAAATTATATATCACTAATTCAGTTTTGTTCACCTTTCAAAATTTTTCCCTTCGTGTTTTTTTGTTAATATTGTTAATAAATAATATACGTACAGTGACGATATCAAAATTATATATCACTAATTCAGTTTTGTTCACCTTTCAAAATTTTTCCCTTCGTGTTTTTTTGTTAATATTGTTAATAAATAATATACGTACAGTGACGATATCAAAATTATATATCACCAATTCAGTTTTTGTTCACCTTTCAAAATTTTTCCCTTCGTGTTTTTTTGTTAATATTGTTAATAAATAATATACGTACAGTGACGATATCAAAATTATATATCACTAATTCAGTTTTGTTCACCTTTCAAAATTTTTCCCTTCGTGTTTTTTTGTTAATATTGTTAATAAATAATATACGTACAGTGACGATATCAAAATTATATATCACCAATTCAGTTTTTGTTCACCTTTCAAAATTTTTCCCTTCGTGTTTTTTTGTTAATATTGTTAATAAATAATATACGTACAGTGACGATATCAAAATTATATATCACTAATTCAGTTTTGTTCACCTTTCAAAATTTTTCCCTTCGTGTTTTTTTGTTAATATTGTTAATAAATAATATACGTACAGTGACGATATCAAAATTATATATCACCAATTCAGTTTTTGTTCACCTTTCAAAATTTTTCCCTTCGTGTTTTTTTGTTAATATTGTTAATAAATAATATACGTACAGTGACGATATCAAAATTATATATCACTAATTCAGTTTTGTTCACCTTTCAAAATTTTTCCCTTCGTGTTTTTTTGTTAATATTGTTAATAAATAATATACGTACAGTGACGATATCAAAATTATATATCACCAATTCAGTTTTTGTTCACCTTTCAAAATGTTTCCCTTCGTGTTTTTTTGTTAATATTGTTAATAAATAATATACGTACAGTGACGATATCAAAATTATATATCACTAATTCAGTTTTGTTCACCTTTCAAAATTTTTCCCTTCGTGTTTTTTTGTTAATATTGTTAATAAATAATATACGTGCAGTGATGATATCAAAATTATATATCACTAATTCAGTTTTGTTCACCTTTCAAAATTTTTCCCTTCGTGTTTTTTTGTTAATAAATAATATGCGTGCAGTGGCGATATAAATAAGATTAGTGCCAGTAACCTTAATGATTCTGTTTTTAGTTTATGCTTTAAGCTTTCACTTTAATAGTTTCATAACGCGAATTATCGTGATATGCTAATATTTTAGACTGCACTTCACCAAAAACTTATATTTTGAGATAAAACGTTGGCCTTTTGACCATTGCCTGATATCAGAATTTAATGGAGCCGTTTGCTGTGGTCATTAAATTTTAAGGAACACCTCGTATTATGTAAACGGTCTTTTGGTGGCAGGCGGTTCTCTTTTCACGTCACTGATGTGCATTCGGAGAACAAAAAGAATAATTTATAAAAATTGCAAACATTCTGATTGATTGTTTGTATAATTTTTATATATCATATGCCATCAGTAAGTACATGAATAGAATTAGGAGTAGTATAATATTAAACCTGATTTTTTTTTATAAAAAAGCAAGGCCGGTTAACATTTATACTTCGAAGCAAGAATATCATTGAAAGGTAACAAATTATTTGCGTCATAAAAGTAGCTTGATTGTGTGTGGCAATATTCAGTTTGTATTGCACTGAACGATGTGATCAATCTTTCCTTGTACCGAGACTCACAAACGCCAATTATTCTTATATCAGCGCGTATCTTAAGAAGTGTCTATTGACGAGTATATCTGAATGCAATTGTGTTTACAGAGAACGAGCGTATCTCATTGTATTTAATTTTCATTTCTTTTATTGTCTAGCTTCAGTGTATTGTCATGTCCTCGTCCGTTATTTGCATCTTTATAGCTGGTAATATATTGAAAAAAGGTTGCAATGTATTAATAACTGAAGTTATAACTAGTTGTTGCCCACGGTGAAACCGTACGTATATCTTTCATTTTTGCGGTAATTTTTTTTTCCATTAATAATGTTTTCATCTCAAAAATATTCTTGATTGAGATAATGGTATTTTATATCTTAGCTGATTAATTTTAAGCCCATTACTATAGGAGTCCCAACAATTTCTATTCATTTTTTTAAGTCCTTGCGCTCGGTTTTAGTGCCTTCAATTTTAAAAATTATATTTTAAACATTTGTTCAAAAACACCATAGAACTTAATGTGTACTTGCTGTAAGCATTATTTTGGTGATAATTTAATTCAAATACCGATTTAGTTTTTGAAAAAAATAAACAGACAGATAAAAGGTCCTTTAAGATTCGAAGGAATTATTTTAGTAAAGTTCCGTTTAAATTTGTCTATTAAACTTCCGTTTAAAATTGTCTAGTGAAAGTTCCGTTTAAATTTGATACTCGAAGAAACAGACCGAAATTCTAAAGAAGTGCCTTGTGGGTTCACAGAAACTTAAATGTCATATTCCACATTCTTTTTCAAAAATGTCTTCAATATGCGGCCTAATTCTATTTATTAAAACTTTATAATAATACACTAGACTAGCAATTTTACATGCTCTTTAGCGGGAAAAATTACTAGCAATTTTTTCCGCTCGCGTTTCTATATCTTCATAATTTTTCTCCTAGAGTTTAACAAGAAGGATGGTATAGAAAGTAATAGACAGTGATGATATTGTAAGTGCTAACATATAAATACGTTATTAAATAAAAAGCATTTATTAAGAAATAAAATGAGCGCGCCCCAAACGGTATATTATACACCTGCACATTTATGATGGTTGCTTATAAAAGAAACAAATGTCGCTATCAATTAATTGAGTTGATTAATAATCTAATGTTAAGTACTAATTTAAACTAGATTTAAATAATAACCTTAATTATTTACATTGTAATGTTGTCTAAGCCCCTAAGATATAAACTGCAGAGACCATTATAATCTGTTCAATAATTTATGCGTGATGTGCGTTACCAAATGCATTTTATTTCTAAAAGTTGCAGGATACGACTTGATATAAAAAATAATGATGATCATAAAATTTCTAGGTTGGACGTCATTGCCGGCCCATGGCGAAGATATATGCGCTCCTTTTAACCGACGTACAACATAAATTTTTTTAGTTAGTGCCGATATTCAGCCATTCGTTTTTTAGTATAATAGTGTTTTGTATTATAGTAACTAGAAAATGTTAATTTTTTTTATTTATTCCCCCAATCATGATTCGACCGACCTTAAAATGCCGCCGTGGGCCGCCTATTGACCAATCGCGATGTTAGATTTGTGTACTTGTGTGTGAATTTAAACTCATATCGGTATTGACATTGTTTACAAAATGTGTATATAGAAACATATTTGCCAAGATCATTTTTGATTAATTGGCGATTGCAACAAAAATTAAAAAATCCGACTACTCTATAGGATTTTACTGATTGCACGTACATACGCCAAAAGGTTTTTAGTTATTTAGGTATGTTTTGCTAATAACTTAACGTACATACAACTTGTTTTACAACTAATTCCAAAAAGTCACTAATATGTTTTTTATTCAAGTCCAATCTCTTTTGTTATGTTAGTTGAACATGCGCCCAAAAGGTTTTTGGTTATTTAAGTTTGTTTTGCTAATAACTTATATGCGTACATACAACGTCTTTGTCAACTGATTCCAAAAAGTCACTCTGATATGTTTTTATTCAAGTCCAATCTCCTTTGTTATGTTTGTTTTTTGTTGTGCCGTTCATTAATTAGTTATAAGAATTGTGTACACAATGTAGACATAATGAGCAAATGGTAATTTTTCGCTACACGTCGACAGATTCTAAGAACTCGCACATAATATGACGCAGGCGAACGGCCGTTCTCGTTGGCGCGTTTCTGCAAGATTTCGAAACCGGAGTTTAGATTTGTGAAGGAAGTGCGTTAAAGGGAAATACGTTCTATGTAGGCTAACGTGGTTTTCAATGTGTCAGCTAGGATGTACTGCTAACGGCAGTTGTTTACACAAGTTGCCGTACCTTTGGAATGACTAAATCTGATTCACGGTTTATCGGTGCTGGCCGCTTCTTTGTTTGACATTTTCATAATCCGGAGTTTAGAAGGTTGATAATGAAGCGAAAATTATATAATTTTGAGAGTAAACAAATTTGTTTCTTAATTGTCTGTTGCATTGATATTTGTATTATTTTTTGCTATATAATGGTATATAAATACGCTTAAAAATTATTTTACGCATTATATTAATATCGAAAATTTATTATTAACAAAATTATTTATTTAAATTAAGAACGAATTAAACTCACATTAGGAAATAATTAAACACTTAGGTAGGTACACATAACAATTTAAACATTTAAGGGCACATTAGACATAACATTTCTTTACAAAATATATAACTACAATAATATGTTATTCTCTATATTGCCTAGTATATCTTTAACCAGCGTAAAAGTATCAGGAGTTTCTCAAATACTATGAAATCTAGATTTATGACTACAGTTGTCTGGTAAAATCTAGGCTAATTTTCACTAACCCCATTTTTCCAACTTAGAATTTTCGAAGATAAGGGGTGAGGGGATATTGTGGATATTTTTAATAATATATTTTAGACGTATCTTACAGAAAATCCTGAAAAACTTTGAAGTTCTTATAAATCGATTTTTTAATTTATTACCTTACACGACCGAAAGTGAGCTTTATAGGAAATTTGTTCCCTCCAAAATTATCAGACAAATATTATTGCTTTTGCGAGTGGATAAGCTTCATCATTCTACCAAATTTTATATTCCTGCATCAAGTGATTTTAAAAAAAAAAACACTTTTTATTGACCGACGGACGGATGGACCCATGATCCTAATGTGGCCGTCCACAATGGTCTCTTTGCCTATATTGTTTATAATAATCTAATGAGGTTGTCTATGAGGATCTATTAACCATATAACAAGTTTTTGAATATTAACTTTACGGCGCCCTATATGTTAACGAAATAAATAGCAGTAAACTAATTGTTTTAAATTGAGCAAATAGTTGCATCATTCACCCCCCAACAAAAAGGAAAATAGTTCCCAAAGCCTGATAACCAGTAATCTATATACCAATGCCTATCGTATAATCGTCCCAAAAACACCTCGAATGTTTAAGATGGCCAACATCCGAAAACCACCTTGTATCTCGCCACCATCACATAACGATTAAAAAAAAATTCGGTAAACAATAGTCAGTGTACGGCAGTTTTTAAAATCTCACAAAGTTTAAAAACTTCTTATCCCTTCGTTCAGGTTTCACGAAAATATGTAATAAATATAACGATCAACTATTTAGAAGAAGCCAAAGAGTGACTAACTTCTAATTTTAAGCACGACTACCCAGTGAAACCATTATTGTCCAACTACCGTTCTATTAAAGGACAGTTCGGTGAATGTTGTAGAACTGTGGATAAAATGTCGATATTTATTTTCCTAAATATCGATATTTATGGCCGATAATTTTTATCGATTTTTCAATAATAAAACTGATATTTGCCTTAATTGGTTGGGCAAAAAGAATTGTCAAACTCAAATAAGTATTTGTAAATATTCTTTTTAACAAGTGGAAAAACGCAATAGAGTAATTTCAGAAATATATAATGAAATATTATTAGAAGGAATGTCTTATCTTAACTGACAATTATAGGTATAACACTAATTTTAAGAAAATTTTTGGGTGTGTGATCTCTCAATTAAATTCACGATTTCAATAAGAATATGACGAGAATCGTTTAGCACTAAAATTACGCCAAATCTTAAATTGATCCTGGTAAAAAAACGCCGGTTTTTTTATCGAAGTGCTAAGTTTGATTAATTTAATTAGTCTGGCAATTAAATGTAAGTTTGCCTCCGACGCTCATGCTTCTGTATTTAATGACGTTATTTAATTTTTGTTTCATACTTCTGCGCCGAAAAAGATTACACATCAATAAACGCATAGATAATACACATCTAAACTGCTTCAAATATAACAAAGAAACGTGAACCTTCGATAAATAAACGCATGGATAATACACATTTAAAATGCTTCAACAATAGCAAAGAAACGTGAACCTTCGATAAATAAACGCATGGATAATACACATCTAAAATGCTTCAACAATAGCAAAAAAAACCAGGAACTTTCGATAAATAAACGCATGGATAATACACATCTGAAACGATTAAACAATAGAAAAGAAACGTGAACCTTCGAAGACTAAACAAAGCAGCAATTTGAGTGGTTCTATAAATTCATTATTACATTGGTATCGTTTAGCACGAATAATAGTACAAATTGTGCTGAGTGGGCGTTTTCTATTAAATCGTTGTCGGAGCTAGTGTCAGGTAATTTGCAACTCCAGACGTCTGTCTAACTGCTGCAACGGACCGAAGCGTGGGAGTAACGCGCCGCTGCATTCTACTCGGGCGACCTTCGCGCGCTCGGCGACTGCTGCTGAGAGACTGAAAACGCAATTAAACCGGAGCCTATTTTGTATGTTCTAAATGACAAAACATAATCATTTTTTAAAGTTTCAACAAATTTTTGAAATCTTTACTTGAAAGATTTAGTTACCGCAAGCCCTTTCATACACGTGCATAAGGCTTTCGCTTTATAAGAAGAGAAAGGGTTGCTCAATGAGATAATGAGATAATGCGATGTGGCGGTTTATTCTTTATTTCGGAGAAATTGACACGTTGTCAGTTGTAAACTGCAGTAGCATAGCTTCACATATTACGATTTTAGTTCATTCGTTATATAGTTATAAGTGAACTAAAGGGATATGGCAAGTTCATCAGGAATTTGTATGTTTACGTCCATATTAGACAATATTTTATTTTATTGTTGATAATGAACTATTGGCACTAATTGTTTAAGCCTCGTAAACTCTATGCCAAGTCTCACCCTCTCCGACCTTGATTTACCTAAGTTTAACATCAGGTTTTTTTCCGGGAAATTTGCCACAAGTTGTGATGTACTGTTCAATTTATATTATGATCGATTTATACAGAACTAATAATTTTTCTTATTTTCTTGTACGCTTTCCCGAATTTTAGAAATTATTTATTATATACTCGTCTACGCCAAAGAGTAATCCCATAAACTGTCCATTTAGTAAACCGGACGTTTTCAATTAAATTATGGTCTAAATATTGCCCAATGACGAAAGATAATTCTTAGAGTGTTTTCAGACATGTGACCAATTAAAGTATTCTCAACCAATTCAAATTGTAATTCATGCATATAAATGGTACTTGTATTAGTAAAGCTTTATTATATATAAATATTTAGCATATTTCTCATTTCTAGTTTTAAAAATTTCTTTGGAATCTAAGATCGACTAATTTTCAAACATTCAAATATTAATTTGTTGCCAGAAATTGCTATGAAATCGTTAAGTTTTTTCTCGGCTTATAATGGAAATATAAGATTTAATTATTTTTCATTAAATGTACTCTGAATATATTTTGGATTAGTAATTAAAGTTGAATTAGGATATGAGTATGCAAATAAAAAATCCGTCAGACAGTTTTTTGATATCATGACCTTAACGTTCACACGTTTCATGAATCGTATGGTGTATAAGTTATTTTTATTACCTTTATATGGACCTATCTCAAATACCGTTACTAGACTCAAATCACTTCTTTCAAATGTCTTTGAAAGATTATATTAGACCATAATTCAATTAAAATTGTTAGATCCTTATTAGCCAAAAACTCCCATTTTTGCGGTCACCCTTTTCATCCAACTCGATCGTGTGGTTTGGGCAATTAACGCTGTGAGACACATACGTGTACAGATATTTTGATTTGCGTGTATTTTTGTAGTACTTTAGAATTTATTTCCATAAAAACGTCAACTTCTATCTTTTTGATGAATAGTTTTCTTTTTTAACGGCATTCATTATTCAGAATTAAATGAAACTACGTGATGTAGTATTATTTCTACTTTCTTTGAGTTCTTTACCACGACCTAGGTTTCGTTGTATTACAACATCTTCAGGTGGGATATTAGCAAAGATGAAGATGAAGAAAGAAGCAACGAAATCTAGGTCGTCGTAAAGAAATTAAAGAAAGTAGAAATAATACTACATCACGTAGTTTCATTTAATTGTGAATAATGAATTTCCACAAAATTAACGCCAAATATATTCGACACATTCATTATGTCTGTTATGAATTTAACAGTAAAATTTAAAAGAAATATTTTATTCGTATTTACTATATACGCAAAGACCTATTGGTCCTAACGAGACTCGGTATAAAAACAAATACATCAGAACAGAATGTAAAAGGACACATGATTTGAAGGGAAACAGATGATTCGAAGGGAAGGAACGAATGGGTAATACGGAACTGACGTAGGCAGGAAATGTTTGATAAAGACGCATCCAAACTCGGTTGCAAATTTACTCTCTACAGAATCACATAATTAGGCACGTACAGAATAAATAGCATTAGTGCGTTTAGCACAAATTGGATGTGCTTAACTGAATTAATTTGCCTTAATCGGCACGTTAAGAACGCACCTTAGATAGGCTGTGCGTGAACGGAATCAGTTAGAAGAACACGACACGTCTATAATTTATTCCGTTTTATAGGATTTCTTATAATAATTTATGTTCGGAATCTCAAGAACTACAATTACATTTTCAATTCAATTATATTCACCGCTCTGTAACACCGTCGTCTTATTGAGTTAATTAAATTTGTTGCATCAGCCTCGATCTGATAAGTAATATGGAACCGGTTATGCTATATTGCCATATAAAGTGTACAAATGGCAATAGGCAGTAAGGAAAACGACTAACCTGATTTTACAACTTTATTAGCACTGTAGTCGTCGGTGTGGCTAACGAATAAATTCACTTTCATTTGTTTGATGGTCATAAATTTATTACTTCTGATGCTAAAGACTGGGAGAATTAGTCTTTAGCATCAGAAGTAATTTTCTGTTGAGTAACTTTCAGTTAATTTTTAAGCAAACGTTTTAATTTCTCACGAATAAGCTAAATTTCGTATATTTTTTTCAGTGCCTTATATTTTTTATTTTATAGGATTCCTTACCTCAAAAGGAAAAAGGAACCCTTATAGAATCACTTCGTTGCTCATCTGTATGTCTGTCTGTCAAGATTCTTTTTCTCAGGAACGCGTGGCGGTATCGAGTGGTAATTAATATAAAATACTTAGGTCTACGATCTGTAAAAGCATAGCTGTAAAAATAAAAAAAAAACTAAAAATACACCACAAATAAATCAAAACCTACAGACAAACTGACTCAGAACCATAAAGTTTGGCAAGAAGCAATATCTCATAGCACAAGTAAAGGAAAAAATCTGAAAATCGTTTATTTGTAGTTATAGCACATAAAAATATTTTTTTTTTCAATATATGCCTGTAAAATATATTTTAGACAATACGTTTTCGTTCCGGTTATTTATACCGTATATTTTGACATTCGCAAATAAATCAAAACCTTATAGGAAGTTCCGTTGACATAGAATCATGTAATTTGACAAGAAGCAAGTATTCACGTCATAAATAAAGGAAAAAATCTTTAATTTGTAACTATATCACATAAAAAAATATTTTTTTGAATATGCGTCGGTGGAAGATATAGTAGGTAATATATTTTCGTTATAAAAAATAAAATTTTGTAAAAAGATTAATAGGAATATTATGTACCATTAAATTTTTATAAATGGCTCAATGTGTACGGAACCCTCGGTAGTGGGAGTTCCACTCGTACTACGCCACGACTTCCTCTCGTCCAACAGTTCCACTCACGTATCGATATCCAGTTCTTTATCTTAGTATATAATCTAAACGCTCCAAAATATGGTAAGGCTCATGTCTCTGAAATAGCTTGGAAATAGGACATTCAATTCGAACTCTGATTCCGATTAGTTTTTCTAACGTTTGAAATTGTGCTTAAATTCTTGCATTTCCGATATCTAGGTTATAAAACTAGATAAAAAACAGAACATTATTATTGTTAGATTGCATTACTTATGTCGTGTTTAGGTCGTGGGCTAGACGCGTGACCTCTCTCCAGTCTTGCACACTTGTTACTTTAGCACATTCGCAATTTTTTTTAGTACGTGCCATTTAATATATGTCTTAATTTAATTTCGATTTAAACAATATAAAGTAAACAAAGCTTTTTGTTTCCCAGTTCTATTGTTGCAAAATCCTGATATTGAGGCCAGAATTAACACTTAAAATCTCAACAATCTCGCTTTAACACTCCAATATCCGGATGAATACAAGGAATGTTATTGGATTACCTGAATTACATATGAACAAGAATTAAAATTTTATATATAAATTTATAATTCTTCATAGGTGAGTGGGATCTTTTTTTTATTTCATAAACAAAATAAGTTGGATTTTATATTTTACTTTGATTGTATCTCACATGTTTAAATCTTATCTTACCTCTCATAAAATGCAACCTCTGTATTTATATTCGCTTATAATTGGAACTCGACTCAACCGATTCTGGTCAATTTTGTTTTCGTGTTGACAGCTTAATGACGATATGTAGCTTGGCGGTTGAGTAATGAAGAATTTTGACGCGAACGGAACTGCGAACACAGCTATATAGCATAACTATAAGAACATGAAGTTGGCATTATGTTAAATAGCATAGAATTACAATAGAATATCATATACAATAGACTATCCACACTGACCTAGGCACCTTGGCCTTTTATATCTTCTAACAGATTATTTATGATGTCGAGATTCATAATTTTTCATATCTGATTATTTTCTGTGTAAGGTAAGATTAACTTTAATAATATAAATAAACTCGGAGCTACGTTGATGGTCAACATTGATGGTCAACGGCAATCAAAAGGATTAAAAGGAACATTTAATATACACTCGACAAATAATTACAAGATTATTTCTTATTTCTAGAACATCTCAAGATTAGAGTTGTACTTAAAGTTAGTTGTATCCATCGTGTGGAAGTAGGAAAAAAAATAATTTAGAGCATGAACTATGTATTTTAGTTTTTAAAGTTTTTTTTTAAAAGATCCTACAATTTGTCTGTAAGAGAAAAATACCGTAACATTTTAAATTTATGTTTCAAAAAGAAAATCATAGCTCAAAATGGTATTCTTTAATGGCGGTGGAAAACTGGAAATCAAACTATACTGCCAGCGTTAGCGTTATCAGGATTGGCCTGAAATAGTGGTAAAAATAATCGTTTAATATATGTTTTATGAACGTATTTAAGAAATAATAATTCCTCAAATGTGTTTCTTAAACTTTATCTTATACATAAACTATATCTTATACATAGGTGATTACAGTATTCCCCTCTAAGTTGAAATATCATATGAATTGTCCAACCTACCTAAAATAAGAATCCGCATGATACACGACAGTCGCAAGAAGACCTATTCAAATTGTTGTATAGGTGAAATATGTCGTGCGGACAATTGGTTGATTTAAAATGGCAAAATCTTTTATCAATTAACTCACCAGGTCAGCCGTGACACGATGTGTTGAATTTAAGTTTTATGACAGTATCCGTTCCGTTCTACTTTCAAGGAATCACATTTTTCCCATTTAAAGATTTATATTATGCCGAAATAAAATTAAATTTGTTCAATATTTTTTGGAGACCTTTATCAACTTTGTTTAATTGTCTATCGCTTCAATACAAGACCAGGACCAGGTACCGTCCTCATTGGTCCTACCAAGTTAGGTCACGTTGAAATATTTCGTAATGTTAACATATACCAGTTGTTACCCACGTCTTCGTCCGTGAAAAATATGATGTATGATCATTTAGTGAAAATATAGACATAATAAATGATTGATGATGTGATGAAGATGTTGCTTAAGCTGAGCGGGAAACAGCGCCTTTTAGGGGCGCATTATGAACAGTTCAAGATGAACACTATTCTATGTTAGTACTAATAATATAAATAATACTAGGTAGGTGTTAACCATACATTTAGCGGGCAAAATATCCATAATAGATTGTGTGCAATGCACACAACTCAGCGTTAGTTCAAATCATTTGCTCAAAACAGTCGCCATGAGCGGTATTGTGTCAAGGAAAAATAGTTTTTTTTTCGTAATTATTTAGATTTGATTTTGATTGACGAATGTTAACAAAATGGCGTAGACTCTAAGAGATAGAAGCAAAATGACGTGTACCGAGTGTGAAAGAGACAAATATTGTTATACACGTACAATGTTTAAGCATATTTTGTATGCTGCGAGTTTATATTATTAAAGTCAATGGTTAGTCCATAATATATTAAATTAGTGCGCATAATTGGATAAGGGGATCAGTTTACCCCTTAAAGAACTGTTAAGTAACTAACAAACAAAATTATTTTCATTTTTATAATATTTTTCTACCGCGAAAATTTAAGATTTATTATTGAACTTAAAATAGTTTTTCTGCAAAGGATAATAAAGTACCAAAATATAGAACTGTATACACATATTTTTATATCATAAACGGCTTCCAGAAGTAACGATTTCAAAGGTAACCTTTTTGACTATATTTTTATTAGAAATACCTAATTTGGGTTCAGTATAACAGTTTAATTAAATCAGAAACGTAAATAACTAATTCTTTATTTAAAAAAATCATTAAGTTGATCTCATTTTCAGCTTAGTAGAAATTTTGCAATCGCCCATTTCTACTAACTTAATCTTAATTGCAATTACACTGTGATAGTTAAAACTGCGTCTGCGCTTATATTGAATCAATATTCTTTTGGAAATAATGTTATGTAATATGTATATATTAGCTCAGTTGCTATGAGGAGCATATGTACCCATAGTGCTCTGATACAAAGTACTCTACATGACGGCCACTTAACTATATAGTATATGATTCCCGTCTCAGACGGCAGCAACGAACATCCCGACAAATCCCTGCGTACACAAACAGACTCTCCCTTACTCAACAAACACGGCGGGCCGGCGCCGGGAACTCTTCAAACAATACGACCGATTCCAGCCGGTCGACAACGTCTCGACGCGACGTTTGTGTATCTACGATGAGAAATCGACCGCGCGTCGGCTCTTTGTGTTTGCGCGCTATTAGCCGGGTCGAGTTGAACCATCACGTCTAAATATAGAGGCGCCGCTTCGATGTACGTCGGCCTGACGTCAGAGTGACGCCGGCTATAGCCGGTAGGAAAGTAAAGGAGAATAATTGAGTTTTGTGCGGCTAATGTGGGAGAAACGGCGGCAGATGCGTTTGGGATTCTTGTAGCTTCCGGTGGAAGGGTGCAGTTGAAGTTAGGATTTGAGTCTTACGAGTTAGATCAAGAATTTTAGAAGTGACTGTCTTATTTCTTAAATTTCGCATAGACTTCTATAAAGCGTCATAGTAGAGATGTATTATGGATATTTCTGGTTTCTAGGGACGTCGGAACTATTCAGAAAATATATTATCCGTAATTTTCTAATGTATGAAGTTTTCAATTCGTATGCCGTAAAAGAGAATAGAAAAACCGTACAAGCGAAGAGATTCCCTACTAAATAACAAGTTGAAACGTTAAGGGTACGTGTTTCGGTTAAATTACATATTTTCATATGTTGATATTATCTTTCACTATAAATATATTGCTTAATATTTTTTTTCACTAATGACTCTTTAATTTATTATTGCAACTAGACCGAATTAATTTTGTATAGAAGTTGTATAACTGAAAAATTTTATTTTAATTTTTTTTCGTCGTTAAAGAAAAGTTAAATAGTAATATAAAATATTAGTTACAAAGAAGAAATATTTTAGTAAATAATGTATAAACATAAAGGCCTAACAGTTTTTTGAGTTACTCCTATCTGCTTTTAGTAATAATTACGAGTTAGTAATTTCCAAAATGTAAATTGGGTTGAATACAAGGAAATACGGCCTTTGACGACGTGGCTCACCGTGTAGACGCGGGTTCGATCCCCGGCCGTCTGTCGAGCGGGGCTGGACGGGTGTTATGGTTGGCTGTAAGAGATTACTCTCGTAGCAATAAGTCCACCATATGTATCAGTTAGATACATTGAAATATGTAAATAAGTAAACAAATAAAAACGCCGATGAAAGGGCTATCAAATATACGTGGGAACGACTTTTAGAATTCGTAGCGTATTTTGAATGAATTTTACGTCTAATTATTAACAATTAAGGTAAACAAGGCGCCTTTTTGTTATTACTTGCAAGTTATCAAAATATTTGCAGTTAATAATGCAGTTAATAATGTTAACTTGTGCGGACACGTCACCTCCATATACTGCGTTGTCCGTTTCGGATGGCTTACCTCGGGTCGGTGTGGAATTAAGACCTATTAATAATAAACGTATATTGAGCTCGGATTCATTATTGTGTACAGATTAAATGTAAATTGTGTTTTTGTAACGCCACTGGGATTTAATTTCTGATATGAAACAAATAAATTTTATCAAATCAATTTGATGTGGACTGGATCTCGTTACTAAAGCTAAAATCTTCGGAAATTTCAGCTATAAACTAGATCTTCTGTCTTCTAGAATTTTACCACAAAAGTTGATATTCAGGCATTTTGATTGTTGTAATTATTATGATATAATCTAAATCGCTGCCTAATTTTTCCAATATTACAATTAATTGTCTCTTGATTCGTCTGAAAGTTAATATTATCAGATTTTCAGTATAAACAGGAAATTTGAATGCTTTCTCAATCGGCTAGGGTTAAAACAACCTCAAAGCTCTAATACCTAAAGATAAATATACATTAAAAAATAAAAATTCAAAAACTGAGCGAAGATCGAAAGATAAACAATCATACGATTGAAATGTTATACTAACGTCCTAGGGCATAAGGTTTCCATCTTATGTAACAAATTTAAATTATTATGTTTTAATTTCAAAAATGGCGTTTTCTTATTATTATGAAATAATTCAGAGATCCGGAATGTCAGATCCGCTGGAAACTGTTCGCTTTATATGGCTAGATATTTATGTCAAGCACGGTATCTCATTTACGAGCAATTACATAACCATCGTGAATTATATAAACACATCGAGCACCTAAGAGTCTTGATGGCTCAGGGATGCCAAATGTAATTTCCGACCGAACCGTTCGGTTACGCGTGGACGTCTAACATCCGTTTACAAAATCCTGTCACGTTTTAATTATTGTAAAGCAAGTTTTGCTGCTAATTTTCAATAAATTTTCATAATATATATTATATGTATTAACAGCGATATTAATCATAGATATATTAACACTCAAAAATATAAGGATTTCAAAGGCATTTTTAGAATTTTATATAAGGTAGTTATAATTTATATAAGATAGATATTGCTGAAAATCTCTACAAAAACATGTCAACCAGATATTACTGAAAGGTTCACAAAAAACTCGTGTAGTAAAAATTACGAAAAATCAGCGTAACCAGAATTTAAACAATTTGGTAAAATCTAAAAAATTGCAACAAAAATTTAAAAAAACATATCTTTGAAGAAAATTAAATACTTAGGTTTTTTTTCTCTCAAAAGTCCGATGCAATTATTTTCTGTAGAACTAATAAGATCCCGCATATTTCTTAGACGATTTTAAAAATTACTTATGAGAGTAATTCGTCAGCTTCTTAACTTTTTATTTATGTATCAATGTAAACACAATAGTGCAACTATTTACTTAGTGCAACTATTTACTAACGTTCAAATTTTGCGTTCCACTAAGGAGTCAACGTATTCCTTTTGTAATCGTAGTTTTTATATGTTATGTGTATGAACTTATTTTTTGTGACTGCCTTATAGTTATATACGCCATATCGTAATGATATTGTGAGAAGACAACACTAGGGTCTCTCAGATCTATGGGTCTGATTGTTTTCACCTTTCATCTACTAATTAATAAATATTTATTTTTGATCTTTAAAAAAACATTGAAAAAAAAGTTTTGCTGAAATATGCTAAAATTTCTTCATTTTTTTACATTCCAGAGTCTCTACATCAAGATGTACCCCAAGAGGGTAATTGGACATGTTTGTCAGGGTTAAAATAATGTAATTGGACATGTTTGTCAGGGTTAAAATAATGTATGTATCAAACTAGAAACTGTAATTTCTTACATCTTTACACCATCATTAATCAAATTAGAGAACACAGTGGTGAAAAAACACAAATAACTCGTTTTCGTGGGAAATGAGACATTTTTTTCGATGGTGGTAGAATTATTTCAGAGTTTCCCCACATCTGGTGCTGCGGCTTTGCCATTGGGCTCTTAAGGGATGACGATACCATTTGTGCCCACATTGGGTAAAAACTAGATATATGTATTTTATTTCAATCTTTTTTATACGACCAATCAATGTTCTTGTAGTTTATTGAACCGCAGTGGTGACATAGAGTCTCTTCGAATGAATCTCATGTCTTAATATTTTCGATGCTAGTTTCTGGAAACTGATTCAGCTACGTCATCCAATAGATTACTGTACAAATTTATTTAGGCCGAACTTGGCATCCCTCGTCTAATCACCGCTTCGTTCGACGCGCGAGCTGTTTACTCAATCGATTTGCGATTACGTATGGCCGCGTTGTCGTTGTTAATAATTGAGCGAGCGTTCGTCGTAGTAACGTCGTTCTAGAAAAACAATCTGCCCACGCTCGACGTCACGTGGTACACGCGTCAATTAAGGCTTTAGTGATATGTAGGTATGGCCTTATACGGAATCGGCTAGTGGGACCACCGTCAGCACGTGCGGTCTATTGATTTCGGTTTACCTGTTCGCTAGACACGCAACCTTGTCCGGATGTGCCGGCTGATGGCGCTTTGCGGGGTCGCAAGGTCGCACAGATTTGGCAATTAATGAGATGTATGAATGTTCATTGATTGCTATCTATAGCTGCCGGTTTTGAATGTTTTTCTAAATGTGACGATGTAAAAACGAAGACGCATTGTTTTGATGTTGTGCTCCATATTGAAATTCCTAAATCGGCTACGTATTGACTTACAGATTTAACACTACTTTTATCTGCCTGATGTAATGTTATCGTCCTAAATATAACAACTGAACGAAACGTAATAGGATATTTGAATTTTTAATATATTTGAAAAAAACAATTTGCTCACAATAAACAAAATAAACAAACTAGATAAACAATACATAATATAAAAAATAGATCAACAAAACAGACTAAGAAGACTGGTAGTATTAACGTAAATAATGTGGTACATTTAATTAACGGTAAAAAAAATTTGGATACAAAATAACGCTTGATGTCTCCCATTATGGTATTAAATACGAGTAACTTACTTCGCAAAGAATAAAATTAAGAAAAGGGAAGCAAAAAATTGTTTTTCATTATTGTTTCAACAATAAATTTACGTTGTAATTTACCAAATGCACGTTTATGTTTGGTTCGATAATGAACATACATTACAAAATGCACGTTTTTGTTAGGTTAGATAACGAAAATACGTTACTTAATTTACGTTGCAATTTACAAAATGCACGTTTATGTTTGATTCGATAATGAACATACGTTACAAAAGGCACATTTATGTTAGGTTTGATAATGAAAATACGTTACTTAATTTACGTTGTAATTTACAAAATGCACATTTATGCTTGGTTCGATAATGAACATACGTTACAAAAGGCACATTTATGTTAGTTTGATAATGAAAATACGTTACTTAATTTACGTTGTAATTTACAAAATGCACGTTTATGTTTGGTTCGATAATGAACATACGTTACAAAATGAACATTTATGTTAGGTTTGATAATGAAAATACGTTACTTTACGTTCATTTTTGAAATTGTGACGTTTCAAGAAGACGTCAGTGTTTCACCTTTTTCTGTTGATATTGACAAATTAGTATTTTAATATTGCTTTATATCATGTTAGTGATTTAAACCTTAATGTAGATTGTTTTTAGAGCTTTCAAATGTTTACATGTAGATATTATTGTGTCATGTCAAAAATATATATGTGTATAAGTTGTCATTACTTTGGTTTTATTGTGTCCTTTGTATTAAAGTTTTTTGCCTTTGGAATTCATGTAAATGTTTTAAATTTTTTTGTATTTTTTCACTGTTTTGTTGGATAATTATAGAACGTTTTATCATGACAATTTTTAGTTACTGTTTTATATCCAAATGTATAACACATTCGGTCAAATATCCGAATGTTTTATGTCTCGTAACTAACTCGGAGCTTTTTTATTAAGAAACAGAACTGCTTTAGTTGCTGTATGTTGTGAAGTATTTTCATAGTTCAACACAAATTTCAAATTCTGTATATAGTGATAATAGTGACGATAACAATTATTTTGCTGATACGGAGGATGTACTGGACTGCGAAAATGACGATGTGATCTTGATTTCAGTTTTAGTTGTTATAATTTTTGTTCATAATATATATTTCCATAATTTTCTTTGTACTTTATTATCCTTGTACAAGTTTTTATTAAGAAAACACTGAAAAAATTATTAAAATTGAATAATTTTTGGAAGAGATACAGTTTTTTTTTCGAGACAAGGGTAAATGACATCAAAAACAAAATATTTCTTTGGTATTTCTAAATATATATGAGTAAAAAACAATGGCACTAAAACGGTTCAAAATGAAAACCGTTCGCAGTTATCAAACAAGTTGTATTATTAACAAAAAACGGGAAGAGTGTTCGACACTTTGGTTTTTCTTTCTCTTATCTCATTAGGAGTAGTTGAATTATATCGAACTATTATTAAACACTATTTAGCCACGTAATTTCAGAAGCAATATGTAAATTTGCTCATTTAAATAATTGGTGTGCCATCCAAACGATATCGCCTTCTGTCTTAAATAAAGATGCTGTTTGGCAACTCGACATATATAATACGTATGTACTCGTAATTTCGCTCTTTCAAAGCGTATCTGATGATGCAAGTGAAAACAACCAAACGGCGCGGAAGTATTTTTGACTTACGCTGGATAAACTATTGAAGATGTATTAAAATTTATATGAAGTATATATATTAAGGATAATTTAGAAAAAACACGTTTGTTAGGTACGTTACTTAATTTACGAGTCATTTTTCAATAATTTTTTTAGGAAGCTGGTATTTTAGATTAGTTGTTTGAATATTTCTTAAAATAATATTTATTTATTTAAAATGTCGAGTATAGATAAAAATGTATTAAAATTTCCTGTATCTAAAAAAACAACTAGTAAAGATTTTTTTAAAATTTGTTTTATATTGTGTAGTAAATTATCTAAGTGCGACTTTTGGTCGTTACCTCTATGTACTAGTTCGTTGCCCCTATGTAGTTTATGAATGATTGGATTATCTATATTAAAGGGAGCAGATTTCCCTCGCGGTCCAAACAGCTTGCAAACTCATTTTGGCCTACCTCAGGGGATCCACCGCTGGCCGTGAAACGGACGGAGAATTCCAAAAGCGATTTTAGTGCGATACAAAAAAATCATTAAATCAGTTTATGGATTCATTTCAATATCCAGACAGATGTCCGTCTCGATAAAATGAGTGAATGAGAGAATAAGAGAATATTTTAAAAAATCATTCACCAATTAATGGCCATTACAGAACTGGTAGTCAGGGTGACCTTTCTTTGCGAACTTGGTAATAAAAAATGTTATAAGATGATAAATTATAATGTAAACGTTCGCGGCGGATGTCACATTGAAATCTCTACTAGTTTTGTTTGTGCCATGCACTGTGCGTACTACTAGCACCATTTAGTGTGTTTTACGATTTAAATAGATCCGTTTAAATTTCCAGTGATAGAGGTTATTATTAGAAACAATTAGATCAGTCAAGTTACAAATTTTGTCTGCAAATCTATTATAAAAGTATAAATAGATTTTGCAATTGTAAATACGGACAATTTTGTAGAGGACGCTGTTATGGAAATATATTCATTTTTTAAATAGTGTCAAAGATGGTCTTATTTACTTTTAACATCAGAATATAGACTAAAGAATTGTTTAGTTTTATCTCTTTTTTTTGGAAAAACTTCAATTTAAAAGTAAATCGTCGGAATAGAGCGAGATGCTGCGTTTGAAAATAGAATGATCTTTGTATTTGGGGGTAAAAAGTGTGTTTGGAAATAAAATGATATTCTGACGTAAATTTTGCGTCGGAAGCTCGTCGACTGGCACACATTTTGAAGATAGCAAATGACTTAGTTACTACGCCGCAGATTATTAGTAACGTTTCTCTTTGGTTGCAGTTTTTTCTATTACAGTTATATTATTGAAATACGGCAATAAAAACTCTAAAACTACACTCGTCCAAGGAAATGAATATTATATCATTTAAAACTCGTCTGAAAATGGCTTTAGTTATACGATTGTCATTCGAGGAAATGAATATTATATAATTTAAAACTCGTCTGAAAATGGCTTTAGTTATACGATTGTCATTCGTAAATAAAATTCTTTGTAAAGTTTATGGCTAATGGATTTACCGTCTAGCTCTCTTATAGTCAGTGTCATAAAAAACTCGCGTTCAGAAAAACAACACTATAAAGACGGTTCGAGCCTTACGTAACATTAATAACTATATTATTAAGGAAGTATCTAGTCTGCCACCAGTAGCCGTTTAATAAAAAGGAATAGCCTGCCACCTGTGGCCGTTTAATAAAAAGGGATAGCCTGCCAACAACGGCCATTTAATCAAAAGGAATAGCCTGCCAACAGCGGCCGTTTAATAGTAAAGAATAGTCTGCCACCAGTGGCCGTTTAATAAAAAGGAATAGCCTGCCAACAACGACCGTTTAATAGTAAGGAATAGTCTGCCATCAATGGCCGTTTAATAAAAAGGAATAACCTGCCAACAACGGCCGTTTAATAGTAAGGAATAGTCTGCCACCAGTTGTCGTTTAATAAAAAGGAATAGCCTGCCAACAAGGGCCGTTTAATAGTAAGGAAAAGTCTGCCACCAGTAGCCGTTTAATAAAAAGGAATAGCCTGCCAACAACGGCCGTTTAATAGTAAGGAATAGTCTACCACCAGTTGTCGTTTAATAAAAAGGAATAGCCTGCCAACAACGGCTGTTTAATAGTAAGGAATAGTCTGCCACCAGTGGCCGTATAATAAAAAGGAATAACCTGCCAACAATGGCCGTTTAATAGTAAGGAATGGTCTGCCACCAGTTTTCGTTTATTAAAAAGGAATAGCCTGCCAACAACGACCGTTTAATAGTAAGGAATAGTCTGCTACTAATGGCCGTTTAATAAAAAGGAATAGCTTGCTAACAACGGCCGTTTAATAGTAAAGAATAATCTGCCACTCTGGTAGAATATTTTTAATTTTTAAATGACCTCTAGTGGCTTGATAATTTTATTTACTAAACGGCCACTGCTGCAGACTAGACACTTTCTATTATTAATTGAAAACTTTATATGATTGGTTATGATATAACGCCTCGTCGAAGTTCTGATTTGTGTTCGATATAACAATCATGCCGGACACGGCTTACGAATCGCCAGCTTTTTCAAAACGCATAAAATGAACATAATTTACACTACTGTGTTCTCTGCAGTTTAATGATGGCTTATCTTATAATGTTTATTTAATATTATTCGCAACATGAGAATTTCTCACTTGCAGTGGAATTATATTTCTGCCTTGCTTGTTAGCACTTTTCAATATCGACACTCGCATTCGATAACGTTATCGAGCCACGTCAAAGTTGGAGGGCCTTCATTTCTAAACGGTGAACAAAATCACCGTCTAGCGGAGTATTTAGTAGCAATGTAGCGGAGTGCGCATGCACTGGTGCACGAGACGCCAACGTCGCTGGAGTCTCGAGGCCGTTCACGATCGTTGCTGAGCGTCGGGCAAATTCAATGAGCGCCTTCGTTTTGTAGTTTTTCACACTTCGATAATAATATCACTTAGCGGATTTACAGTCTTACACTTGTGTATAATTTTTACTCACTTGCTTTCTGTATTACTTGTTCGATTGCATTATTGTTTTCCGTTGTTTTAATAATTTTGCAGTTGAATCTTCGTTTTGTAGTTTTTCACACTTCGATAATAATATCGCTTAGCGGATTTACAGTCTTACACTTGTGTATAATTTTTACTCACTTGCTTTCTGTATTACTTGTTCGATTGCATTATTGTTTTCCGTTGTTTTAATAATTTTGCAGTTGAATCTTCGTTTTGTAGTTTTTCACACTTCGATAATAATATCGCTTAGCGGATTTACAGTCTTACACTTGTGTATAATTTTTACTCACTTGCTTTCTGTATTACTTGTTCGATTGCATTATTGTTTTCCGTTGTTTTAATAATTTTGCAGTTGAATCTTCGTTTTGTAGTTTTTCACACTTCGATAATAATATCGCTTAGCGGATTTACAGTCTTACACTTGTGTATAATTTTTACTCACTTGCTTTCTGTATTACTTGTTCGATTGCATTATTGTTTTCCGTTGTTTTAATAATTTTGCAGTTGAATCTCTAGTTCGATAAGCATGCGACCCCGAGGCTTGCTGTATCTCAAATATTTGTCGGATACGCCGAGTTTATTTAAAGAAAACAATAACCAAAACTAATTGAATGATGTAGTATACCATTCAAAATACTACACACACATCCACTATATACATATTATGTGGACTTACCTTTCAAATCAATGTTTACATCAGTCTCTATTACATGTCGAATAATAATATAAAAATTTCAACAGGCGACGGTTTAAAGTATCCGATTACTGGATGTGCTGGATAGGCGAATAGAGACCCAAGCGTGGCTTATAGTCTAAAATCTATAAAAACTTCATTGCAGGTCACAAGTTTGTAACAAAAATGTTGTCAATAACTAAACATAAGGAAAGTTCTACGATACAAAATTATCAGAATGAGTATAACAAAATGTAGTAAGAACACTTGGACTCACTTCAAATGTATGAAAATGATATACTCAATATCTACATCTAGTGGAATAAATCTAGAAAAGTGTTTCTTTGCAATCTCTGTTGGCCTAAGAATACTAGATGTTATGATTTTTTAAAATTAGATTCAATAACATGTAAAATAGGTTAAGCTAATTATGTAACCTGAGGATAATGTAGAAGTCCTACGAAAACATAGACACAAGACGACAGGTGTCGAAATAGCACCAATTTTTATTATACGTAAATAGGACTTAAAGAGTGTGGGAAATGTCCCACCTTTTTTAACAGCCAGCTCACATGGTTCCCACCACGTTATAATCCACCTATAAATTTCAATAAGACTACTAAAAGCACAGCGGTCGGTGCCTATGGTATCACATCAACCCATTGTGATTACTAATCTATACATAACAGAGTAATGTACCATCTGTATATATTGGTGATACGGATGTCAGTACAAATTGTGTAACTGTCGGTGGTAGGCGTTTTTTATATTTTCAATATTTCAGATTCTTCCTTGCAGGCCTGGTCAACTGCTTCCCGCAACTGTTGATGCTCTTGTGATACTGATCAGGCTATCGTTTAGTGGTTCGATATTGTCGTCTTTTGTCCTCGACTTGAGTCACAATGAATCTCTTCAAATTCGGAATATATCCGATATCGGCAAACCAAAGATAGTCTAGATTTATGTTCAATGTTCAAATCCTTTAGAATTGTGATTGTTGATGCGATGTAAAATGTAGATAAGTACGGTATAATATGTTAATTACTTAGAAAAAATTGAAACGTCTGTAATATATATGCCTATGTATAAGTTTAATTCTAACTTGATAAACGTTTGACTATGATGATAAATTTTAGGATTTCATATACAGAAAATCCAAACTGAACCATATTATTACCACTACGCCATGTAATAAAAAAATATTTTTAATCTGCCTTACGTAGGTAAATTTCGATTTCACCTTGGTGATGAATTGTATATGTCAACAAATTATCTGCACACAATGATACACGTTTGACTAGAATGGTAAATTTTAGGGTTTCATATCCATAAAGTCCAAGCGGAACCATATTATTTCCACTACGCCATATAATAAAAAAAAATGTTTAATCTGCCTTACGTAGATAAATTTCGATAATTGCACTGTGGTGATGAATTGTATAAATCAACAAATTATCTGCCCACAATAATATCGGTTCTCCGCTTAGAGAATATTCATTTCTATACGTGGATAATATTAATTTCTCTAACCATAATTCTGAGTGTTTACCGCAAAATGATAATTACACGTAATTATCAAGATGTTTGTTTTTATAGTTTATTTGCTTGAACTCTTGGGTATAGACGCGTAAAAGATAAGATAGTAGTAACATCAATCGCGATCAAATTAATAATTAACATATTTTAATTAAAATAACTTTGTTAATTAAACCAACTGTCAAAGTGACTACTCACTTAAAGAACTGCTTTAAGTGAGTAGTCACGAAGTTAAAGAACTGCTTTACGTGAGTAGTCACTTTGACAGTAAAAAAACATTTTATTTTTATTTCTTTTTTTTGTTTGGCAACACACAACAGATCGCACTTTGGAAGTATTATTATTAATACTGTGAACTAGTTTTAAATATTTTTTTATTTATATAACATTTTGTCAAAAGATAAAGTCCCTCAGAAAAATATGTTTGGTGCAAGGTTCGGATTTGAAATCCCGGACCTTGCACCTTTTGAATCCCAAACATCATCTGAAATCAAAGTATTTTTTTAAAGTCGAAAAGTGTCACTGTCGTTAAGTAGATACCGGATACAGTTAAAACGGGTACAGTTTTTTATAGTTTTGGTAAAATGGTGACCTTTTACATATTATGTGTATATATATATATATATATATATATATATATATATATATATATATATATATATGTGTGTGTGTGTGTGTGTGTATATATATATATATAGAAATAGGTACGAGTATAATTTTGGTTCAATAATTTTTGCATTAAGATAAAAAGAAATTAAATTTTTCAAATAAATACGGTTGTGCTTAACAAAAGCTACTTCGATTACAAAAATGTTTACAAAGAAATTTCCGAAAAAATTTTCCGTTTAAATTTTTTAAAATTAATTGGTGTCCGATGTGTTGTGTCGATCACATTGAAGAAATTCAAATTCAACTATAGTTTAATATTTTCAATTATTTATACTTACATTATACTCGCATACCTTACAATTTATTATACTATTATACCTTACAATTTATTACAATTTATTATATTCAATGCCAGGTTCATAAGGGTCCCGTTCATCATCACCTTTGGACTCTGTGAAGGTCTTGATATTTTTAAGCTCGCGATCGCTTCTTTGTAGCAAAATGCTCGTAAATCAGCACGACATACTTATTATCACGTTTGGTGCAATATTGATGTAGGTTAGGACAAAATCCGCATTGTAGTTGTTGTATTTGTATTATATTTAGCGCACAAGGGGCGTAGGAGACCTTGAATACCTTCATTGAAAATTATCGTAGATAAAGTATAGCGATATTTTAACAACGACAGCACTTTTACTTTGGCGCTAATTGCCATACGAAAGAATTGAAGCGTTCATTATTATTTCGAATAAAACCGTATGCGCATCTCTCCAATAATTCGGAGTTTGAAAGGTATTCATATATAGGGATAATAGCTTCAGCAATATCTTTAGGTATAGGATTCTAGATTTCTTATAGCCAAAGCACGCAGAAATTTGGGAACTCTGCGCCTTTCAATCACAAATAATGCCGAGGATTTTTTGGTGTCAAAGTTAGCACAATGTCGCCCAAGCAGCAACATATATATGTTGATGATCTTATCAGGATTTTCAGGAAAATAATTGCAAACCATCAGCCCTATGTTGTATCATTATCTTTATGTAACCTTTATGTTAGCTAATGCACGACAATAATCGTTGCCTAAACGTTAAAATCGGCATGTCTATCGCACTGGCATTTTGTTAAAGTTTGGTGACTTGAGAGAAAAGAATAACATCATGTAATTTTACGAGCAAAAAGAAAAGGACGGTGGTATTTCGTCGACGATGACAGTTCTGTACTTTATCTATGTATGACAGGAGATGCATTGTTTTGTTTTGTTGCGAGTCAAATAAGGTTTATTCGTCGTGTCACTTTCAATAATGTTTAAATAACCTATAAAGTCAACTTTAACTGTTTTACTTTTACGTCAAGTGAATAAGGCACCATCTTAAAGTACGTAGCTGTCAAACTAAAAGTCTGATAATAATACAACATGGGGACGTCTCCAGACATAATTAATACAACATACGGACGTCTGCTTAAAGGCTGTTAATTCCGTGACGTTTACGTTATTCATAAAGTTACATAATACAACATAGGGCTGGTTAACTTTTTAGAGCTCTAAAGTAATTTCACTGTACGAACATTTTCTTGTGACTAAATTGCACGGAATTATTTCTTTCGACTGAATACAAATTTTACTGTTGCAAATACAATAAACTTGACAAAAGAATGAAGTCTGGAATCCGTCGATATAATAGACGTTCGGCCGAAGCGCTCCGACCATGTGCCCTGTCCCGGTCGCTCTACCTGTTCTTATTTATAACAACACAACTTTCTCCTTTTTACAAATTTCTATTTTATTTTATATTATTTTATTATATTTTTCAAAGTTTGTATTTAACAAATACATGCAAAAAAATGTTGTTGAACTTATTGAAGTGATTGAGGCATTAGGCTAGGACCTTAAGTCATTAGGCTTTTATGAATGTATTATTGAATAAATCGAATTTCTCATCGATAAAGATGTCACCATCATTTATACTAATTTTAAAGTTACTTCCCCATTCACAACCCCTCTCTCTACTATTTTTGACATAATATTCCATTCTCTTTTGTTTTTATTGATGTTGAATTTGTTTTTATTGAGTTAAATTTTTGTCGTAATATTCCATTCTCTTTTGTTTTTATTGACGTTGAATTTGTTTTTCTTGAGTTGAATTTTTATCCTAATTTTCCATTCTCTTTTGTTTTTATTGATGTGGAATTGGTTTTTATCGAGTTGAATTTGTATCATAATATTCCATTCTCTTTTATTTTTAATGATGTTGAATTTGTTTTTATTGAGTTTAATTTTTATCATAATATTCCATTCTCTTTTATTTTTATTGATGTTGAATTTGTTTTTATTGAGTTTAATTTGTATCATAATATTCCATTCTTTTTTATTTTTATTGATGTTGAATTTGTTTTCATAGAGTTGAATTTTTATGATAATATTGCATTCTCGTTTGTTTTTATTGATGTTGAATGTTGAATTTGTTTTTATTGAGCTGAATTTTTATCATAATATACCATTCTCTTTTGTTTTTATTGACCAAGAAATATAATATGTTTCAAAGTGATTCAACAAGTTCACTTTCCCGTATTCGATTGCACCCTAAGTGTAGAGTATTTGATAGACTGGAGGAGTGCTTCATTTCAAGAGGTTTTAGCATGTCGCTGACGCACAGCGACGTGCCAAAAACGCTCCCTTTCCATGTGTAAACATCGTACGGTTACATCGGCGTGAGTGCTCACCATTACCTCCGCGTTGTATAATTTTAATTATCGTTATCATTACGAGCATTACACCGGCACTCACGTTACGTACTTGCGATCAGGAGGCCGGTACGGGCGCGGCGGTGCGTCATCGGCGACGCGCCACGCGTACGTCGGGTAATGAACTGGTGATAAGGACGTGAATAGCGGATCGGCACGCAGCTGTGGATAATTGTTTTATGGAGCTCCACGTTACTGGAGCTTGATATTATACGATTGGCGTTAATTCCGAAACTCAACGGAGAGCATCCGGAAAAAAATGCGCACGTAGACAGCACAGACTCACTGTCTAAAAATATCTAATCATTGTAGCATTTATGATACAGTCGTTGACCAATTTTTCAAAATGTCAGCTTAAATTTTTTGAATTAGGGCTATAATTTGTGTTGTACAATCGACAGTTGTTTTGTTTAAGATTTTCCCATATACTTGTAAAACATCTAATTTCAAACATACCCTTGCATACTTCGCGTCATATTCTACCAAAGCAGGGCAGAGTGGTAAAAGAACCCCATTGTGATGCTCCATTCATGCATGTGCCAACACTGTTATGAACTGTGGTCAACACTCGGATAATTCAATAAAGCGATAATTAAATCAACAAACCCTCTGCATTCTCATAGCCGGTATAGATTTGTGGTTTCAATCTTGATTTTTTCTTTCTTTTTTATAACATTCCAACGTTGCTATTTAACAATGGTTATAAATAACCTAAAAATTAAAAACAAACAAGAACGTATTTATATCGTCACACAAATATAGAAAACTTCATTCAAAATTCTGTTTCTGAGTATTAAAAAATGACAGATCATTTATACGCCACATTATTAAAGATACATAATTTACGCGCAATATAACACTTTGTATTAATTAATTGATTCACTATTGCTTTGAATCTATGCTATATTTTAAAAATAGAACTTATCTATTTGGGTTCTTCTAGTTCTGAATCAGAGGGGTGATCCTACAGCACACTCCTTTTTTAAATATTACCCTACCGATATATATGCCCACCACAACGCCTGGTAACCCTATCGATAGCACTCACCGTGTCAGTTGACTATAATGAATGGTAGTTTGGTATGTTTTTTTCTTGTCATCTGATGAATAACTGCCCGGTAAAATGGCGGGTTATTAACCTGTGCGCGGTTAAACGTTAAGCCCGTTGTTATTTTCGTAATTTCGTTCTTGATGTGAAACCGCCGCCTGTTTCACTAGTTGCGAGCATTGTCTCATATTTAGATACCTGATAATGAATGTAGCGTGCTATTATAGGGACGCGAGAGTATAAAGTTAGCTCGGATTTTAAAATACGTTCATCGAAGTATGTGGGATTTGGGTTTTTTTTTATATTTGCTGACAATGTGGATGAGGCCATAGTAAGACTTGCGTGAGTTAAAATCCAATGTAAACGTGCTCTGTAATTTAACCGACATTTTTAATTATAAATCGTATAAGTTTTTCATTTTGATTTCATTGTGTGTATTCAGTTGTAATATTACGGACATACATAATTATAAAAAAATCTCGCTCTAACATTTAGCGTAAAAACATTACGTCAACAAGACACAAACCGCAGCTCAAGAATTTTGAAACATTAACCGCGGTTTGATAATAAACATTCATTATATCACATTCTTTATTAATTACCAGACCACTTCACATGTGTGAGTACACAATGTAAAGTGGTCAGGTAATTACGTATTTAAGATTGGTGGTCATTGATTGGTCATATAAAAAGGTGAAATAATGCATTTAAATTTAAAAACTGATGTAAGAGTGGTAATATAACACAGTCAATTATTTTCGCTTACTACGAGAGAAGGGTTCAAGGTCGAAAAAGTGTAATTAAGTACTTTAAAGAGTCCTTAAAATCTCCGATTTTTGTTTGAACATCCAATAAAACTGTTACAGTTTAGCTGGAGTAATCACCTGACTACTTTATATATATAAATACATAATGTAAAGTAGTCAGGTAATTATATTTATTATTTGAGATTGGCGGCTGTTGATAGGTCATTTAAGAAGGTGAAATAGTGCATTTAAGATGACAAACTTCTGTACGAATGGCAGTATGCTACTAGTAATCGGAAATAACTGACTTTAACATACTGCTATTTTTAGAATAAAAAGGTTCAAAGTGGAAAAGTGTAATTAACCGTTTCAGTGCCATGGTTTTTTACTCATATATACTTAAAAATTCCAAAGGAATCTTTTGTTTTTGATGTCATTTACCCTTGTCTCGAAAAAAACTATCACTTCCAAAAATTGTCCAATTTTAATAATTTTTTCGGTGTTTTCTTAATAAAAACTTGTACAAGGATATTAAAATACAAAGAAAATTATGGAAATATATATTGTGAACACAAATTATAACAAAAACTGAAATCAAGGTCACATCGTATTTTCGCAGTCCGGTACATCCTCCGTATCAGCAAAATAATTGTTATCGTCACTATTATCACTATCACTCAAAATTTGCATTACGCCAAATTGTGAGCGCACCACAATGTCACTACCACTATCACTTTCTTCACAACTTATTATTTTCGTATTCCGACATTATGGGTTAAAAATTTTCTTTTCCTGGATTCTTTTTATATTGTAATTACTAATAATATTATTATTTGAACTTTATGTAACACGGAGAAAGATAAAAAATTAGCGATGCGTGCGAGCGACCTCCCCTACCGCGCGCTAAACAGCAACTGATTTCGCGAGCGCCATCGCGCTCGTGGCAAATTTAGTTAGTACGCGCACGAGTACGATGGCGCTCGACAGCATTCAAACGGTTAAATAATAATTTAAAGCTCCGATTTTAGTTTGAACATCCAGTTAAACTATTACAGTTTAACTGAAGTTAGCTCACGGTATAGTAGCTCGTAGGGAGACTCAAACATTTCTTCGAAACTAAATAATATTTAATTTTATAAGGCGGATTATTTTTGGTAAACTAATTTCAGCAGCGTCAAGGTCAAATTCAGTTAGCAAAATTGTTTGATGTGCTAAAGTCATGGACCAATGTTTTTTTTTTCAAGTTGGATGTAGATGCTATCCAAAATCATATTTGGTAATTACAATCGTTTTTGCAATTTAATTTTATTTTACATATATATTTTAATATTGAACTAATCTACCATTAAAATCTGCGTAATACTTACTTTCAAGCAGAAAAACCTGTAGTCAAATTGAGCGATCTCTAAGGAAGAACGCCAAAAAATTCTTCTTTACAGCAAAGAAACGTCAAAGTATAAAACTTCATTTTCTATTTGAATTTAAATAGAATATGCAAGAAAAACTTGTTTTTTTTCATTCACTTCTCATTCGGACATTTGATTCACACTGTATGTGTACGTTACTACGAGTACATACGTTAAATCGAGTACATACGTTAATACGAGTACATACGTTGAAAGAAATAACAAAATAAAAAAATACTCTTATTCTTAAATTTATTTTTATACTCAAGAGAATAAGGTTAATAGTAATAACAAGGAAATGTGACCAGCTGCCTGAAAATAGAGAAATTGAATATCATTTCAAAAATCAAAATTAATTGATTTGAAGATGTGTAATTTTGGAAGCTTTCTTTTCTCTCACTTCTAATTGGGAAGTCACTAGTATTTTAAATGTTTGTTTTTAAAATGAGAAACATATTCTATCTGTTGACATATGATTTACAACTATTAAACTGTTTCAAACCTATGCGTATGGCTGATAGCCAGTCATAAAAAAGTCTACCATTACGCGAGAAATAATATTGATACAAAATGATATATTATGATTAACCTTAATGTTATATTATGATTAATTTATAATGAATTTTCATGTTTCTTATATTTTATATGCAATAACAGAAAATAACAAATTTAGTCGCTATAATGTGCAATTACCGTCCGTTTTTTCCTGCCAAGGTTATTACGTGTAATTTCCGTGATTATTCAACGTTAAATGCGGTGGTCATAAAAAGGATACTTATATTTTTGCCGCGTCGTTGAGTTTATTTGTTAATGTGGAATAAATTATTGTGCATGTTTGTAGCCCTGTGCTACAATGTGCAGCGCGGGTCTCGTGCGAGGTTGTCACGACGCGGCAGAGATAAAAGCAGATGACTGTATGTTTCATGGAATTTGATGGATGAAGTCGATGATACAATAATGATCGGTAGTATAAAATCGCGGAACAAGTATTACGGAAGATGCTGATGTTTTTCTAGTCCTGATGTCAAGTACTCCTTGACCTGTGTTATTTTTCTGACAATAATTTTGCATAGGAAAAATATTAAGTACCATCTTTTGTTCTTTAATTTATCTAACGTAGAAAACAGTTTATTATTGTTACTATTGTCTACAAGTCTTGACTGATAGACAATTATTGATTTGGAACAATTCTTGTTATGATGCATTCATCCTTGATATGTGAAAAGATTGATTTTTTTGTTGTATGTTGAGTGCGTTTTGAGTGAGAAATTTATGAGCGAAAGATATTAGTCTAATATTTTTATGTAATAAGTTCAAAGATTTGTTGAGTAGTATTGGGCAGTTGTTTGTTTGCTGAAGAATGCCCATATCGACAGCCGTGTGGGTACGGAATTTTTTCATTTGCTGAATCGAATGATTATTATATAGTGATGTACTAATGTTGTTAATAATAAAGTGAACAGAAATTTTCATTCCTGTGCGCGTTTCTAACTACTTCACCAGGGAAGCGTGACAATGTCACATACGATATTCCTACAGCGAAAACGTTCAAGAAAATTGACAGTTTCGCAAACCAATTTTCATCAAATACCATCGCTGTTTTTCAGGTTCACAGTAATGTAGCACGCACAGCTCGCTCGATTACAATAAGTACAAAATGAATATTTCAACACACCCAACAAAGAATATTGTAACTCACTTTTTAGTGGTTGCGAGTTGTAATTATTACGTCTTGTTCATTTTTCCCCTACAAGTCTGTTTACTAATCTTGTATCTGTAAGCGTCTTTTAACGACGTCAATAGATGTAAAGATATATGAAAATTAAATACTTTTGTATGATGTCCTGAAATTAATTTTGACTGTTTTTTTCCTGAATGTCTTTTTTCTTTTAAAATTGTCTTTATTTATATTTTAATCATAATATATAAAATAATAATAATATACAAAATTCAAGAGTCTACCGCAATAATCCGTACTGATTAATAAAAGCAAAGTATGTATGACAGCAGTCATTACCATTGTGTTCCAGTTGGCAACAGGTGAAGTCATAATTGCTGTGGCGATACTGTGGCATTTCATTATGATACCTTTATTGACTTTATTGACGTAGAAATTGGTGATAATAATTATTAAAACGCCTCCATTAAATAATGTGTTCCAAATACATTGTACCTCGATGATTCACGCCGCCTATCATCATCCACGCGCTTTGTTAGCATTTTTTGCTTTGTTGCTCGATATTTTTCGCATTACGTCAGTGTTCTGTGGAGTGTAAAACATAGCCACAGGCACCATCCGCTTTACCTGCGAGGTTATCTTTTCCTTAAATGTTATAAAATCCTACATCTCTTAACAGCTTCACTTTAAACCGAAAAACAGGTAACCTATTTATCCACGCATACGCACATACACACACACACACACACACATATATATATGTGTGTGTGTATATGTATATGTATATATATATATATATATATATATATATATATATATATATATATATCACGGTGTCCGGGAATAAATGTCGGACAAAGAAAGACATTATACCTTGGCTGAAAAATTGTTGGGGTTAAAGTTGCGCACATTGTTCAGCGCCGTTCGGGGGAATAACTTGCGAACAGCTGCGGAGACATCGCTACTGCTGGTAAACACCGTAGTCCGGGCAAGTATTGGATGTGTTAAAAAGAGTTGTGTAATATTTTTTGCACTAAATTAGAAAAAGGGCGTGTTTTATATTTTGTTACAACGACAATTTATTCCATTATAGGCAACTAATAGCGTCTTTCTTTGTCCGACATCTATTCCCGGACACCGTGTGTTGTGTGCATGCGCGCGTGTGTGTGTTCGTGTGTGCATATATATATATATATATATATATATATATATATATATATATATATATATATATATATATATATAATAAATTGTGATCTTTTTTGAGATTCATATAGACTATTATCAATAATAAAAACACTTTAAATAGAACTCTAGGATTCCGTTCACAATTAGGGTACATATAAAATTTTAACATTTAAGATTTCATAGTAGTTTTATTAAACTATTCTCAATTATTAATTTCTACCATGTAAATATGTAGTCTAGTATTCAAGGATGTAAAAATGTCGTGAATTTAAAAAAAAATATGACTAAAACACAAAAAGCTTGTAGAAACTCTGTTATCTTATTAATAATAGAATTAATGGTTTCAGTAATAAGGAAGAATATATGATTTTCAGCATTTCTTGAGGTAGGTTGCTTAAAATTAATTTTGACTTGATTTGTTTCCACCAAAATTTCCGTGTATACAGTTTTTAATGATAATTGTTGAAATACTATGCCAAATTTCAAGTTTGTACGTTCTGCGAAAACGGTTCCGAGAAAAACGACTATCACAGGCAAATACACAGATGTGACAATGCTTTATAAGGGATTTATTTTATTTCCTTTCTGCTGTCGGTAAATGCAAATATGAAAATAAAGTCAAGATCGTGCAAGAATAATGGAAAACAGATACTATTCGTAACATTTCGTCAGTCGAACAAAAATTTGTCGTCAAATAGACAGTTCATTGTTACCATCATTTATAATTTATAAAAAAAATCGACGTGGGCTCTTATCACTTACGTGGTTTGTTAAATCCAGAGAAAAGAAACAATACCTTGAGCGAAACGCGATCATAAGATCATGCATAAACCATTGATCTCCCATATCTACAAATTAACCTTCGAAATGGATGCAGTAAGTATTTTCTAAAATCGTTCCAAGTAATTCGTTTCTCTTTAGTATTGCGCTGCTCTGTTACATCTTGCGCCGCTGTCCGATCTTGAAAAATATCGTTCATACTTCATCTTCGCGTTTCAATCTTCACACTTCGTATATCAATAGTGACGGCCGCTGTGCAAGTGACAGTTATAAATAACCTCCGCACCAAACATCTCACTGGATTTTCCTGTTCGTAATATAAAAATAAATTTAAAAGAAAGACGTGGCTTTTCAAAAATTATCGAACCGAAATTCAGACTGCGTTTCTCGTGTATCCAGTGGGCATAATGAGTTTGTGTGATGGATCAAGGCTCAATTAAGAACCGTTGACGTTTTACTCTGACATCACAGCTTGGGCAGAGTAATTTCTAAACTTTAAACAGTAATTCGGCAGCGGTACAGCGTTAGATTGGCCATATGGCCTTACTAAGATAATATGTCTATTTTTACAATTAGTCGTTCTCCATAACAATTGGACGCAATGTTTAATTATTACATTACTATATTTTATATGTTAAAGTTGTATGAATAATTTGAGATAATTAGATATTTACAGATATTACCTATATTCTAAATTTGAATAATTTGAGATACATTAGATATTTACAGATATTACCTATATTCTAAATTTGAATAATTTGAGATACATTAGATATTTACAGATATTACCTATATTCTAAATTTGAATAATTTGAGATAATTAGATATTTACAGATATTACCTATATTCTAAATTTGAATAATTTGAGATACATTAGATATTTACAGATATTACCTATATATCAAAATGACTGAAATAAATGCGTACTTTTGTATTAAAATAAAAAAAATAGTGAAAAAATTATAACCCAAACGGAACACAAGTCTGCAGATAATATCTCGTTAAAGGAATCATTGCATAAACTGAAATCGAAACGGAAACTAAGTTATGTTACGAAATTAACAAAATGATGGAATCAACAGACCTTGAACGGTGGACAAATGTGTTACGGACGTCACTTAAGCATCTTCGTTGAGAATTAATACGTAGCTGGGCTGAAAACCCTGACGAATGATGTCCACAGTTTATCATCTTAGTTTATTTATCTTAATTGGCCCTCTCACTCTGTAAACTGCGCAAATGGCAGAAAGCTTCAAACAGAGGTCGTTTGTACAGTGTCAATTGAATCAATCCCCTCAATTAACGTGTAATAATCATTTTCCACGCTAACTAAATCCTTAAATGATTATGACCCAGATCAAAATTGATCTCATCAATTAAGGACGTTCACGCTCAATAGCGGTAGGTACTTTGTACCATGGTTTATTCAGAAGTTTGAATTGTTTATTATATATACGTTTCCTTATGAATTTAAGAAATCATCTTATTCTTGACGTGTGAAAAAAACGATATATTTATAATGTATTATTACTGTAAATAAATAATATATCGTAATGCGTAGGACGACCAACGTGACAAAGCACCTTTTTCCTTTACTCCACCAAGGGAACAAAGGATATGAAGAAGTGCGAAATAAAATATCGATAAAAATATTTTTTTAGAACTATCTTTTTTGATAATTTAAATGAAAAAAACATGGAATTTTTTTATTAATTTAAAACTAAAAATTCTAAAAGTGAAAATTTCCTTAAATATTTTAATAGATGGCTTATAACAACTTGTGCAACGATGCGTTGTATCTTGCGTTGTAATCATCTGAAACAAATATGACAAAACAAAAAGCCTTGATCATTAATAAATAATTTACAAATTTCTAAAATCATTTGATTGACATCTTAGAATGTACAAAAATATTTTTATTGATATCTTGTTTACTTTCCGTAATAATTTATCCTAAAAATTATATCAATAGTTATTTTTTTATACGTTAAGAGTAGGTTGGGTAAACTTTATACCGAAAAAGTGATTTCGTAGCTAACAAAACAAAGACGAAGCGGAGTTGGCTCGTATCCAAATAATTTTGGCGGACATAATTAACGGGATGGAATAGTACATATTAGAACAGCAAAATTGATTAGGTTAAAAATATAAAAGACAAAAAAGAATAAGGAACTTTAAGAAAATAAGACCAGAGAATAAAAGGAAATTTTCCTTAATGTGTAATATGATATGAACAAATTGTCTAAATGTAGTCAAAAAGCAGAATATACATCATAAAATCATTTTAATATAATACTGAAATCGTCCTTCAGTACGTTTCCGGCTTTAATATGTTAATCCGATCCCACAAAAAGAGATGAACTTTTCCATTGCAATATATTATTAGTTGGTGGTTTACCTACGTAGCAACTTTACCCTTAGATATAGATATAAAAGACATTTTAGGGAATTTATCTTAGGGGAAATGTAATGTTTGTTTACTTAGGTCTAAAGATATAAAATATAATTCTATCCCTATATCCAATTCGATCATCACTCTGACACTTAAATACATGTTTATGTTTTCCATTTTTGTAACAATAGTTTTCTTTATGTCTGATTATATGTTTCATTTGTACATGCAAATGTGTATATATACGTGTGCGTATATGGATGTGTATATTTATTATGTATATATAATATAATAAAGCTTCCAAGTATTTTCATAGTTACTACATATAATTCTTGACAAAGAAAATTGGCTTCAACATTACTTTATGTCATTGTGTTTATCATCGCACTTCAAATGCGTTGATGAGTACCTTTTTTTAGTTTAAGTGCAGTCATCGTTATGTCATTTTTCCCAACTCCTTTCCCCCTCGTCTTTGTCCCAGTCTGCCTCACGTTTCAGGTCTGCCGTTGACAGGCGCTATGTGACACATAATTATGTTCATTTCCTTTAAAATTACTCAGCACTTTGCGTAGACCATTTGGTGCTGCGTTATTTGCGTACAGTAAGTGTCACGGTGTCGCGAGGTGTTGTGACGCGGTCCGTTTGCTTTTAGCGATGGATAGCTCTGAACGGACGTACTGAAATAGTGCTTCGTAGTTTCCTTGTGTGGGTTCCGGCTACGTAAGGATCGAACTTTGGGGAAGTCCAAGCTAAATGCGTAAGCTTTGGTCAGGGAACCAGCTTTTGTTTACTTAATACATTCGTTCTCTTTTTACGTAGGTACGACGCTGTTGAATCTTCCTGTTTTCTTTTCAACAGGACATATAATTGTAAACATTAGCAACGAGACGCCACTTCGAATAGCCCTTGCAAACTTTTATAATTTCCTGCATGTGTTCCCTGATAGACTGTGGGAACCCTTGTAATTTTGTCATATCCATCTATCTGTCTGAAAGTTATGAAATAAAATCCAAGGTACCCTGAAAAATGTTTTTGGGTACCTCCTCTATACGTAAAGAGGAGGTGAATTTATTGTTTGACACACCTCATTGTGCCAAGTATCATTGAATAGATCTTTTAAAAATACTATGAACACTTTCGATACCGGGATCCGTTTACGTTAATATTAGGCTTTAAAGTGGTGCTTTTTTTAGAATTACGTGTTGCCATCTCCTACCAACTAAACCACTATTTTTTAATATCTAAAAAGTGTTCACAATAATAGTATATACGAGTATAAGGAAATTAAAAGGAAAATTAGCTAAATAGGCTTTATGAGTTTACGAATAATAATTGACCAACTTATGACATTAGTTAGATCTGTAAAAAGTTAATAGAAACTCAATACAAGTGACAAAATAAACTGCAAAATTAATTTTGTTTTTCAAAATATATATCATCATCGCGATGAAAGATATTCTAGGTGAGAAAAAAATATTATTTAAATATGCACTTTGTTTGTTTGTGAAATTTAAGTATTTTTAAATACGTATACATTAATAAAAATTAATATTTTTAAATACATATACATAGAAATACTATACATTCTTTAATATTTACTAGTTGGCCTGTGCGAATAATTCGCAAGTCATGGAATGGTAATATCATGTGAAAATAATTAAGTGAAAAGGGTTTTATTTAGTTAAACAGTTATATATAGTAGGCTCGTGCATAAAGGGTTCCGTGCCCTGTTCCAAATTGTTTTATTTGTCATAAATCATTACTAATATAAACTTTCTAGCGCAACAGATATTTAATAATATCTAAAATAATTAAGTAAAAAGAAAATATATCATGTTTAGTTAAACAGATTGTCAATAGATGGCGCTGTTTACAATATAAACACCTCTTAGAAATAATATTTAAAGAATTAAAAGTGTTTGTTTATTTTTCATCATTAGCGATGAAGATATACTTCAAAATTATAGCTCAATCATTGGTTTTGAAAAAATATTAAGGAAGATATGGCGTATCGACAAAGAATTCCTTTGAGAAATAATATATACAGATAAGTGCCTAAACGTCTACGAAACTCTAGTAGTGTGAGTTCTACTCGAAAAGTTTTTTAAAGCTCGTCATTGACCCATTTATTCCAGAGGATCATTTTATCCTCAAATACTTATTTCCTTTTCCATCATTTTCCACTTCGTTTATTCGAACAGCACAAAATACCTTGAATTACTCGGTTCGCTTTTGTATAAGGTATTAATAATATTATTTTCCTCCTTTATTTCATTAACACAAACGACGTTAAAACGATCGTCGGTAACGTTACACCGGACGACAAATAACAAATAATAACGAATGCATGCATTTACCGAAGGTCGATGCGTATTCTCGCGTCTCGACGGCCGTTACCGGCTCTCGATTTGCAGAGATGTTCTCTGCAAATCGACGGCGAACGGCGACACAAAGTATTTAATTTATTAAATCGGCTCGTAATTGTTGTTGGCGGCCCACGAGCGGCGCGAGGTCGTGCGACCTGTTGCTGTGGGATGGACGATGAGAGAGCTCAGAGAGATTCGGTTTCTGGATTGAGCTGTTGTCAGTAAATAAATGAAGAACGGGTCAAAGTTATAAGCAAAAAAATTTGAAATTTTTCAAAATTTCTGTACCATTGCATGTATATACCTATATACTGATTACATTATATTATGTGCTTCTTGTGTATAGAATACGGAAACAAAAAAATGCAAAAACGCACGCAAGATATTTACATACGGTTGAAGAAACTGTTGCATCTGATTAGCTCTTCTGAAGTGGCAAAATGCCAAGCATAAAAATTTAATAGGTAAACACGGAATACAATAGAAAGAACGGATGTAATCAACATTTAGCAAACAATAAACCTGTTAAGTAATTTGCGCGCCCTTCTAGACGGCTTGTGTAAAGCCCACATATTACCCGCAGTTGAATGCTAATCTAATATACGCTAGCTGTGTACAGGTTTCACTGTACTTACCTGCGATCAGTAAGAGCGGGCCAATAAATTTGTTAATGGGATTTTTTTGCTTAGTTAGTTGTTCACGTTTATGATTCTACAGAACATATGTAAATGCGTTCTGTAGAATCATAAATGTGAACAAACATTGAGTGTCTCATAACAATTGGTTCTAAATAATTTATAAGCCTGCAATGTACAAATAGGCTGACGGCCTATTATATTATTATTAAAATGGAATTATTGTCTACGAAAATAGTATAGATATTAAAGCCTAAAATTTTACACTTGTAAATAAAAATTGTGCAGAAGTATTTTGATGTTAAATTGCACGTAAATACTTTTACTGAATTTCAATTTAATTAAATTTTTTTTAAAGTTAGGTTTATCCCAAATCTAGTGTTTATTATATATTACTTTTTTTATTCAATGTCAGTACCTCATGTCCTCAGTATTTGCGTGGACGAGATTCTTATGTATACATATGTGTTAAATAGGGATTTTAATATTACGAGGTGTTATTATAGATAGGTTCTTATATTTATGTACCATTTTAGATTAACTATAATATTAGACGTCATAGCTTGACGATATATGATCTTAATAGCTTGATGGTATACGATCTTAATAGCTAGATGATATATGATCTTAATAACTCATATTTTGATGATATATGATCTTAATATTTTCTAGACATACGGCCGAGTATATACCACTGAAAGTCGTATTTCATTAATTAACATATGAAAATATTTTATCAGCCATTAAAATAACATGGTGATATGTAACCTGTATATCTTAATTTCTAAGCTGAGAACACGTGCTATAATATGTTTTTACTTGTATAATTTTGATTATATGATAATTTTATGTAATGTGAAGTGACACCGTTAAAATTTGTTTAAATTACTTTGAACATGAAAAATAATCTATCTAAATACTAAATGAAAAATAAGCATCCAAAAATTTTGAAAATTTTTATAAAGTGAAACCTCTATTCTCAGGTTCAGGTTAGCTGAAATAAAGGGGGAGGGGGGGGGGAGTGTCGCATTCGTCCACCGACGAACAGAGTGATACTACAGAGTTGGAAACGATCGCGTTACATATAGTGAAATGATTACAAAATTAAGATTACAGTGCTAACATAAAGACGATAAAAGACTTCTATAAATGGGCAAGCATAATTTAATATTCCGGTACAAAAATGTGAAATTGAACGATAAAAAAACGAGATTGTTGGGTATTAGCTAATAGTTATAGACATAGGCAGTAATTGTCAGTGTCCGGGACACATGCTTTTCTTCGCTTCAAAATCTTAAGAAATCTCTAAACACTAATATTTCGCAATATATATTATTTATCTGCACATATACTAAAATTGTAAATGGTCTATCAATACGTTCAATGTATATATATAGTCCTCCATTTTCAATTTATATATATAGGTTTCATCATTTTAACGGTATTCATAGCCCTAAATAGTAACACTGGTCGAGTGTGTGGGAGTATTGTTGTTTTCCACTGTAGTTATTAGGGACGACCTTCCCCTTAATGCTGCTAATAGAACTAGATGACGATTTGTATTACGTCAGCCGATTCCAACTCGCTTAATCAACCTTGTCTATGTACATATTTCTGTATATTCTTTTTGCTTTGTGGCTCATAGATCGCCACGTTTCTGAATCTATCATTTCGTCTCGTTCACCTTCATATGCACACGTATGTACATAGATTCTTACCTGTCATTAGTCTGTGTATTTGGTACTGTTAGCATCCTCAACGTGAGTGCTTCGCTTCTGATGTCTATCCATTTAACGCGAAAGTGTATAAAGCTGTTAGATAATAAATGTCAATACGTACTGTTACTTTAAGACAAATAAAAAATTATGCAATAAACTTACATAATAAATGACATTTTCATTATGCAACTCTTCTAGTGCAAGTGCAAGATTGGATAGGTATACACAATAATATAGCTGTGAAGTAATAATACAATAGTGGAGCATTAAAATTTGAAAACAAATATACACTTTGACTTTATCTAACATAAAGTGAATTAATATTTTAAGAAATAGTTTTATTTCATGCAAATGTACATATTTGAAAAATGATTTTATATTTTGTATGTACTTAATTAAAAAATAATAAAAAACCAAAAAAATATTACGAAAGTTTTTCTTACATTTCAAATTGAATATTTTAGTTTAGATAAGCGATATTAAAAAAATAACTAGTTCAAATAACTGCATTACAGAAGAAAAAGAAAAACAAAATTATTTTAAAATACTACCGAGATTATTGGTAATTTAAAACAATATTTCTAATTTCTGCTTACATACCTACCACTCGAAACTTTGATTTACCCAAACTGTACCAAGATTCAAGCAAAGGTGCGATGAAGAGTCGTTGGGGCGAATTAAGCTTGTCAAACTTGCAGTGCAACACTCGAGTCAAGTAACTTTGTTTAAGTACACTCGTTCTGTTAATGTAATGAGTCTCCGAAAGGTCCGCGCGGGTCAGAATTGCCCTGCGGTGACACATCGCGCGTGACCTCAGCGGCGCGGCGCCTTCCGAGTTGCGCGGCCTTTTCCATACGGACCTTTTTAAGGTGACCTATAATTATTGTTGTTGTTTTTCTTGCAAGTTCCCTTGTTTGCTTACCTTACCTTACTTGCCTGGCGAAAAACATTCAACTACCCAAATTTTGTGCTGTATTTTAATATAAAGTAAGATGCAACTTTTTGAAGTAGACGAGTGCAAGAGAGATGCAAATCATGTTGTATATATGGCAATATTTGCAACTCTATTTTACATATAGTGTACAGCTTTGCTTGAAGATTTAACCTTAATTAATGTGCTCTTTTATCACTCAGTGCGTTTGGGACACATTGTTTCAATTAACTGAGGAAAATCAAATTGAAAACTCTGAATTGAAGTTAATACCAGAAAGTAGATGAAGATAAATAAATGATTGTGTTTGAAGAAAATTGGTGAGTAATAGAAACTAGTTGTACTAGACGTCAGTACTAAAAGCAGAGCAGGAATAATGATCAAGAAGTTGATTTTTTTAGAAAGAAGGAAAGCCAAACTTGTCCAGGAACATGAAGTGTAGCTGGACAAGTATATTTGGATTTTCTTCTCTAAAAAATTCAACTTCTTGATCATTATCACTGCTCTGCTTCTAGTACTGAAATGCCTGTAACTTAGCCTAACTTGTAACTTATGTATAGCAATGTCATCCATTCACAATTCACACTTGGTAGGTTTGAATAGGTGTAAACAAACGGACACGTCATTTAATCTCTAATATGCCTCGCCTGATTCTTTCTACTGGGTAGAATTTCTTTTGAATCTTTTATTGAATATATTTGGCGTTAATTTTGTAGAAATTCATTATTCACAATTAAATGAAACTACGTGATGTAGTATTATTTCTACTTTCTTTAATTTCTTTACCACGACTTTAGGTGGGTTATTAGCAAAGATTCTATATCTCTATATCTTTGCTAATAACCCACCTGACGATGTTGTAATACAACGAAACGTAGGTCGTGGTAAAGAACTTGAAGAAAGTAGAAATAATACTACATCACGTAGTTACATTTAATTTTGAATCTTTGAAAATTGTGTGTATTGCAAAACGTCAATGAAAAAGATTAATCGAAAATCGATTATCGCAATGTATGTCTATTAAATTATAGATATTCCAGCAAGTTTTCCAGCAATTATTGGCAATATCTGTACGACGTATTGGGGGATTTTAGCCAAAATAGTACGATTCATGCTACTACTAAAATACTCCACAAAATTGTACAGACATGTATTCATTTCAATTTAAGTTCAATCTTAGTAAGTCTGAAACTTTCCATAACGAAAGTCTTTAAATAGATTTCTCTTTCCGAGTACCAATCGCACCATCAAAAGGCACTGATGTAATCTTTCCGACATCCGTTAATCAGTTAGTTATCGCTCTGTTTACCCGTAACGGCGACTGTTGCCGGGAATTTATATTTCTCAACGCCGCCTTTCATTGCATCTCGCATGTTATCTCGTTGATTCATTTATAAAGCTGTTTGAGACCTATTGTCTGGGCTGACGGGTGCCGACCTCGGCAGCCGAGATGAGGTGAATAATTGATGTTAATGTGAAGAGCGGTGCATTGAAGCGCGAGTGCTGTGTGCAGCGCGGGCGACACCTACACGGGATGGTCCGCCGGCGAGTGACGCAATACGCCAATGTTGGCCGCGCACTTCTGCATTATGCGCGTTCGCTTAGTCACATTACTGATTTGAGGCGCGAGTGTGTCATGTGGACAGGTGAGATTGATACAATTTTAGATTATTTGTTAACGCCTTGTATGGTGACGTTTTGGCTTTGCTTTGCTGTATACTTTTCACTCATTAAAGCAACGTACAACGACCACGTCTGTATTGTTCTTATTAAAGCAACGTCCATACGGTCGTATAGAGAGTGCCGCGGTAACGAAAAGCGAATCAAAAGCAGCAGACCGACAGTAAAGTATACCTAGCTCATTTCAGTTTTTTCAGTTTTGATTACTGTAGTATTTCTTAACATACGAACTTGCACAGCCGTGGCCAGGTGGACGGAGAAAGATTTTTTGTCAGCGGAATTGTTTTGTTTTGACTACACGATTACCGTAATATTTAATTTTTTTAAACATATTATCTTTTCATATGACGTATAGCTTCTGCCAAGTTATATCGAAAAAAAAAATATGACTGCCCTCACTTCTTTAGCACATTGAATAAAGTATCATATAATGTTCTAATTAGGCAAAAATATAGAAAGTCACTTTTTCCCAATTTGAACACTACCCAACTGATTGTCAGGTAGAGGCTAATGCTAGTATCTTGTCTTATAAAGAATTTAGCTTATCAAAAATTTCCTATTTGGGTTAGATTTACACTAATGAAAACACCATACAATTAATATTCTATCTCAGATCTGAGTGGTCCAGTCTCTCCACGAAACCTTGAAAACGTAATAATGAACAATTAGAGGAGTTAAAAGAATTAATTGTAATTATATTGTAGCATCAGATTGAAGAATCCGAAAGGTTTTGTGTGATTTTAATATTAGGATGCAAGTAAATATCCAGCAGCTACAAGTTTGGCTCATATTATAAATAATAAAACGCCATTGGTAAAAAAAGTGCGGTAGTTATCAAGTAATGAAAGATTATAAAAATAAAACTAGGTGTATTCCAAATTTAAATTTATGAACTTTGACTATAACGTATTTGACAATCTACTTCGTTGTTTTTTAATTTTTTTATTCTTTAAAATTGTAATTGTGCTAGTATTGACCATTTGGTAGAATAATGACTGTAAATATCAATTTAATATAAGATTATTCCTTGTACACCCCAAACTTTGAAAGCATACTGGCAGTAATTTTCAAATCAACCCAAAATAAAGAAAAAGTCATTATCAAATATTTGCAAAAACTTATCGGAAATAATAACATTTCTATAAAGCGGAGCATAACGTCCAACTCTGTAATTGACAAAATCTATTACACATCATTTTAATTGACATAATTTCATGGAAATAACCCTCAAAAGTTCCGCTAAATATTGAATAATTAATCTTAGAGGAATACTCCTCGCGATGAAAGCTTTTAGTAAAGTGAAATTGGCATTTGATTACGGTAAAGTTAATCACATGAAAAATAACACTTCTGAATTAAAAATGTATTATCTATTTAATGTTGTTTCGAATTAAACGCTTGTCTAACATTCAATATGTGAATTTATTTAATCCAATAAAGCAGTGTGAAAATAACAAGGTAAAAATACAGAATTTCAATACCATGTGAGCATTCCATGAAGAAAAAATCATGATAGATTATTTGGCGTTTTCCCCACTCCAAATCGGATGAAATATATTGAATGCTGTTTAAATAAGCGAATATTTCAAGAAAGTGAAACTTTTATTCGTATAGTACTCAAGAAATCATATTATATCAAAGTTACATTCTTCCCCGTGAAATACGGTAGTTGATTCATTCTAAATTTTAATATTTTTCGTACAATATTGTGAAATATAAGTTAATTAATAGCCAGTCTTAAAAAAAAATTAAAAAATGTATTGAAAAATAAGCCACTTGTAGGCTTCTAAATTTGAAGATAGCTGGGTATATCCCTGTCTCTTTTCCTCTCGGAGAATATAATGTGCGACACTAAAAATGACCTCACAACACGGTATTGCCGTCCTTCTCTAAAGGTTAAATTTAAACTTTTATAACTCGGTCAATTTTTAAGATTATTAAAAAGAAATTTCACTCTTCGTCAACTTGTACCTTGAAATTATGATTAATGAAATAAAAAAATTTAGTCAAATACCCAATTGTACAACTTCTGTGCGACTTCGTACATTTTAAATGAAATAATGACTAATAGATTCTGCCAATTCTGGCATGTTTTAAAAAATGCATGCAACATTGTCCTTCGTAGAATTGTTACTGTTTGTTTTAAATATTCTGCATTACGCACACCGAAACGAAGCTTCCAGAAATGTTCCTCCGACAGAATTCAGAAGTTACCAGGTGCCCGGTATTACTCTGGACCGTCCAACCTTCGAGCGTTTTATCTAGGCGAAAATGAAAATATCCACATTGTGAAGTGGCAGTTTAACTATTTTTCTTAATAACACTTACGTCCGAGCAAACCGCAGAATATTACTGCCCTCTTCGACTATATATCATTGTTGCAACTTATTGTTTTGTTTCTTATGTTGTTCCATTTGAATATTTAACGGCTTTAATAAATTGGCAACCCTGATTAGGTTAGAGAAAATCATTGGATACTTTAAACTTCAGCTCTCTATTCCTTTTCTTCCTGTTAGTCTTTTATTTTCATTATTTATGGTAACATTGCTATAGGTACAAATGGAATTATGGCTTTAAAATGACTACTTGTTCTAGAAAAGGCGTTCGCGAAGCTTCGGTCGGTTTCGTATTTGTGTATACGAAAGTTCATGCAACCCTTTTCACTGAAAGTCTCGCTCTCTTGGCTAAAGCTCTTGTTTACGTCTAGAGCTTTCTACAGCCCCTCGAGTTGCGGCGCCCCGCCGCCAGTTCGCTGTCCAAACGGTTGTGCATCGATTGATATATAAGACTCGAAAGGACGCGGCGTTCCTTGCTTTTGTTTTCATTTCAAGATCGCAATGTTTATAACTCAAATATGACTGTTATTGTGATAACAAATGCCTTTATTATTCGATTTATTCAATAAGTTTCAATAACCTGATGGAAAATCCTGTTGGAAAAGTGAAGGAGAGATAGTGAGAGCTAATAATAATATTATACATTTCCATAAGTATAATTGCACTTTTTTGAAACTGAAGGCTATAAAATTGCATATAGCATGCGTTCCCATTATGTTCGTCTGTTTAATGAGAGTAATACCTTTCTATTACGTATAAATAATTGAATCTGTGAGTCAGTTTCGGTCTTTATTTTTAATCAGTTACATGGTACTTTTAATTTAAATGTGTACGTACCCGTGTATTCAGTTTTGCATTTTTTGTACCATAATTTACTTAAATATATAACGAAAAATAAGTGTGTGTGGAACTTCGATATTGAACGCGAATTTTCCGGTCAAAGATCCTCTATCTCATCGTGAATTGCAATTAAGCTTATAATTGATCAATATTGTTCATGTTTAATTGATTCATCATCACATTGATTATAGAATTGAATTTGTGCCAATTGTTATTTTTAAATACAATATATTATGTTGCAAATGCCACATCCACATTTCTCTGCTCGTGTGTCGTATTGCGAAGCGTCGCCCGTTCGCGACTCGAACGTTCTACGTTGTTCGAGAATGAGCTGGCAGCGGCTTGCCGTGTATGGCAGATCGTTCGCCTTGCACGCTGCCTAACCCACGCGGCCTGGCTGAGTCTATAAAACGACATGAGCTGCTGGCCGCAGCGTCATAACTGAAATCGCTCGCGAACGAATCGGAGGTTTGAAAACTGTGCGTTCATTACTTGTACTAAAACGTATATATTTTTTTCAAATAAAGAATAGATCATCATATTGTAGGTTTTTCACAACGGAATTTAAAGCGCGCATATTGTACTCTGTGTTTAGTATCGTTGAGATATTTTGAATAAGCGCTTAGTTAAGGAGTGATAAGTGTATTTTTTGTGTTTTGTTTTTTTTCCTCCAAGATTAATTATTCAATATTTACGTACATTCCATACCTAAAGCGCGAGACTTGTATTTTTTATATTTTTTTTTTGTAAAACAAAGTTTTTTATTCCAACTTGTGCAAATAGAGACGTTTATTATTAGTGATGGAGTCACCGGTGGTGATTGATCAACGTTCGGATTATCATAGCAATCAGCAGAGTGAGGATGATGTGAGTTTGATGTATATACATACGAGTATAATAGAATTAGCTTGTTAGGGGCAACTAACAAATGTATTCATTATTTGTGCCCTGTATGATTACGTATGTGGTTTCTATCTAAATAAAATCATTTTATTTACAATGTTAAGATCAATTAAACAATTTATTACTTCTTTTGAGATATGTATCTGCAAAAAAAAACTTGAATAACTTATTTTCGCTTTGTGACACTTACAAGAAAACCCTCATATTTAAGCTCTTAATAACTTTCTGATAGTCGTCATGCAGTCGCTACCGCAGGATTAAGTAGAATGGAAACTTAAATTTATATTTATTGTTTATTATTAAAAATAATACCTCCGGCTCTAGCCGTGACTTAACCAACTTCGTTTTTAATGGAATTTTTTTAATTTATATGGTTCATAATTTTCTAAATAAATAATATAAATGTTATGCAAAATGTTTATAGCGTTTATATTCCTTTATTAGAATATTTATAAAAAAAATAAGAATATTAGAATATGTTAAACATACACTACTCTCAAGATAATTAGATTAATAAAATTTTATCGTATAGAAAAAATATAGTCCTTAAATAATACTATTAAAATTTTCAATAAATTATAGCATAATAAATAATATGTTGCTATCGGGAAACATTTCACAAACAGAAAGAGCTGTTTTATTTGTTGATTTATTTATGTGATTAAATATATATTTATTGAAATAGTGTTTACTACATGCAAATGAAAGCTGTATTCTGGGGATTTTAAAGAAAGTTTAACTTTTACACAATTTTATTAAGTTTTTAAGAACTTATTGTTTGTAATGGAATACAGTAAACATAAATATATAATTTTTTACTTATTTAACCCATCTTTCTCATTGTTGTGCCCTTACAAGCAACCCGGTCTTAATTTTTCACAATATTACAAACAAATTTCAACCTAATGAAAGCTGCTTGACTTGAAATAACCGATTTGCTCAAGTAGAACTTATGAACACTATTGTATCACTAAATGAAAATTAAAACTAAATATAATTTGATGTATGTAAACTGAAAACAAAATCTAATGTAAGGAACTGATAAGGGAGTGCATCTATAAGAACGAAAAAAAAGTATGTATGGCGTCCGTCGTTACTGCTTTATCCCAGACCCGGTCTAGAGACAATGACGTACATATAGAAGACAAAAACATTTTTTTTTGACAACAGTTACAAATTGATAAAAACTGTTTTTTTAATCGCGGCTTAGCTAGACAAATAAAAATTGTTTGTACCAATTCAGCCAAATAAAATAAAAAATCTTGTTTAATACAAAATTTTGACGAATGTTTATTCCAAGATTTCTATTTTCTCTGTTTCACTTTAAATAGCGAGCTTGATGAAAAAACGAGTAATGTTATTCTTTTTTATCTTCTTTTAACAATATTTTTTTTTATTTACAACTTGACATTTAACACATTTTTGGTTAGTCGGTGTGGTGTTCATTTAAGTGCTGCTTAAGCTTTCTATAGATGAATAAATAAATAGCATATGTAGCCTCGTCATCGAGAGACTGTGCGACAAGGAGCGGAGTGCCGCAGCTGTGTCCTTGTTTGGTGTTGAATTACAGACCCGTCGTGCTGCGGGGCGCCCCGCCGACACGACCCCGCCAGACGAAATCTCGAATCGTGTGCTTGCGGAGAAAAAAATATATAACACAGATATATTTAGGTTAAATATAATATAATAAAGTTAATTTAGATGATATCAGAAGAAATTAAGGTGTTCTGCGTATATAATGATTTGGTTAAAAAAGTTAAACATTAAAAATGAGATTTCATTAAAAAAAATTATTAAAATTATAAATAATGCTGAAAAAAATACGTATGAAATAGATCTGAGACAAACATACTTTCACATCGAGTAATAAAAATTATGTTCTGCCTAAATTGCGTAATGTTCAGTATAGTTCTGCAGCTGTGAAAGTTTTAATATCGATAGAGATGCACTCTTTGGCTAAAGGGCATATTTCTTTCTGATAAAAATTCCTTTAAAGTGAATATTAAACCTATATTGGAAAATAAATATCGCATGGAACTACTATTAAAGTATTACTCAATTGATGTTAAACAACAATTATTAATTCAACTCTATATCATCAAACAGCTCAAGTTGTCAGTTACTATGCTAAGCAATATTACAGCATTATTGCGGTACGTGGCGCGGAAACGCAGCATGCACATGTGATCCAGCATAAAACGCAGAATATAAGTGCATGTGATCGATATGCAAGATTTTTTCGGCTTCCTCTCGAACATATAAGACGAAAATAATATAACATTTTACATTTGGGCCTTTATTAGCGAGAAGTGTTTATTTTTTATTTAAAAAAATTATTTAAACGTTTTTTTTGTCATAAACGGATTTATCATTATTATAAAATTATTTTTCTTTATTATTTTAAAATTAACAACAATAAACATATTATTATTTTAAAATTATTTTTCCGTAACAAAATTTCTTTATTTTCGACATTTTCTTAATCATAATTTCTTTTAAACGTTTTTTATTTGCCAAACAGATTTATCATAAAATTTAAAAGCAGTGAAATACCAGTTTAAATAAAGTTTTGTTTCCGCGAAATATACTTGAATCGCTCAATATCCGAATAAGGTGTCCACCGCGTTCTCTTGACGTTGTGCGATGTTCGGTGCGCTTGCACTGCAGAATGCTTCTTAACTCTTTTGTTAAAGTTGAAACAGAGTGTCCTGAGAACGAAATAAGGATACTAAAAAATATTAGTAATAATAGTCTTAATTTCTACTTAGCAACCCATAGAAGCCGGCTTTCTATGCCAGCCAACCAACAACCCGTGTACTGGCAATCCCAATAAAGCGTTGTAACATTGTAACTCACAGGAAGATAAGTTACAAGATTGTCTAAAAGCTATAGCGGGTTGCGCTTTTTAACGTCATAGAGGAATATGAAAATTCAATATACCTACCAAAAATCCGTATACCGACAACCCCAAAGAAGCGTTGTAACATTGTAACTCTCAGGACGATAAGTTACAAAATTGTCTAAATGCCATAGCGCGATGCACTTTTTAATGTCATAATGGAATACAAAAATTACCTACCTACAGCTCGTATACCGACAACCCCAAACAAACGTTGTAACTCTCAGGAAGAAGTTACAAGATTGTATAAAAGTCATAGTGGGATGCGCTTTTATAATGTCATAAAGGAACATGAAAATTCTTCAAAATCGCAAAACGTGATTTACACTCTTCTTTCGTAGAGGTACATAACGAGTAAAAATGTTACTTCAATAGTGAATGTCATTAATTTTTCCAACACGTTCCACGCGTGAATCGAATGGCTTAATCGAATCAGTTTCTAGAATTTTTAAGAAAATTTAAGATCTACAATTTACAACCAATAAGTGGTAATATGGGGGGACTATATACGCTAACTTAGCAGATAATCAAAATGGAGTGTTTGTATCCACGTATTTTTTTTGTTATAGGTTTGATATTTACGATACACTATTTTGAGATTATCTGGATTTATTGAAACCATTGTGTGCGCAATTTGATCTCGTCGCACAAAAACGGCTTGTTAGTTTTAAGATCTGTTGATGTCTTAAGATCTGTTGATGAAAAATTGTCTGTTGATGAGAGATATCTCAGTCAACAGACAATTTTTACATTAAATGGAGTCCCCTCGAACTAATATTTTTCCGTCAGGTAGATCTAACGAAATACTAAAAATTAGATTTTTTTCATTTGTTTTATAACTCCCAATCGCGTAATTCACGTACGTTGACGGCGGAAATGGCCGCTATTCAGCGTCATGTTACATTATATAGATATATAATTTTAGAATCTACGTTTCTAGAATATTACAAACTTAGTCTATTCAAGTCTATAGCAATCCCTATAAAACCCTATCTAAAGGCGAAGAAAATACACGGACTAGTAATAGATGGATTAATGTAAATTATAATCAGACCTGAATTAAAGTATTATTTTTACTATACGGTAATTTAGATATTCGTAAGGTGTTTTATGCGAAATTGAATGAGAGAAAAGCAATGATATTGTTGGCCAACTCTGTGTAAATAAACAAATAATTTAAATAAATATATGAAATAAGAGGAACGTTATTTGAGAGATATCTCAGTCAACAGACAAACTTCTTTAATCAATTGTAGACGTATTTGTCATGCCAAATCTTGGTGCTGCCTATTCTGGTGCCATTTGTAATAGTTTGGAGTAGGATTATTATTCCGAACCATTTATTCGTCTCTATCTTGTGTACTTACCGGATTTATATAGTTTAGGTTTGTGAAGGCCAAGTGTTGCTGGAGAACTATAAAAACTTCAGAATATAAAACCAAACCGGTTTTATATTCTGAAACAACAATGCAAGTGCGGAGAGACAGTATGATAAACAGGTGTTTTAATGACTAAATTGAAAAAAGTCGTTTTTATCCATTTTTACCTCTACTTTCATAGTCTTGCGTGTGAGCAGAATAGGCAGGTATAATGGTACGTTTTTGATTCTGTTGCTGTTTACGACCAATTTTTATGAGGATTTAAACAAAACGATAGTCACAATATCACTTTCATGGTTATTTGATTAAAATATATTGACATTTTACTTAAAAATATATTCTCTACTGAAAATCATATCTAATCTTCTTTTTAAATTTCTTCAATCTTCAGAATTAATAGTGATGTTAACGCTTAAGTTGCTAAGTTTATCGATCGATTCCTCAGTGCCATTGGTATTCGGCATTGACATTCGACTTCACCGATCTCGAAAAAAGGTGATCTAATATTTCCAATTCGAAGAAACGCAAGTCAATATTTGCTCTTCGCCAAAAGGCGAAGCGAACTGTCTCGCCATTGCTTCGACTCTAGTGCAAACAACGATTGTTTGTCACGCAGCGTGGGTTTGTTTGCTCTGGTCTTATTAATCACATATTTTCCATATCGCACTAATAATGAGACAAATCAACAACTGTTTCGTAAGGAAGTGAATAATCGACCCGATTGAAAACGTTTCTGGAAAATTAATAAGCTTGTCGATTTATTTTGTTTTCGTATGCTTATTTAATCATTTTCGGTGTCAAATTAGCGTTTAGATACGTATAAAAATATGAAGTTATTATGTTATATAATTAATTATGTATTTTTAGCCTGTCAAATTATTTGTTTGAGGGGTAACATAAAGGACAGTTATGACATGAGTAATGTTTGCAGAGCGCACATGTGTTTCTATTTGAATGTCGGTGTTGTGAGAATTAATCTACTTATAATCGGTGTAATTATTTCGTAATACTTTTTTTTCTTGCAAATAAGTTGAGTCAGGTAATTGGCACGCGAGCGACTCATTCGCTCTGTTTTATTGTCCGGCGCGGACGGATTTATGAATACTTTGAATTTTTCCAACAATTGTTTATTTAAATAATATACGAATTATATGTAATGTATCTAGTGTGTATCTAACACATATACTTACAGTAATTAATTATATTAAAACACATTATATTCAATTAAAAAAAAAACTTTCTTGATATTTATAAGATTTATACCAACTATTTTGAGGTTGCTCTAATTTGAATTTATATAGTATACAAATGTACGTTTTGCTATATATCCATTATAAAAATATAAATTATTTTGACACACAATATTTTTCACTCATTTTAAAAAAAATTCCTTTTTACTTTTATTTACAAAATGTATTTTAAGGATTCTACCTACTTGTAGTTGTAAAATGGACAACGACCACAATGTTATCGAAGTTTTGCGGAGAAAAACCAGATGTCTTTATTTATTTACAAGATTTCATGGTTCATGCAAGGTTGCTGCTGGCGCTTTATATAGCGTAGTGTACTAAACCTCGGCCTTGGTTCTAAAATAGCTGTCCTTTGGGATTTATGAAGTCGCCATCGTCGTTTAGGGATCTAATACTGAGCCAAGTTTATCTGCACTAATAATAAAAGTACAAAGATCAGAATCTGTGGACTAAAAAATACTTTTAAAAAAATTATCGCGGCCGATTTACTTGGAGGATGTTGAACCCAAGAATATTTGTTTTGGAAGTTTTTAGTGTTATGTTATTTTGGAATGTTTAGTTGTCACGTAAAAAATTTCTTCTATTCCCGGTATTTAAATTTATTTATCACGTCACTGTCGTATATACAATGGTTAATGATATAAGATATCGAAATATCTGCAGTCAATTTAATATATTACATACATTAAAAAAATTAATTAAGCGACAAGTCGGCCGGCAAAGTACAAGGTAGTACTTGCCGGTATATATAAAATACACACTATGAATGTGTGTATGTGTATATATATATATATATATATATATATATATATATATATGCATATGCACATTGATTTATTGTTAACGCGGAAAAAGTTGTTTATTGTTTGTTATCACTAGTACATATTCATTACCAATAAGACTCCAAAATTATCTTTAGGAATGCCGACAATTCTAAGAAAGAAAACACAGTTTTTTGCTGTTTTTGTATACAGCCTTGCTAATATTCGTTACGCGCACTTGTTTACTGGGTAAAGTTAACCCTTAATACATTATCGCTTTCGTAAATAAGAAAAAACCAAATTAGCGTTTGGTATAGTAAGCAAATTCATTAAAAGTGAAGGATTATTTTAAAATGTAAGAAACAAATATTAGATATAAGAATAAGGGATCTGATTAAATATCTTAATACGAAATAAACAATTTGAAATCTTAAAAGATATATAGTTTTATTTACACACTCTGTAAAGCGAAAACTCTTTGCAACGAAAGAAAAACTTCGTCCTTCGAGTTTTATGATAAAAATTAAATTTAAAAACAAAGTACTTAATAGCATCCTGCGCAATAAGTATTTTGTATTTATTTAATCACAAAGAAATTGACAAAGAGGTAGGATTTTAACCACTTTAAATAACTCCGTCAAATTTAGGAACTTCTTAAATAAATCTGGTCAAGGAATATTTTTAATTAAGCCGTAGCTTATTGTATTGTCATACTTTTCTTATTTCATATCAGTTTTACGCCGGAATCGTCTCGACTTCTAATCTAAGCAGCTTCTGTAATACTTAATACAGGCTTGTTTTTGGTAACTAATATATCGGAACAGGTGTCTTTAATTTCATGAATCGAAACATCGGTTGCAGCTTACCAGTTGGAACACATTAGGCCGTTCGAGTATGCCTCTTTTCCAACATGCGAAACTAATTTTAAATGGCATTCAATGTGTCGGCCGATCTGCCAATTGGCGAGATTAAAGTACCCAGGTTGAATAGCCTATTTATGGCATAGAGTTATAGGTAATTGGTCAATAGGAACGGATATTAAATAGACGTGGCGTATGAATGACACATTGCAAATGAAAGAGTATTGTGCTTTCAGTTGAATTTACAGATGTATAGTAATATATCTGACTCATACTAATGAAAACAAAACTATTATTCAATCCCCAAAATGTTAATACGTCATCAATATACGTGATTCAGAATCGTATCTTTATCCAAAATAAGATATTTGGTACATTTTTCAATCAATACGTAAATGATATCAAAATTTCACATATACTTAGGTCGTTAAGATTTTACTATTGCAGAGTAACCTTTCAACGATTCACTATTTCTTTCATACAGACAATACTTAAACATGAATATATTACAAAGATTAATGATAAATAAGTTATGGTTAATTATTTTTATGCTGCATAGAGAAAGTCATATTTATCCTTTACCTTAGAATGACACGCTCTTTATCGCCTTTTCTCCATCTGAAGTGATTGGATAAAAACAGAAGCAGAAATCTGAAGTCACACTTCGTTCGTTAGATTACGTCAATAAGCTAACTAATCCGAGATTTGCATATTTACCTGTCGATTCCACTGCGGTTATAGTTATAATCTGACTGTCACCACTAGGCATATAACTGTAAATCTTGGGGAAACCTATATGTCCATAAGCTGAGAAAATATTAGGGAAAACTTATATATCCATAAGTTTAGAAAAATATTTTCTATTATGTGTACAAAAATAAGTCTCCTAAGATACATGGAACTGTTCAAAAACATGTTTCTACAAATATTCTACGACTTTGCGTTTTACAAATAAGTAAGCCTCTTATTTTCTGGAGTACTTAAAGGTTTACAAGTAGCAGTTTTCTTGGCATAAAACATAGACGAGATCAATACAATACGTTCTTCATTCGACAATCAAGCCACGAGATTTACGTACGAGGTAAATCATAAAATGGAACTCTACGTTGTGCTTACGAAAATATTATTGTTTATGACATCATGTTACTATCGTAAATTGTTGTATACCAGTCATATTATAACATCTTTGTATATGAGAGATTATTATATTAGGAAGATTGACGTCAGCATCATATGTCGTGCCGTAATATCTTATTTGCAGTTAACATCGGCGTTTCCTTCAGTTAACATCTGTGATCGACAACTGGACGCGTATAATGAGCGACAGGATCAGAGATTGTGGGTAGCTTTCCCGCCCTTGGAAACAAGTTTTGTACCGTCACCTTGTAGGGATTTATTACGTAGATTGGACGGTACTCTCGAATCATGTTTTATGATGAATGACAAAATAACTTTCACTGAACGAGTCCGTTTCGATGTCGTCACCAAGTAAATATTTAAAATTTCTCTGTTACTCAATAACTCGTTTATTTCATTTACATTGTGTCAGTTGCCGAGAGCTTTCGCCTCACCCCAAGCGGAACTTGCAGCAAATTCGTCTCTTATTTACAACCTCCGAAAAATGTGATGGACTTAATCCATTAAATATTGCGTCACATTTTTTTTGCAATAATTAATTTTTTGGCAGCGTTATTTCTTTATATCGACGGTAGTAGCAACTTTCCTCTCACCAGCTTCTACATCACCAGTGTTTATATTCACGTCGCAACGAGTGGCAACGGATTAAACAACCTCTTGCTTAGTATCTGTCTTCAAAATGGCACTCGAGGAGTTTTTCTTTATGTTGCTTGATATTTTCCCTCACTGCTCCATTCTTATTGATTATAGCTTAATTTATTACATAGGCTGTAGCATCCAGAAATATGTCAGATTGCATAAGTGAAAACCTACGATAGAAACGTGTTCTTTGCCAAACCAGACACATACGACTGATCTCATAATAGTGTTAAGCAGAACTTATATTTTAGAAATCGCCTTCAATTAAGAAGAATTTTACCAATTTTAAATATTAATAAAAGATATCAATATTCAAAATTGAACATTTGACATTTCATAAATATCTTCGAATTGAGGACGTTTATTAGAGAACGTTAAATAATTAATTAACTAACTCTGGTCTCTCTTAACTATACTACGTTTATTTCATTTAAACTGTACAACTTTGACTAATATTTGCAAAGTTATTAACTTTGTGTACGTCAGAAAATTTCGCGGAATTTTGTCCATGAGCGAACGAAATTAATAAGAGTGTTTCTTTTTAAGTACAGGCCATTTCCAATTCAGTATTTTTTTCATTCTCCTTATTCATTAAAATTTTGAATGAAAAAGCAGTAGCGGCGATATATTGTCGATACATGAAATTTTCATGTATCGACATATTGTCGATACATGAAATTTTTATAGTATTGTCGATACATTATTGTCGATACATGAGTACCCCCATAAGTTGCTTTAAGACAATGAAATTATCTTATATAGACAAGTCGTTAACGCTTTAAAGGTGGTCCTCAAAAATGAAATAATCTGTAACAACTTTGCTTAACGTTCATTTAGTATGAAATGCGACACCATAGTGTTTGTCTGTTATCAGGGTTTTATTTTATAGAAATATGTCATTTTATTTTTTTACGATATTATTTATTTATTTCGGATTATCTAGAAGGCAAGAATGAGCTAGCCCGTAGCTATATTGAAATAGCAATATTTAATTTTTCTTGTCACACTTGCACTACATCACCAAATATGATAAGACTGAATTGAATTTTATCGTTTATGATTAAACGAAATTCGTCATTATCTATGGAGAATGAGCTAAGCCGAATCGTCTTATAGTGATGCTATCCCATTCACATCTCTGTCGCACTCTTCACCTATAATATAAACTTGGGAACTTTCATAATTACGACAACCTTTTTTAATAACAAGACGTCTCATTCTTTTGTGTGTGGCTATTTAATATTCGGATGTGTATAAAATTTCAAAGTATTTGCGTATTCCCTAGCTGTTACCATATCTTTGATTCATTTTATAATAGTAAAACATGATTACTTTAAGATGTTTAAGTAATAAGCTAGATTATACCTACCTTATGTTTCTAACTTAGAGCTTATAGTATAAATAAGTCGCTTCTATCAAACTCGCATCACTATTATAATACAAATACACATGTGTATATAATAATGATCTTGATACATTTCATACGCAAACTCTGGATGAATCTAATTATTTTTCACAATTAAATGAAACTACGTGATGTAGTATTATTTCTACTTTCTTTAAGTTCTTTACCACGACCTAGGTTTCGTTGTATTACAACGTCTTCAGGTGGGCTATTAGCAAAGATCTTTGCTAGTCTTTCTGTATTTTTGCTAGTCTTTCTATATCTTTGCTAATAGCCCACCTGAAGATTTTGTGACACGACGAAACCCAGGTCGTGGTAAAGAACTTAAAGAAAGTAGAAATAATACTACATCACGTAGTTTCATTTAATTGTGAATAATGAATTTCTACAAAATTAACGCCAAGTATATTCAACACTAATTATTTTTAATTAAAACAAATTCCATCCATTTACATATCAACGTGTGTTGAAATATTTTTTCGATAACGTTATCAAGTAGTATCACTCGTATCTTTACTCTCGTTATCTCTCACGATTAATGCCTCATTTAATATCATTATAATATCAGTTAGAGTGCATCGTTAGGAGATCTTAACGTTTGCCAACAGAGATCGTAAACAGCTCGCCTGTCAACAGACCAGCTGCAGTAGCCGGGAGCACTTGACACCAATTACAAAGATTATTTTAAACGCCAAACTCATATTCCAAGCGCGCCGCCTTCTGTTTACGTTCCTAAGGTGTTATTTAGCTCGGGTTCGCGCGGGAATGCGGGCAACGTCTCGCTATTAAATGTTTGTATTAATGCTTTTGCGTATAATCAATCGCTTTATAGAGTTATTTTAGCAAATAGTGAAAGGTACGCTTAATATACCTTTTTTTGGTATTACTACCTTTTGAGACGGAACTATCATGGAAGTTAATGGCAATAATTTTTACGTTCCTATATTTCCCACAAAAAATATGTAAAAAAATAGCAGAATAAATTCGACGGCTGTTGAAAAACATCCGATATAAATTTTCGCTGTAGAATTAACAATAGTTAAAGATGTTATTTGATTCGTTTTGTCTTGCAAACAATGTTTCAATTTTTAAGAGTATTTAATTAGTACATTGATATATAATGGATTATATTTATTTGGATTAAAATTCATAATGAATATATTATTGCCAACAGAATAATAGTGCACTCGTATAATTTTTTGACTTACCTGTACATGTGTATATTACACGCGAACGTAAGTTTAAGCAGAAGGTAAATTTTGATAAATGAATCTAAGTAATTCGTCTAACGTTGTTTCTTTGCATAAATCATATCTTCTTTTTCAAATTTTTAAATTATAAAGAAGAAACTAATTTGCCGATGTAATGAATCTTCATTAGGAACTTCTTAACTGAATGGTCGATTCTTTTTATTACGAAAAGGTGTTTACGTAATCGAGTTAATAAGAACGTTTAATTTGTGCAGATGTTTTCTAAGTAAGTGTAACTTCATCTGTTCACACGTTGTATGTATCCTTTGTTACCGTTCATTTTTAGCTCGTAATGTAATTAAACATAACAGAAAGAACGTAAAGCACAATACGGTAGTAATATTTTTCGTACAATATTGTGAAATATAAGTTAATTAAAAACCAGTCTTGGAAAAAATTTAAAAAGTGATTGAAAAATAACCCAGTTATAGGCTTCTAAATTTGAAGATACGGATAGAGTTGGGTATACCCCTGTCTCTTTCCCTCTTGTAGAATATAATGTACAATATTAAAAATGACCTCACAACACAGTATTGCCGTCCTTGTCTAAAGGTTAAATTTAAAGTTTTATAACTCGGTCAATTTATAAGATTATTTAAAAAAAATTTCACTCTTCATCAGCTTGTACCTTGAAATTATGATTAATGCAATAAAAAAAATTAGTCAAATACCCAATTAACTGAATACATATTAACATTCTGCGTATCGTAAATCAATATATTAAAACGTAATTTCCTGATTTTATTATAGTCGCATTGACGATGTGAAATTAATAATAAAAATAACATGTATAGTGTTTTACTATATATGTTACTAATAAGGAAGCTTTCCACGCATCCTGCAAACAATCCTAATTCTGTATATTTTTATTTCTTTTTCATTTCGCACTCTCGCGTCTAAACTCTTCGTTATAGATAACGTATCAAACAATTTACCTATTTTCAGAGTGTTATTAATTGATATTAAGCAAACTAAAATTCTTAAAAAAAATTGCAAATGCGATTTCATAGCTGGGGTAAAGTTGTTTCAATTCTTTTCTGCCTAAAAACCTGTAATTTTTTTCCTAAAATATCTGGAAAAGTCATGCAATATAATTTTTAAGCATGTGTAACATTCTCAAGTATTACTATCTATTCCAACGGTATATTGAGTGGACAATTATGAAGTTTTCCGAAGAAGAGTATTAAATCACCAAACGTCTGTTGTAGGCGCTTTAAAAATATAAGTCAAAATTAAATTTTAATATTTGGCTTCATGGCCCTCTTAATGTGTTCGTTTCAGTGAGTCATGCTCCGTATTCAATACGGCTATGCTCGGCGCACGCGGGCACACGCCGAGCGCGAGTGCGCCATATCGCGGGGGCGCCTCTTAAAGTTCAATATTTATCGCTGCGCTTTCGGTATTCGAATCGTAACGCCGCGCCGCGAGTTTGTGTAGTTACAATTTAATGCACAACGATAAAACGAAATACTTGACACGAAAATGATTTAATAGTTGCGGCGGCATATTTCTGTTCGTTCAGTCGACAACAGATAGCGAATATTCGCGTCTTATTTAATAACACGCGAATATTATCCGAATAATATTTTTTTTCGAAGACGTCTAATATTTAATTTAAGATGTTTTTCCAGCATCTATGAGACAAGTTGAAGCTACGTTTCTCAACGATTTATGGTCGGCCTAACTATTCTGGAATCGTTCTTTTGACAGTTTACATATTGAGTTTAGCAAAGTGCAAAAATCGAGTGTTGATTTTAACTCGCAATTTAAATTTCGTTCCACTAGTCCTATTTTTGTTTAACATTATGCTCTGACCTCCATTTTCACGTATACCAACTTGACTTACAGTCATATTTGATAACAGGTGCGTATCTATAAAATGTCATTAATTAATAAAGTTTGCAATACACAAACTTGATTAAAATATACATAACCCTAAAATTTCCATTCCGATCTTAATAAGGATACAATAACAGTAGCTTTATCGTCATCCTTGCCTTCGTACTTTATACGCCTCAAAGAACCTAATGATAATGTTTTTGAAGTAAAACTTCTTTACGCACGCTTGACTTGGGGAGTAAGCTGGTGAATGCGTGACGAGAGCGTTACGAAAAGTGCGATCGGTCGAGGCGAACGGAAGTTGAGAGGGAGATATAAGTTAGTGAAGACAGAAAGAGAGAGAGTTACGTTTCGTATATTACTGTAGGGACAAGAGAGAGAGGTGCGAGCACACATTTTCTCTCTCTCTTTCTCTCATAGCCAGTTATGTTTCGTATATCTAAGATACAGTGCAAGCCTATTGTCTGTATCACACTGTAGGAGCAAGAGAGAGCAGTGCGCGCGCACATTTTCTTTCTCTCTTCCTCTCATAGTCAGTGCATGAAATATATATATATATATGCGAGTTTGCTAGATTTTTTTATTATTTTGTAATTTCATTTCGTTCTTGAAATATTTTATAAATTATTATTTTGTTCAATACATTAAATATTCTACGTTTAAAGTGAATAAAATTATAAATTCATTTTAAAGTTCATATTTTGTGAAATTGAAGTTTTACTTCAGTCGTGTGATCTAAAGCACACTCGTTTTTTTTTAAATCAAATCTATATTCTGTAAATTAATATTTATTCGAAATTTACTCAATATATCTAGTAATGAGTATTTTATACTTTACCGTAACCCTTATGCAAAACAACGTAAATGTTTTTTTAAAGAAACAATTTCCCAAGACTTTTCCAAGCAGATGCCAAACTCGTGTTTTATTCTGCCAAGAGGTGTAAAGTGCCCGCGGTGAGTCTTCGGCGACGTCAGTAGTGAGACGTGCACACGATTGTGATTAATGGCTCCTTCTCCAGTAAAGTTTACGGCGGAGCGCGCGCCCCGCGCCGCGGATTCGTATTTAATTGCAGGCCCCGCGGCGCCCACACGCGCGCCCGCTACTGCGCATTATACTTGCGTTAATGCAAAGCTATCGCGTGCGCGGGGGAGGGGGGGCTTATTGCGCACGCATTCGATGGATATAGGACACGTGGGTAGATGCGCGCAAAAAAACTTTCGTTTAAGTTTCGTTCTTTGTTTAGAAAAAAACTTCTTTTCGCTACCGCGCACCGGCGGATGTGGAGGGCGGGCGGCTGACGTGCTGTTTGTTTTGACGCGGGCGGTGCCGCGCGCTGTCGAAATCACCCGATACAATGTTTATTAATACGGAAATATAGAAAGGTCCGGTTAATTGTCTATGTCAGATAGCTCCGGCGTTTCAATGTGCTTGTTGCGAGTTAAGAGGTGCTCACTAAGGCTTGAGTAGAAACAATTAGAGAAGGTTATTATTATGAACGTAAATAATATAAATTGTAGTAGAAAAGTAAATAAAAAGAGAAAGAAATAATGCGTAAAGGTAGGAATATAAGAAAAAGCCAATAAAGATAAATCCCAGAATTGTTTATTAAAAATTCTGCTTATCGTAGGCTAATTTTCCCCGCGACTTTGCATGCATTTGACGTCTACTTCCCAGAGCACATATTCTAATATAGTTTTTAAAGGCGTAAAGTCAATCGAAATTGTCTTATTATTCAATATATTCACAATTAAATTAAACTACGTGATGTAGTATTATTTCTACTTTATTTAAATTCTTAACCACGACCTAGGTTTCGTTGTATGACAACATTTCAAATTCAACAATTAGCAAATACCTATTAGTACATATAAAGTACCTTTGCTAATTACCCACAAGTATAAAGTACCTTTGCTAACAGCCCATCTGAAGGTGTCATACATCTAAACCTAGGTCGTGGTAAAGAATTTAAATAAAGTAGAAATAATGCTACATCACGTAGTTTAATTTAATTGTGAATAATAAATTTCGACAAAATTAACGCCAAGTATATTCAAATACATTTATTTTATGATTACTTTTAACTATTTTAATGTTTTTTTAGCATTAAATAAATTTCATACAAAATTCTTTCATACCTTACTTAAAAAGATCTCCAAAAACGAAGTCAGCATAATTAGCTCCAGCATTATTCCACCTTGTTCAATATTCGCTTACTGCTTCGTCGTCAATGAAAAAAATAACTGGACAGGATTCGTCTTTTTAATGATAATGTGATCGAGTTAATGATAATGTGACATATGAAAACTTGCGATCTGTTCTGTCTAAATTATTCGAGTTTTTCTTGAATTTTCAATTTTTAAATTTATGAAGTAACTGTTTTAAATAGAGGAGTAATCGATCAATGTCGATATTTTTTGTAAAAATGTTTTAAAATTATCGAGTAGGTTTCAAAAAAACCTTGTGATGAAGGAAATAATGCATATAACAAACAATTAATCGAAACTTTTGTTCATTAAATTGAAAAAGTTATTATGAATTTAGTTAATTTCCACGCAAAAAAATGAGAAATCTATAGTATGCAATATGTAACTGTTAACGCAATATTTAACGAGATACTAAAAATATTTAATAAAGTTCCTTATAATGAATGCTAAATAACTGGCCAGTGACGTCATAAGCCAGTCGTGTTTTGTATGGGGCATTTCGCGAATCGTAACTCGTCAGTTTTTAAATCGTTATAACTTTGTTATGAAAAGATACATTTATTTTAACCGTTTTTAATGTTATTACTTATTCTGTTCTAGTGATATAAATATATTCAAATACCCTATTGAAAGGGTAGATCATATATTTTTGCACAAATGCATAAGATAAGCTTCCAAAAACTAAACTTTATAGACAACGGAACCATTTTTCAACCGTTTGACTTTTACTAGTATTTTATTTAAGGTCAACCAAGAAGTACTTTTTGTGTTAAAACTTGTCGCTTCGTTGGAATTTCAGGTGTATAAAACTACCATACTAAACTTCGAATAAGCGCACCAATAACGGCACATTTTTAAATGATTGAATTAAACGCTAGCAAAAAGATCAAAGACGTGATCTCATTGGTGGACCTGCTAGTTTGCTGTTACTACCTGACGTAGCCTCTTCAAAATAGGTTCACCAACCTTTTGATATACAAAACCTCCGATTTAAGCAGTCGCGACTCTCAAATGAAATTGTGAGTGATTCAATTTTTCCTCGCTAACAGTTTAACATTTGACAAGTAAAAACATTTTTCCTAAATAAAAAATAACAACACGGCCACGCGGACAATATTAGCACGTTAGACTACAGAGGTAATATATTATACTGTATCCGTTACCTGTGAAATATAACGAAGCGACAAGGTCGTCAAAATTGCGTGCCAAAGCGCGTTAGTCACTTTCATTATATGTGGAGCGGGCCAAAGCTGACAAGGGACCGTCTCGTTGCGATGGACAATTTTCCACGGCTAATTTGGCATAAATCCATGTGACGACGCATCGTTGCCTGTTTGGCGCGTATATCTATCTATATACGTCATAGGTTTCTCGATTACAAAGCTACTAGTAATAATTGAATACGGAAATACACAATAATTCACGAAATTCTACAGTAGTGATGTAATAAAACTTGATTTTTACCATCCGTGAAAGTCAGCGTTACATTGTCCTGTCTGATCAGTATAATTATAACGGATGCGCTAATTCGGAGCTGGAATCATTACTATAGTTTTCGATTGAATTATATCTGGTATAGATATGGAATACATAATTTTCGATTTTCGCCGAGAGTCGCAAGAGTTTTTCTTATAGAGTTCGATCACGATCATTACCACTTCGCGTCCATTAATAGCTTATGTCGTGATAAATAAATACCACAATTTAACATATTTATTTCTTTATTGAGAAAATATAAAATTCAAATGAAACAACAAACAAATAATTAACCAAATTATAATTTTCTGGATTAAACTTTGAAGAGACCGATGCCGAGATCGAGAAGCGACAGAAAAAGTTTTTATCGCATTATGAGTCTGATTAGAACATTACGTTTAAAGTATTACCAATTATTTTATAAAGGTGGATAATATTGTGGGCAGCTGAAGTTCGCGAGTGCGAATTAGAATACTCATGCGTCACTAATTTTTCAGATTAAATCTTATTTCAGGTCTTATGAATAATTTCGAACAAGTTTCGATAAGGTTAAATTTTTAATAAGAATAAGATTTAATATGAAAACGGTTCAGATATTTACTCGAGCATAATCATATTATCAGGTTTATGGCATGGAACATTGAAATTCTATTTGTTAAACGAACGAACGATTTCCGTACCAAAGTTTTATTTGTTTAGGTTAAAGAAGTGTGTCTGGGATTAACTTTCACGACATGTGCAGCAATACACCGATTTAAGGGTAAAAGTAATTTACTACTATATTGAGGAAAATGATATAATAAAAAAATAGTAGACGAAGAGAAAATTTACTTTATTTGAATATCTAATCAAAGTCCAGGTCACTATTTTCATTAAATAAATTCAAATTGCGATATCGATATAATAAAAAATCGAGTAACATTTTTAGTTCATATAATTATATCGGACTTGAAAATCGTACGAATATTATTGTTTTTGGTTTTCCGCAAGTCTGATTTTGCACTTACTTCATTGTTGTTATTTTACGTTTTAATTTCTGATTTTTGTGTCTGAAATTTTCAAATAATTTATTACCACTAATTCGGTCTCTAAAATAAATGAATTAAATTACAGTAATCCTAGGTATTGTGTCTTTAGTTATGCGTGGTTTAATGTATTCACATTATATGTGCATGCATGTCTATGCGTGTGTCTTAACTTTATGGGCTATTGCCTTACACTCGACTCGTGAAGTCTTGGGAGAGTGTTATAAGACTTGTTGATTATATCACATTGAAGCGCGCTCTTTCGATGTTTAGACAATAATTTAGCTCCTCGCCGATTTGTATCCATTATTTTTAAACGTCCGCCGTCACTTTCAGCTTTTTTCGTTGCTCGGACCTGACGGCGTTTCGAATATGATGTCATCGTTGACAAATGCCCAGTGGAATTTTGATAAATGCTTGCGGTTCGGTCGGAGGTGTAACGCAAAAAACTGGATGCACGGATTGTGGAGGTTGACCGACGTGTTTGATTCAACATTTTTGTGGCGATTTGCCAGCGGGCTTTCGTCGGCCATCTCGCGGCCTACTTGCAACTACATCTCTCGGAGATGAATTTTAGTAATAAATTGTAGCTAGGGTAAATAAAATGTAACGCATGTTTTGCGCAATAGGTATTTGTAAAGTGAAGAAGTATTATGACGGGCGGTTTAACGGGTGATAATACGGAAGGAAAACCGCATATTCCGTTTTATAAATTATTAATGTTAGAGGAAAAATAAGTTTGAATAAAATTAAAATGAAGTAATGAGCTGGTTTATTTGTTATATTGCTGGTTGGTTTATGATAAGTGGAGGACTGACAAGAAAGGTATATGGGGAAGCAATGTGTAAAAAAAGACATAGACAATCAAGGAACTCAGGGGTGAACCAGAGCAAAAAATGTTTGAAAGAAGACAACTTTTTTCAAGACTACGTTTGAGGTGACTTCATTAGGTCACGCCCGTTAGATACGAATGGGTAAAATAAATTAGATTATGGATCAACAGCGACACTACGTAAACCACGTTTACTAACATGTTTATGTGACACTTACACCTTTAATAAAGGCCAGTCTTATAATTATGATTTAAAAATTCATTTTAGTAATATGTGTTTTCTATTTATATTGTTACAGAAGGGATTCCCGTTCGATGAGGAAGATTCTGACGATTGGAGCGACCTAGCACGGACACGCGCGCGCTTGCGGCCCGGTACCTGGGGACGCAAGAGACGCAGTCCCAATCACACGGCAGATGCTTATGACGGTAAGTTTCTGGTGCAATTATTCTAAAATTCTCATCATTCGTAACCAGTAACTTCCCCTGAGCCTTTAGACGTGAAAACGTCTCTACTAATACTATTTAGTTCACAGTGTGCCGTAATAGAAATCTATAGGAAAAACTTAAGTAAAACACAGTATTTATGGCACAAATGTAAATCCTAAATACGTTTAAGGTAGTCGAAATCCGTAGAGCGGTTAGACGTATTTAGATACTAAAAATTTGTAACGCGGTTATTAAGAAATAAATAAAAATCTCTGTATATCCTTGGAGACATGATGGTGAAGTCGTTATTAAAGTTATCATAATTTTCGAGAAGTTGTTCTGGACACCGGCAGCTCCAGGAAGAGCCGCACATTTTTAGAATTTCGTAGCCGAATTGCAAAAATGGCCCATCGATATGTCACAACACATAGTTCTTTCAGTTTAAGGCCGATTGTAATAACATTTGTACAAGAAAACGTAGTTGTATTGCGCGAACTCAGAAATAAAAAAATGTTCTTTTCAGTAGTTTCTCCCCATACAGCAAACTTAAAGATTAACAATTTCTTTCTTTATGATATTTTTATAATCTAAAAAATACAATATATAAATTGAAAGTTTAGTACTAGAGGCTGTTCTACAAATAACCGAACATTGGTTTTGCAATTGGTGATATAATGTTCTCTTACGCAAATGCATAATGGCGTGGTGCCACATTTCAACCTATTTTTCCGTCCGATTCACGGTATCAAAATTGTGATCGCGGAATATCTCGGATTTTCTCAGTCCATTTATCAGAGCTCCAAAGAATTGGCGTATTATGTAGTTGAAAGTCAAAGAAAAACCTGTCTTTCGAGCACTCGTTTCATGACATTTTTTCTATGCTCCCAGTCTCTCTTTTTCAATTATTTAGGGATATCTTAACATTTTTTTTTTGGTCCACTGATTGCTTCAGGAATACGATAATGGAGTTTAGTAATTCACGATTGATCATTAATTAGTGTGACGTTAATTTGAATTAGTACGACCAATTATTTTATTCGCCGAGCTTATCAATCACATTTATTTCAAAAACTGAAAAAAGCTTGGGCGTTAGTACTCAACGAAATAATTATATATTTTTTTTCAGATTTTACTGGCAGCCTAGGTGATCACTTCAACAGATTTCCATTCGACAATATTCCAGCGGAATTTCGAGAACATTTCCCAAGCCACTGGGGCGAGCGATACGTACCACAAGAGAGGACAGTACACACCCATCAGGACGCACCACAAAATCAACCACATTCACATCCGCAGCCCCAGCAACAGACTACCGCAACACAGACTGAGTGCCCCGACACCGAACAAGCGGGAGAGTCTGTCGCGGCTAAAGCGAACCTTCCCCAATACGGTCTGAGGAACACTGTTCCTTTGGGACAGAAGACTCCACTCGAGCCCGGGCTAGTGGATGCCGAAGGTGATCGTAACCAACGCTCAATGTCCGCCCCGCCAGACAGTCGCGTGCCGCTCAATCACATGGGCAACTCCTCCAGCGGCGGTCACCAGCAGCCGCACGCCGAGTCTCGACATGAAGATGGCCCACACTCTAATGTCAGACACATCCCGATATTCGTTGAAGGCCGCGATGAACCCATCATAAATAAAAACGTCGACAGCACGACTAACTTTGCTGAACCGAAGCCTTCTTTCCAGCCCCCGCCCCCTGAGAAAGACCAGTTCTTCGCCGAGCGAGAGATGCCGATGGGATTTACTCACCCGCCAAACTTTTCACGCGCCTTTGGAACACCGTTTAGCAAAGGATTCCGGCAGACACCACAGCCCTTCACGCAGCAGAAGGTCTTCCCACAGACTAATTATACTCAGCAAGCTGCACCGCGGCAGCAAGGTCGCGCGCAGTCACCCAAGTCCGTCCCAGTTCACCATCCTCAGCCGCGGCAGGAACAAACTGCACCACCACCACCGCCGCCACCACAGCCAAACCAGCAGCAAGCCCCTCCTCCGAAACCTCAACCACCACCACCGTCTAACGATCCTATTTCCAAAATATTATCTATTCAAAAGGATGTTCTTGATTTAATGACCAAAGTTGAAACTTTCCAGGGAAACAAAAAAGATAAGGAGTATATTTATTTAGATGAAATGTTAACTAGGAACCTTATTAAACTAGACGATATTGAAACTGAGGGCAAGGAAAATATCAGGCTTGCACGAAAGGAAGCAATACGGTGCATACAGAAGTGTATAGCTGTGCTGGAGGCAAAAGCTGATGGTGATCAGCCAAAGCCAGCGGAAGATGGTGAAACTGGAGAAATTACCGAAAACGAAACAAATGGCGAGCATGCCAATGAACAAAATAACGATGAAATGATTACGGATGAGGTGCCAACCAAAGAAGGAGACAATGAAGCTAACAAGATGGCCGAAGCAAATAATAAACCTCCAACGCCAGCTCCGGCCCAAGACTCACCTTCGGTTGCAGCTCCGGCAGAAGCGCCAGCCTCGACGGCGTCTCCAGCTCCGGCCCCAGCTGAAACTCCAGCTCAGGTCACAGAAGCCGAAAATAAGGAGGAGCAATCGCCGACGAAGAAGAAGTTAGTGAAAAAAAGTGGAAAGAAACGAGAAAAGAGTAAGGATCGCGTGGAACCGAAGAAAAATGGAAATACAAATGAAAATAGCGAAGCAAATTCAATGCAGGTGGAAGATAAAGTGGAAGAGAGGACGGAAGAAGCACAACAAACCCCAATGGAAGTTGAAAATGCTGCGCCTAGTCAATAATTAGTTTAATATCTAAAGTTATTAGTCGTACGATCAGTATCACTTATTTGTCCTTCTTGGAGATTACACACCTTCACGTTTACACATTTGTTTGCTATCTCCGGTCATAGTAGAAAGTGTAACAATAAATAATTGGTTTTCTCTCGTGAGATTTGTGTGAATTCTATGTTCTTTTGAATGCAACTGTGTTGTATTGTACATTTATATAATATTTATGTTTGTACAGTTTTAAGTGTTTTTATAATAATTAAATTAAGAAGCGGGAAGAATGTGGAATTCTTTGTTGGCGTTTCGATAACAGCTAATTTTATTTATTTTGTATAAACATAGTTTTGATAAAGTAATTGCAAAATAAATGATTAACTATTCACAAAAAAATTTGTTTCCTTTTTAATTACTCATTTTCACTGGAGAAATCTTTGAAGCGAATTATTTAAGAAAAATAATCCAAGTTTAATTTAGGAACAGATTGACAAGTAAAGCAAAAAACAAATAAAACAATTATAACTTTTAACTCGTTTAGTTATATACACCTTAACACATTCACTTCGGAACCCATTTCACACTGAGTAGAGGTATTTTTTATAAAATTAACAATGAAAAAATAGTGGGATAGTTATATGGGGAAACGTTAGATGGCGCTGGGCATCGAAGGAATAACTTTCTTTCTCAACTGAGCCACTCTGCACTTGTGGAAGTTCTACAGTTGCTGCATTTTACTACTCAACAGCAAGTCTATTTGAAGAATGCAGAAGAATTGAAACACAGAAACAAACCCAATTTAGATCAATTTTACCTATAAGAGATAAATATGTGGCAATAACAAATAGACTGATAGTTTATTATACAGTAGATTTCTCTGAATGCCTTGTTAGTTACCTAATAACTATGGCCCTCTTTCCTTTCAATGGTTTTACCTCTTTAATATATATCCCTTCTTGTTTCTTTTTAATTTGTTTTAATATAGTCTTTCATATATATAGAAACTTGCGATACTTTAAGAAGTATTCCTACTAAAAGTGTTTAAATGTGTTATTTTTATGTTCTTATATTAGACACAAATAATTAGTTTGAATCTTGTGGAGGCTGAATTGTGCTCCTTCCCTCCATTTTCCTGCCTGCTTATACCTGTGCCTACACCCTACCGCCTGGCAGAGATTTTGTAATTTCCTATATAATCTTTTCGTCATCTTAATTTGATAAACATTTGAGATAGGAAGATGAAATAAAACCTTTTTTTATGGTTACTATTATAAAAACATAAATTGCTTTTCTGGCAAAATTATTTATTGAAAAATACAATGATGTAGGTGTTACGTTTTACTGAAACATGGATAAAAGTCGATAATATGAATTTTAATATAGACAATTTTTCTGTGGCCAGTATGTCCAATAGTGTCATGTGCTCATTAATATTACATAACAAAAATTTAAAGTTTAAAGAAAGGAAAGATATCACACAATGTTCTATTGAATATATGAGCGAGATTACCTGTCCAGAAATGAATGAGTACATTATCTAATGTGTATATAGGCCGGTCACCCAAAATTATGTACTTTTATCTATATTAGAAGACACTTTTTGTTATGATAACTCTTTTTTTTAAATACTGAGTAGTGAATTCAATAGAATATGCACGAAAAGAAAATTACTGGTCAAAAGTATCTTAGTGTCTGTATAAGCAGAAATCTTTTGTATGATCTTTATGATAAACATTCATTTAGTAGTGACAAAACCTTCCATAATTATGTTAAAAGATAATTAAACACATGTTTACAAGCAAAATCTTTATATATAAGTAATAAAATTGTCAGGTAAGAAATGATCCATTCTGAGACTAGCAAGCTAACAAATATTGATAAAACATTACTAAATAAATGATGTGATAGTTTCAGATCAAAAATTGGTATGCACTGAGCCCGGAAACATTCCTATTCTAACTACAACAGGTTCCACTTCTGATCCTCTTATCGCTGAAGACTCTTAAAGCAAAGTGTTAATCTGAATTTATCTAATTTTAATCATATGACATAAATACGTTTAAATCACTAAATGTAAAAAAAGGCGGAAGGAAGGATTATAGTCGAATCTCAATGTTGCCTATTCTGAGTAAAATTCCTGAAAAACTTATGTTAAATCAATTTCTCCGTCATTTTAATAAACATGGCATTTTACACAATTTACAGTTTGGATTTGCCAGAGGAAAATCCACATGAGATGCTGAATTTCAGGGGTCATATAGATATATTCTGCTACCTCTCCAAGGCTTTTAGTTATATGGATCATAATATACTTAATAATATGCTCAACTATTACAATATTGAGGCAATAGATCTTATAAAAGTCCTGTTTATAAAATCGGTAACAGTGAGTTGAAATTAATGGTACTAATTCGAAAGGATCTATTGTGAAATTGGGAATGCCTCAGTGCTCTATACTGGATCCATTCTTGTTCCTTGTCTATATTAATGACTTACCATTGATGGTAAGGGAGAAGTGCGATATTGTTTATTTTGCTAATGACACCTCCTTGGTTTTTAAAGTAGATGGGAAAGAAGGAGACTTCCAACAATTAATGAAACTTTAAATAATGGATATAAATGATTCTTAATAAATAACTTGTCTTTAAATGGTAAGATATCAGTGCATTTAATTTTCGCTCCTAATGTAGCCCAAGTTAATAAGTGTGTAATTCTAAATAACAATGTACTGGAATTAGTACCCACTGCTACTTTCCTAAGTTTAACTCTAGATCTAAAGTTACAATGGGCTGCTCATATACATTCACTAGCTAGTAGGTTAAGCTGAGTTAGAAAAATTAGATAGCCGACAGATGAAGTGATGGTCAGGTTAATTTATTTTGCTTATTTCCACAGGATCATGTTGAATGGTATTACGCTGTGGGGCAGTGCTGCCAATATTAAAACCATTTTTATTCTACAAAATAGAGCAGTTTGAGCCATATATAATATGAAATCTCAAGAATCATCACAACATCTTTTCAAAAAGGCGTATATACTGATTTTGCTGCGTTATATATTTATAAATACAAAATTTAAAACGCAAATTAAGCACATAATTATTTCAAAAGGATAATGTTGATGACGTATGGAGGTCATTATAGTCTGCAATGCATATTCTAGTTCTGATTAAAAGGGATTGATTAATTTATTGTGGATATATAAAGTATAAGGATGTTTAATCATAATGATTAGAAGTTAAATCGTAATCTAAAGAGGCTTTAATAGTCCTACTTGATGAAGAAAAAAAATAACTTGTGTAACATTCATGTCAATAGCTTCGGAAGATTTTGAGTTAAGTCTATTCGCACAGTCAGACAACTTTTTTAACATTAGATTAATCTTAATAATCGATTATGCAAAATGAAAAATATTTATAAGCTGAAGATTTGAAAATCTCAGACACTTCTATTTTCATTTTCTGTATAATTACTGGCAGTTTTGAGTGAAAATAAAAAGTATGAGTTATTGTAAAAATTACAAACCATGTTTAAGGCCTGTTGGTTATATTAAAACAAAATATTTATATAATTTTACTTCATATTATATTTTGGGTGAAGGAGAAAAAATTAATTGCTAGTGGAATAATAAACTACAAAATTAGTGTATGAGAGATTAAAAATAGTATAACAACTTGCAGATTTATAAATAGATCTCAAACTGTCTATTCCCATATACATATATTTAGATGAAATGAATACCACATAATTATTAAATCACACTGGCGAGATATGAATGTGTACTTCATTTTTATTTAGAGATTTTAGGATACATAAATTAAAATTCCCAAAAGTTGCAAAGGATTTTCACAACTTTTGTCCATTGAGAATAAAAGGGACAATACATAAAATACATATTTTAATGCATAGCAACACAATCTAACACGAAGAAAAAATTATTTTTGTTCAATTTTATAGGGTAAAAACCACCTAATTAGTCAGTCTGTAAGATGGTTTGTATAAGGTAACGTTTGGTCAAATAGATGCAGTTAATTAAACATTTTAATTTTAATAAACATTTTTTTTATAATTCCATTAATTTCACACCATTCATGAAATTAAAATTGCTTGCTGCTTGTACAGTAACAATAGCAAGATTGTAACAGAATGTATCATAGCTGCATTCATTAAATTTTATCGTTTTGGTTGTATGTACTGTATAAAATAAATTTATATTCTAATTAGCTTATTGCCATGACTTGGTTCGCACTTATATTTAATTTTGTATGCATAAGTGACAATTCGAACAAAAACATTAAAAAAAATAAATTACAATTTAGAAATATAAAATAATACAACAAAGAGAGAATCAGGAAACGAAGATAACAAACTACTAAATTTAAATAAGACAATAAATCATGCCTCATTAAAATATAAAAATCAATTGAGCACAAGAAAATATTAAAACTCACAAAAAATTCTTACCATTGAATTGAAAGAAGTTAGGGTCGCGGAATATTGTTTCTTGGTTCAAACCAATATAGTTATCAATATAACTATTGAATAATCTTATAAAGTATATATATAATCAAGAGCAACAATAGACAATAAGCCTTTAAGACGACATTAGGCCTTTAATAAGCAAGGCACGCGTGGGCACTTGCAAGGATCCACAAACTATAAATTGTCAATAATTTCTTCACTAAATACATAATTTGAAACTAATTTACTTTTTTATTTTGATTCCTGTACGTCATTAATGTGTAGATTTATAATTCAGCTTAGAGGAGGTGGAATATATTTAATTTTTAATAAAAGTTTATTGGTAACATACTTGGGTGCCTCCCGAAAAGAAGAAATTTTGAAGATCTAGAAATATGTAATAGCACAATTTTTCCACCAGAAAGGGCTAGAAGAAGTGCTAGTAAATTACAAAGATAATTTACAAAATCACAAGGCATAAATTATGATATAAATTTGTTAGTACAGATTGTGTATTTAGAAATTTTCCGATTTCCACATTTACTACATTAAATCACCATTTTCTTAGAACCTCTACATGGGCATGAGTATGAAGAACTCTACTCAAATGTGGCTGGAAATTGGAAATAAAGCAGTTTACCATCTAATCCATTTTTTTCAAATTAAAATCTCTGTAAATAAAAGTTAGAAAATCTTTTTAATAAAAAAAAATTAAAGTTAGAAAATTGTTTTATAAATAAAAGTTACAAAATATTAAAAAATTTAAAAACAGGCTTAAATTTCTCAGAAGAATATGGCCTGCTTGATAAAACGGAATATAAGGAAAAATATGAGCGATTTTGGTTTTTGCACATTTCCTGCCTAGTTTATAATTTTCGCAGATGGAAAATTTCTTTTAGCCTTGTAAATAAATAGGTGTTCCTAACAATTTAAACAGCCCATAACATATTTGCGCAATTACTGTGGAGGTTAAGCTGGTAAAAAATTGTACAACAATCAAGAAAATGAAATTTAGTCGGATGTAATTAAAAACAAAAAACAAAGCCAAAAAAATTTACTAGTTTTGTCTAGAAAATTATTGCTAATTTTTGTAAACTTTTTTGGTGTTTCATCACAAACTTAAATAAATGAAGGAAAAAAAAATTAAAAACAAGCCAAGTGCATATGAGAACATACATAGAATTCGTATTTATACTATAAGCCCTTTCTAAGGTTATTCCATGAATATTTTGTCCCAAGACGCAGTCATATAAAAATCAGTCTAGGCAATTTTATTATATTTACGACTTCAAAAGTTTTGTATTGTGATTTTACAAGTGTTTTTTGCCTTTATTCTATGGGACTTGGCAACATACAAATTTTATTAAAACCTGTTCAAAATAAATTTATTTGCAGTCTTTTCTACTGCCAGACTTCAACTGTCCAATTGTACCTTGAAAAAATTTGCAATAAGAAAGTCATTATCATTCAATCAATTCTGCTTAACCACCAAAATAAATAAAATAATTATCTTGCTAATATGGCAGTAATTTATTATATTGGTACAAAATATACGTTACCATCTAATAAATATAATATTCTTACAAAATATCTACATCAATAAATATGACTCTCATTCCCACTCCTTCATAACTCTATCCCAATCACTGTCCGCTATGAACGGTTTGTCTATGGATTGGATCATGTACTCTCCGCAATATAAACACTCACTAGCGACAATATCGTCTATGCTATTTCTTAATTCTTCTCTTATTGGTAAGCCAGCCGTATTCAAAGCATTGGCGTTGGTCTGTGAATTAAGCTTCCTCTGCAACTCTGCTAACTTGTTCCTTTTTGCAGGACCTGCAATAAAATTAATGCGCTTTCATTCAAACTATAATTCGAAACTTAATTATACATAGTACATAAAATAACACTTGCCTGGAGAACTCTCTGACGCAAATTGCAATATATTTAACAAAAAAATCTACATAGTTAGAAAAGCGAAAGCAAAAACTTTTTTACATTGTACCTACAATGTAAAAAAACTTTCTTTTCACATTTTTTAAATTAATTGAAAATTAAATGGGGAAATATGAAATACACTCAAAAATACCTTTGGCTGAAGACAAGGCATGCCCTCTACGAACATACTATTTTGAAAATGGCTCGATATTCTCAGTTTTTATAATATAAAGAAAATGAAAATCTTATACATTGCATTACTTTCCTTCACATACAAGCTTTTAGAACATTTATTCATTTGCTGTGTGAATTTTCTATATAACAATGTAAGGGATCGGATGATCGCACACAATTTATGTCTTAAGTTGATTTTATATTCTATTAAATTTATTTGTAGGTGATTTGTACTAAGTATAGAAAGTGGTTTTAAATGACAACCTCTCTAATATCACATTTTAAATAACACTTTCATTTTTACGTTTCATAGAATCCAGTATAAATTATGGATCTAACATAAATATTGGACAACTCTGGAAACAACAAACTTTGTAAAAATTAACCAATTTGCTTTATATAATTTTCCAACTTGCATCTTTCTATTCAAAAATTTTATCCGCCAAAAGGGAAGTCCAATTGTTGATATAATTTTTTGTACTTTGTTCAATGTATTGAGTGTTTTTCATGTTATTAGTGTTTTTTTATGTTGTTAGTGTTTTTTTTATTCTCCAATTGAGAAACACGCACTATACTTCTACTGAGAGGTACCTATACAACTGACCATAGATTTATATACTTTGCAAAAAATAACCAGTCAAAAATTTTCATCACATTCTGCTTACGTCCAAATATGTTGGACACTGAGGTATTCAGTAGTCTACAGATATAAGATGGAACTATTAAAATTAACTAAATCGGAAACCATCAGACTGACACAATTAGAAGGATATAACCTTTCTAACGCTAATAAAATATATTTGATTTATATAAAGTGTGCCGTAAAAGCTGACTTTATGTGAAATATATACAAAATAATTAATTTAATACATTGTGTTGCAGAATACATTATAGAATCGTTGAAGCACATGTAATTGAAATCGTTATGTGTACTTCAGCATTCCTTGAAGCTAAATTTGGAATGGCACCATGAGCTGAACTGGATGTCGGTGCCAGTCACAAATGTTCAGAATTTTGAAAATTAATTTCATCCACAAACCGCCTAAAATAAAAGTAAATAATTTATATACTATAAAAGGTCACATATTTTCATTATCAAAAAAGTGATGCACTGCTACAAACCTTACCAACATTATATTTCAATTCTTATTTACTTGAGCATGAGCAAAACATATGAATTTTCAACACAGTTCATAGATCTTTATAAAATTAAATGCCTCTATGTGGTCCATCTCTTTATCACAATCTTCCTACAGCTAAAACGAATCAGATTGTAAGTTTGAATGATGTAAATAAATAAAAATCTATGCCGTATCTGCAAGGACGATTGGAATTACAATTATCTTTTCTTGTAATTGAAAATGTTATAAAGGACAATTTTTCTTAGTTTTTAACTACTAACTAACTCTCTAAGCCTGTTGGGTGTAAGCGTTTGATGTTAGAGATGGGACATTATTAAGGAATATATGATGACAATAGATATGGAACACTATAATGGGACCTTCGAAGTTCCAGTTTATTTTATGAGAAGGATGTTAAGGTCCACGGAGAGATCCTGAGACAACAAGTGCGGAATGTGGAGTTAATGTGCTGACTAAAGGACTCATCGAGTAAAAAATGGCAGTATTGTCTGATTAAAGATATAAGCACAAATTCCCCAGAAACGTTGTTCTTGATCTCAGTAATTGTTAAGTGATTACTTAGAATTAGAGGAGAATGTCAGTGTGATTGAATTTATTCCTATAAACACACTATAAAAATATTAGCATGTATATACTTACAAATATACATGCTAATATTTTTATAGTGTGTTTATAGGAGCATACATAACTTGGAAAACATAACTTCGTATACGTAACTTGGAAAAGTTATTTCAGGTGCCCACATTGAAATTTATATAAGGGGAGAGAAGGTCGATGACATAAACTTAGTTCTTACATAATAATGATATTGATAAAATAATTACATTAGAAACAGAATGTGCTTACATTGAAATCATATCTTTCGATGTATATTGGAATAAAGGAATGTTTTTTCCACTAAATATTAATTAATTACAATATTAATATTTACTTACATTGATAAAAGGAGGAACTGTAATTTATATTACAATGTCAGATTTCTCCACATTCCAGTTAGATAAATGAAAAATTAAAATGATACTGATTGTAATACTCGAAGCATAACGTAATAAATGAGGTACATAATTTTCATCTATGTTAGTTATAAGTCTTGGGTGGGTCTATTTTCCATAGTGGAAAAAAGTGATCTTTCTCAAATATCCGATGAATGATGTAAAATAAACAATAAACAAAACATGCATCAATATATATATATATATGTATGTGTATATATATATATATATATATATATATATGTATATATATATATATATATTTATAATAATTTTTATCAAAGTAATGGATCTTTAAGGAACCTTCAATTATTGTATATAGCATGTACATGCTAAATTGTTTACTGCTTCATCTTGTCGTACATAATACTATAGATAATAATAGCTTAGTATATGCCAATAAGCTATTATTATAGTTACGTACGTAGTATGTTGTCATTTCTTCAATAATCCATGTATCTTCGGAATTTATAAGAAAAGCATGAGTAGATCTGTTAAGTACGAGTAGAGCCTGTCGAGTAATAATAAAACTTGCAATTCGAGGGTTCCATACAGATTTACACACGGGTACAGTACATAGAATTTCTATTAAACTATATACAAATATTAATTTTTCATGTTGTAAATTTATGGACTACTGTACCTTTTATAAGCATAAAAACATGGTGCATATTTAAAAAAATTATCAGATCTAAGATAATCGTTAGTTTTCCTAAAGTTTTCCATAACAAACTATTTCAAAAGACACCCCATAGATATGTCAAATTTTAAAAAAATATCAAGTGTTTTATTTACCCTCCCTTTAATACTTATATGAACATTTCATGAAAGTTAGCTATAGAAATAAGTGTGTTTCATCGTATGGTTTCTGAGAAAATTAACTGTGACAGACAGGTAGACAGACAAAAGCTATTGTTCATAATTTTTTAAAATTAATTGAGACGTCAATAGAAAACGCTCAAAATGCCTTTGGCTTCTGGCAAACCGTACTGGTTATAGAAGTACCATTTCAAAAATAACTGGATATTCGTCTAAATTTTACAATGTTTTTGAGATTCAAAATGGTGGCCTTTGTTATTTGCAATAAATTGGTAAATAATTGGTTGGTAATAATTGACATCTAAGGTGGTACCTGTATGTCTCACAATTAACCGTCACTATATTCGTTTTCGGCTAATATTTCAATGCGGAATTTAAATTTCACAATGTTTTTGAGATTCAATATGGTTACATCTGTCATTCAGTGTAAATTATTACTATTTTCGTTTTCAACTAAGTTTAAGATGCTGAATTCGAAATTCACAACTTTTCGATATTCAAGATGCTCATTATAAATGAACACTATATTAATTTTTGACTAATTTTAGCTTACTGAATTCAAATCGTTCAATGTGTTTGGAATTCAAGATAGTCATACGTTATAAATCACCACTAGTTTATTTTTTGGCTAATCTTAGGTGTTGAATTCAAATTGCACAATGTTTTTTAGATTCAAGAAGATGGCATCTGTCATTGACAATAAATACCCACTATATTCGTTTTCCACTAATTTCAGCATGCTAAATTTGAATTTCACAAAGTTTTTGAAATACAAGATGGTGGACAACAAGATCTGTCAATCACGGTAATCCGCTGCAATATTAATTTTCATCTAATTTTAGAGACAGATACCGTCTCTTGGTTTCTAGAAATATTATAGAACTCAAATCCAACACGAAACTGAATATAGCAATGATTTTTTATAGGAGAGGGAGGTACCGCCATCTTGTCTCTCAACAACATTATAAAATTCGAATTCAACATCTTACAGTGAGTCAAAATCAACACAGTTATGATTTATATCAAGACGACACTATCTTGGGTTTCAAAAACATTAAGAAATTCAAATTCAGTGCCCTAAAAATAGTTTAAAAAAAACCACAGTGATGGTTTATTGCCAGAGATACAAATATCGCCATCTTGGATCTCAAAAACGTTGTGTAATTCGAATGTTAGTCGAAATTGAATATGGTGACAATTTATTCTGGAACAGATGCTACAGACGAAGCAAAATTAAACCCATCATCATTTGTATAAAAAGTTTAATTATTTTTTTAATATTTTTTTTAACACATGTGTTATATCATAGTTTATTTTAAAATCGATAAATCAATATTAAATATAATAATAATAAAAAAAGGTTTTTTGTTGTAAAAACTGTACAAAACTTTTTAGGGATTTTATTCATATCTAGTCTATGGTTGAAATATTAATTTATTAGCATACACACTACGTATATAAGTTACACAAAACATAAAAAATACACTATTTTTATTTTGCAATTTTCCAAAGTTGGTTCCATTATGTAGTTTGCACCAAAAAACTACATAAATTTCGTTATTATGTCAGAGGAATCTATATCGAAAGTTGAATACAGATCCGGTATCAAAAGATTTATAAAGAACTCATAATAGAAAATGTTTGTTCAGATTTACTATAATAATCAATATAATTTAAAAAGCATCTCAATCAATCCCATTGTACAAAGCATATACGAGTAACACTCACATTACTAAGAGTCACAAAGAACCACCGGGATCAGCTGGGCGTGCATATATTTGTCAAAAGTGAAATCTATCCTTACGGAGTGGTAGAATTTAGAAATAATGAGACATATTTCTTTTTTAATAGTTCCTTGAAAACATGGATTTTCGGTGCCAGGTTCACTATATTCTATGAAAAGGCATATAGCCTATAGCATATAGCTCCATGACAAGGCTCTTTCTGACCAAATTGCAAAAGTTTGGACAGAGAGAGCCTTTTCATAGAAAATAGAGAAAATTTGTGAAAAAAGAGTTAGATGGTTTTGTTAGAGATGAGTTGGAAAAGAAGTATATGAATACAGCATTGATCATGAAACTTCTATCGATTTCAATTATGACATATGTGCAAAAATATTATTTTAATTTCCGGGATCACAAATATAATAAACATTTGTAAAATTCTGGAATTTTTAACAATCAGCTTATAAAAATGTTGACAGAATTCACATTCAGATACAAATGTTGACAGAACTCACATTCAGATACAACATACCACATTATATAAAATGTCTTATAATAATATACTATGATACAAGATTTGTTTAAAACTTACTAAGAATGGGTTGAATCTCGTGCATGAGGCAATCAGAGTGATAGCGATGACCACATGGAAACAAGTAGAATGGTCTTAAAAGCAATGTGATATCACACAATGCACAGACATCGGCTACGCCAACTATCACACTTCTGTTGCGGAATGATTGGATCTCCGCTCTCACCTGATATTAGAAATGTACAAATAAGAATAGTGACTCTCAATGTTACTGTTGTTCTGTACTTTATGTAATAAATAAATAAGGAAATAATAGTTCATATGAACAAGTCTATCAAATTGATGTCGAAAACAAAATATTTAAACTGTTTTTAATACAATTTTTACTGTTTTTAATAACAAAATATTTAAATATTTTATTCATTTTGGTAAATCAGAATTAATTTATATAATCGTGGAGATATAGAATGTTAAAAATAAGTATAATACTCAGTATTAATAGGTGCCTGTTTTCATTAAAGTTTAAAATTGTTCATTAAAAAACAGCTTCATTTTTATTTATTCATTTTTTTAAAGAATAAATTATATATTTACAATTAATTTATTAACTATATTCTCAACAGTTTAATCATTTAGTTTGTGCTTTAGTTGACCACAGAAATGTATGAGCTAATCTTGTAACATTACAGCATTTATAAAAATTATAACTAGGCATATACATACTGAAATTTTTTTACAGGTTTCATTGTTGCATATAATTTTCAAAATATTATTTTAATATATCTATAATGGTCCAGTTTGTTTAACTCTAGAAAGATAACTTTATGATTCGAAACGTGATTTATGCAAAACCTTATTGAATTTCGAAAAAGAAACTATTGTAAATTACTATATATTTTATTTTAGCCCTAGGCCTAATGTTATGTGTACGTTCCAACATATAGTTATCTTTCTAGGGTTAACTCAAAAAACTTCTATGGCCTGTATTTGCAACAGAAATTGAATCTTAACAGATAATCTTTAATAATTAGCAATAAATATGACAACATTTTTTTTTATTATAATGTTGTCAACTCTCTTCCCTTAAACCATTATTGCTCATTATCCATACACTCTAAAATAATGTTATGTATTTAGACATTAAGCTGTACGACAGTGAATTTAATATGTTAATTGGATATTTCATTACAAATATAAGCATACATCTACCAAGAAATTAGCAGATCTACAATAAGGTTATCTACATTTTAAATAATAACACCTTCTTGTATTAAAATATATTTACCTGTTCTGCAGAACGTGTCGCTTCTTCCGTTTCTATTTTAAGATCTTCTATTTGTTGGTTGTATTCCTAAGCAATAATATAAAGTTGTTGTATAATATGTTTATCATTTCCAGAAAACATTGCAACTAAGACATTAATATAAATATCAACCTGTTTGGTGAGTCTATAGGTTTTTGAAATTAGAATAAATTCAAAACCTACTGCCTGCAGGTTTTTGAAATTAGAATAAATTCTGTCAACAGACAAAAATTCATTTTTTTTTCCAGCCACATATTGCTGCTATAATACTAATGGCATTAACTTGTTTATCATATATTCGTTGTTATAAAATTGGTATGAAATAAACATTTACCAATTTGAATGAAAGTTTGATTAAAACAAAAATAGGATACAATAATTTCAACAAGTTTTCCCAAAGATTTCAGATGATGCGGACAACCTTTTCATTATATTTGAATGTGTGAGATATACTTATCTCGCACATTAAAATATAATGTTATATGAAAATATTATTTAAAAGATTACCCCAAAAAATTTTGCATATAATAAATAAAAAAAAATAAATATTTTTAATTATCCAATTTGTCACGTATAATTTTTAAAATCTTTGCTCACCTGTAAAGATTGACATATAGGATCACGAAAGTGATCAATTGTGACCACGTCAGAAAAGAAAGGTAATAGGTCCTCAATCTTTATCAAATCACATTCTTTAAGGAACTCCATCGCTTTCTTCACATCTTGATTTTTATTCAATTCATGCTGAGCTGTGAATAATAAAAATAAAACCAAAATCAACACATGTAAATATAACCATTCGCGCACATTGTCAAATCTCACCATGCTATAAATGTAGTTAACCTAATTTAAACAGGCAAAAAAGCCACCCGAAACATGTGCAAACAGTATTAATAAATTTTTAATTAAAAACTTTAACAATTAATTTCTATATTTTCTCCAACCACTACTAACGAGATTGTTAAATATGATCATTACACAATTGAAATCCTAAAATTCCAAACCTAGCACTAGTTATTTGATAGAGAAATTATGAAGAAAATTTATAATATGTTGAATGATGAATTCATAATACCTATTTTTAGCCACAATTTTTTCTTTAACTCAAAATCATCTTCGATCATATTGGCGATACTCTTGGCCAAATTCAAATTAACCGTTATAGCCATATCGATTGCCGATTCCCATAGTCCTAGTAATGCAGATAGTTTGACACATGCTTCTGTCAGTTGTTTCTCCTGGCATAATCTGTAAGTGAATATTCTATGTTACTTGATATACTTTATTTTCGAGCATTTGATTAAATAGCTCTATTAAAAATTCTGTAGAAGAAGCCCCTCCAAACAACACCTCATATAAATGAAAAAAATATTGTTTATGATTGCAAAAAACGTTTTCATCGTGTCTAACTTGACCTCCCAAAAATTACAGAAATCTATTTTTAGATTCTTTTAGAATGTATGTATGTTAATAAAATTTCAGCTAGAAAACACTTTTTAGCACACAGAAAATAAATTATGACAGAAATATTAATGGGCAGACAAAAATGTGATCACATAAAGGTTTTCTTTTCCCTTGTTGAGGTACAAGTCTCTGAAAAAATTTGTGAACAATCACATTTTATTAAAACATTGTCGAATGATAATATGTATACTTGCAGCAACATTATTAACTGACAAGTTAATTTGCACATTCATGTACATGCACTTATGCAAATATTAAAACTAAAAAGAATATAGACTTGCATTATAGTACAGTTAACAGAGTTACATAATTTATTTTATTTAAGAATCATTTAAATATAAGATAAAATGTTAAAAAGGAAGACCTTTTAACTTTTTCGTCGCAATTTGATTACTGCAAATATTAGAAAAATTACGAATTGCACTGAATATAGTGCATATTCAAACAATTCTATGTACTTTAATGTTTTGTATTAAAAAAATATATGGAAAATAATATACCTTAAAGCATAATGAACATCAAAATTAATAACTGCCAAATCTTGTCCTTGTCTTGCCAAATAACGCATAAGAGCATCATTTCTATGCTCAGCATATAGCGACACGAGGTAGTTATGTATAGCCCTATCCTTACATCCTAATGATTGCACACAATGTTCTAAATATCTTATAATCTCATTGGCGTGCGCCTCATCATTATCACAGGATATCAGACCAGGTAAAAGCTTTGTGGGACTCAAAACCCTTCCTTTCCATATAAGTACATTGACAGTATTTTTCGGTATTTCTTGTAATAAAACAGGGCAAAATTGATAATACATATCTGGTTTACAATGGTCCTTCAGCGTATCCAATGCTGCTAAATAGTTTTTTTTATAAATATTTTGTGAAATAACATTCTCATAATCTTCATTGAGATCAGTTAACTTCATTAGATTATGCTGATCACCGTGTGAAGACATTAAATCATACATTACATGTTTGATTCCTTTAACACATTTTTTTACTTTATCTAAATTTAGGAATGTATCGAACTCGCTCTGCATATTTTTGTATCGGACGGTATTCTCTTCATCGCACCGACGCATGACAGCCAGCTGCGACAGAAACAACTCCACAATCCAAACAACAATCATAGTGATTAAGGTTTTCTCATCATTACCCAAGCCTTGTAAACGTTTCATAAGATAAATCTTTAAAGCATCTATTTTATCAGCTTGTAGAAATTTCAAACATATGCCTTCAAAACCACTTTGTGTATCGGCAAAGGTCGAAGCACTTTTCTCAAAGTCGCCCTGTTTGAACAACAATTCTGCTTGCTTTACATTGATACTGTCTATATGAGCTGGATTATCACCACAGTATTGTTTGGCAAGATCAAACATCTCCTTTTCACAGTATATTTGCCAGACATACCGATCTTCTCTAATAATTTTATACTTAAAAATACCCTTATCAGTCACAGCCCAAACTGACTGTTTGACCGGATCTTTCACAATGTTTTTTAGTGTGCCGTGTGCCTCCGAGTAATAATCTTCATAAACAACTTCTTTATTCAAGAGTGAAATAGCTTTCACATGATCTGTGTATAGAATTAAAGCGTGAAACTCTGTAAGCACAAACGATAGTGGTGCGAGGTCAGATTCATTTGAATTCTTTAATGGAGGATAGTTGATGAGTTCACTTTCGGTGAAGAGTGAGTTTGAGTTTTCCTGACTAGTCGGATCCAACTATGGAAAAACATGAAAACTTTTAATGAATAACACATATAAAAGGTGCAAGTTGTTACAAGAGATCAAATATAATACAAAATGTACATATTTTTAGAACGTACCAAAGTTATGTGCGTTTTATACTTAAACACATTAATAAAAGTAGACATCTTAGTATTTTCGACTTGACTAGTTACCACAAAAAGGAGCTTAGTAAAATTGATTTAATTTTAAAATGTTGCAATAGATGATATATGTACATATATTAAACAATTATTAGAAAAGAAAAAACATTTTGATATAAATTTTCGAGATAGGTTAATTGTAAAGTTAGATGTGATAACTGCCAAGTTTTAGTCAATCCTTTATTATTTCTTAACATTCTTGATTATTAACTGAATTTCGTTAATGAGTCAAAAACTATTTCAGGTCATGCTCATATTAAAAGTAAGCTGGTCGCTTTGATGTCAAGCCATTTTAACAATCTGTTATATAAAACAATCCACCTACCATTTTGGCCTATATATAATAAAGCAAATTCTATCAAACTATCTATATTATACAGACACCGGCATTTAACAGTTAGAACGAAACAAGCAGAGATGTTAGAATACCATTGTGCGACTCTCACACATGTGATAGATCCTCACATATTCTTGCCTGTTATTAATACTTTTCATTATTTTCTCTTTTAGAAGATCAGTTTCATATTTTTCACAGTCTTTCAGGCACTACCTTATGTCATTCTCATTTCATTTCTTCAAATCTTTGTTGTTTATACATGCCATGAGGGGAGGTCCAAAAGTTCGCAGAATGAAGGTGAAGGGAGGGGGTGGACACATTCTTTCTTGGTATCCTGCTAATTAGGAACTCATTAGAGTTATATAAGTCAAATGTCAAGTCTCAAATGTCATTTGTTAATGAATAATCGTCCCTTGAAGAAGTAAATGTGGAAGTGGACTGCGAACATGGAGCAAATCGTACTATGCGCTGTGATTAAATTCCTCACCAAGCAAGGAAAAACTCCTCAAACCATAATGGACTCATTATGGTGAGATGGTACTTGCATAATGCACTCATTATGGTCAGATGGTACATTGCTCTGGTAAAACCATGGTTTATTTAAAAAAGGTCGAGACTCAATTCAATACGACTACGTATCAGATACAATCATTTGTCTCCAATAATTTTTTTTCTATGTATCAGATACAATAATTTAAATGAGTCTACACGACCATCTTGGCATGGCTGAAGTTTGTGTAAGATGGGTCCCAAGAATGCTTACGTCGACGCAAAAGCAACAACAAGCCGAGTCCTCTGAGGAGTTTTTGAAGCTATGTGCTGACAAAATTATGTTGATTTTGGAAAGAATTGTGACTGGATATGAAACTTGGGTTCATCACTTTGAGTAAAAGTTGACGCAATGGTACAAAATGGGCTTTCCACCACCTAAGAAGTTGAAGGTCTCGGAATCAGCTGGAAAATTGATGGCAACTGTTTTTTGAGATTGTGAAAGCATTTTATTGATCGACTATAAAAAGGTACCACTATCATTGGAGAGTACTGCACTACTATAGTGGATAAAGTGAGCGAAGCTATCAAGGGAAAGAAGTATGAAAAACGGACCAGGGGTGTGTTGCTTTTGCAAGACAGCTCCAGTTCACAAAAGCATAGTTGTGAGGGATGCTGTTGACAAATTCTGCTTCGAGTCTCTGATTCATCCACCCTATAGCCTCAACCTAGCTCCCAGTGATTTTTACTTGTTCCCAAACCTGAAAAAAGAGCTCTGAGGAAAAAAATTTAAGGACGACAGAGAAGTGAATTTCAGCTCATTTTCAGGGCAAATACAAAAAATATTTTTTTGATGGTTCAGAAAAATTAATATTGAGCTTAAGGCAGATTATAATAAAAAAGAAAAATAGTTAGAATTCGCAACCCTTCTGTTCCGCAGACATTTGACTTCCTCTCATACCTATTGATGTTAACAAAATTTTCATAAGTTTTTTTTTACTGGTATACTTCCCTATCATATTTTTATTTTTTTTCATGATCATGTTTGCTTATTTTCTACACCTTCCTTCACTATCAAAATTATTATTGTAAAAACTCATTGAAATTATATTACCTTTATTGAATTATTCCATTTTACTTTCCCAACCATTCTATCCATTGAGTTCTGCAGCTCTTACTAGTAAAGGAACTATTATTCTGACACCAAATTCCTTTCACAATTTCATGGTGCATAAGAAAAGAAAGATCTTAAACTTACACAACCCTTGATGATTCATTAGCATTCTTCCAAAATGACCAGTTATCCACTTTACATTGAAAAATTCATATTTTGTATTAAAAAAATTATATTTTGATTAAACAAATATTGTTGATGAAGAAAAATTTTAAATTTTTATCTTGAATATACATTTTAAATAAGGGTTTATTAGACAATGAACATATTTAATTAATTACGTTTTTCAGTTTTAAACTGGCAACATCTTATTAAAATTAAATAGTGCATACCTTGCCATAAAATATGCCTGGTCCTGTCAACCATGCAAAAGTTTTTGGTGTCTTTAAATCCTTATCATAAAACAGCTGCAATTTGGAATACTTCAATGTAGAGGGAATGTCCTGGAAGCCTGTTTCGGGTACATTCAAATATGAGTTGAATATCGATTGTAACATAGGCTTGTCTTCTATATTAGCATAGCCTATAAATTGATATAATCTCTTTGGTGTTGTAACAATCACAAAGTATTTGCTTGAAAATTGTATCCTATGAAATTGGACTCCAGTTATAGGCGTTTCAGTGCCTTTGCCTATGTCAAATACCTGTTGAGAAGGAATAAAACTGTGTTATATAGATTATTAACCAAACTGCATTTTCACATCACAATCTAGCAAATTTTAGCCAAAATGTGTCCACTGCTTTACAAGTTACAATTAGTAACACAAAACGTTTAAGTAGAAGTATGTAGGATGACATTACTTTCCTGCATAATATGATTTAATTGTGCATACTGAAGGTAAAATTCTCATTCCTAGAAGTTACCCAAATCTTAAAATAATTAAACATGAAAAATTCTCTATGATGAAAATTTGGTCATTTACATTTTACAGTGCTCACAACTTATTGACCAAGATGGGAATAAAATTATACTTCGCAGCTACAGAAGTTGTGCATGAGCGCACGCTTTGGTTATAAGCAACGCAACTGTTCAAAAGTACTTGCACTGTTCAAAAATATATATTTAGTATATAAGCAATGCATTGTTCAAAAGCATTTACACTGTTCAAAAGTACCTATATATTTTAGTTAAAATGAGATAAAAATATAAACAATTACATATTATAATAAAGAAAACGAAATAACAAAACAAATGGCGATGAATTCATCTGATATATAGTCACCATATGGAGTATAGTTGTCTATAGTGAACAGAACTGAAGTGGCTCAGCAAAAACTTAATGATAAAATAGATTATTAGAATAAGTGACTTTTTTATTTATAATATTATTACTGTTTATACTTTTTTATGATAATAAGAAAAATTGCTTATTATAAAAACTTTTCCTTTATAAGCCATTTTTCTTACCGAAACCGGGAATTTTTTTCCTCATGGTCATTATTTTTCACACACGCAACTACAAACGCAAGGTACAAATTCTTTATAATTATGTTGTAACTAAATTTATTCTCTATCTAGGTAATACAATAAAATTAATACTTTCAGAGTTATACATTACTTTGTCGACATAGCGCGAGCACTGCCGTTTTACGTAAAAGTAGGTATAATACTATAAGCTTTATTACAATTTATATGGTATTATAAAACATAAGCGGTCCTATTTTTTCTACTGAATCAAATATGCAATAAATATCCTCTAAATAATATTGTGTGCTCAAAACTATGGGATAAAATTTTTAATTAATATGATAATAATTTTGTTACCAGTCCTTCAATTTCTTTTCCTCCATAGAGTGGTAAGTAATTAGGCAGCTTGTAATAGAAGTGGAAAGTGACAACATTAAAAGAATTCAACAGATTCTATTTAACAATTTAATTAATAGTAAATCATGTGAATTATTTACCTGACGCCAATATTGTTCGATGCCGGTTTGAAACATTTTATCACTGTCTGGTCCTATCTCAGTTTCCAAAATTAAGCCATGGGATGTCCCGAGCAAGATGGGCCCTGTGGTACTCTCTGAACGATTTTCAAAATTCCATCCAACTTCAGTTACTTCATAATTTTTGGATTTGCTCACAGGCTTTAGTTTTGTTGATTTTCTGTGCAAATACATGAGTTCAGGGTAAGCATCTTTGGTACGTGCCGAAAATGACAATAGAATATGGAAGCCCAATGGATCAAGAAAAATTGCACTCAGTTTTGTGTTTGCCTGCATGTATTTACCAAAATGTATTTCTGAAAAGTAAGATTAATTATTTAAATAAATAATAATAGTTTACAAAGTGTCGGTATTCCATTAATTAATTTGCTTACTATTTCGATATGACTAAAGCATTATAATTTTAAGTGCCTCTCATTTAAGATTATATAAGCGATATCTGTTAATATATGTATGTACCTCTACATTTTTCTTTTACTGTGCTATCCAAAAAATAATATTTTCCACGTAAATTTCCAACATTTTCACTGAATAGTGATGATCTATTAGGTATTTTTGAGTTGAAATTGGAAAGAGATACACATATATATTTATGAGGTGTTCAACAAGCTCTCAGTATCGGAAGGAAAAATATACTTATTTACTTTTATTATTCTGTGTAACACCAATATTTATTATACAGAGTGATAAGTTTTTCAACTAGAAAAAATATGATTGACTTTGTATGAAAAATGGGCCTTTATTTCTTGACTGAAAAATAGGCATTTATTTCTATGACTTTAATCCTTCATCATAGGAAATTTGGTTTCCATAAGTCTTAAGTTTCAAAATAGGTCACTTCAATCACTGAAGACCAAGTGAGGGCTATACAGAAGTTCTTCTCAAATTCATAGTTTATTGTGTCAATAACGAAAACTATTGAATGCTCTTCATAATATGGGTACAATTCTAATATATAATAAATATACAAGCAATTAGTAAATTTATTAAAATTTAATTACTACGTTTTTGGGGTACATTTATTATACTTAGCTCTTGCATCCATTACATAATATACAATACATAAATGGATGAAGATAGTTTCACAAGCAGTTATTTCCAAGAAATAAAGTTTCGGGCTTCATTTTATATAATTAAAAATTACCTTTATTTTAAGTACTGTTATTTAATTTTGTCATTAGTAATATTCTTGTCAGCTCTTTTTATACCACCAAACTATGAGTACTATATGAGGCAGTGACAACTATCTTGATGTATGTTTAAAATAAATTATTTATCTTAGCAAAGGAGGAACAATGCCATACTGGCTCTTTTGTCTACTTCACATTGCGGCGAAGAATATATATTAAATAATTACCTTCATATTTACTAGGATTAGAAAGATCCATTGTGAATAATTTATTATTTGCCATTGCTAATACTAGGTAATCACTGGAAACGGCGACGTGCGTTATAACGTCCGATGGGACAAAATGCATCTTTTGTTTGGAAAACATGGGAGCATCGTCTTCTAGTTGCATGCTAATATAACCCGAGTTGGTGAGTGGTGTGTTCACTGGATTCGTATTTTTAGAACGCTGTGAAGCCTGTTCATACTGATCAAATATTGATGCCATTTTCGTAGTCTGAAAAACAATCTGAAGTCAATTGGACCCGTTTATTTCACTAAAATTAATATATTTAATTACTGTAAAGATTGACTAACGTTACAAAATATGATATTAATTAAATATACCTAGTTCTCTAGTTGTGTCGATTCTAAATTTATGTAAATCACAGAAATAATAACATTATAGAAAATAAGTTTTTGACATGACGTTTTGTTAGTACCGCTGACAGATAAGGGTTGATGAAAAATACTTGTGAAAAATATATTGTTTCGAGAAACCATGAAACCTAATTTTTTTTTCATTGCTTATGATCAACAATGAAGAAATAAAACCTTTCATAAAAATACTATTTCGATAGCAAAATATATTTTTAATTTTTGAATGGGTATAAAAAAATATTTGAAAGAATTTGCAAATATAAATAAATTTCATTAATAATAGCCAAATGTTATTATTACGGAGTCGACTGTGTCGAAATAGTTTTATATATTTTAATACCTATAAATAAAAAGTTATATCCTGAGTTATATACTTGTGAAATGATAATCAGTTACGTCAATTTGATGGGAATGGCATAAATAAACACAAATATTTGTCTTTGAATATAAATGTCATTGTCGAAAATAAACAATTTTTCTATGCTATAGTAAATAGTTCACTATCATGTAATGTATAAATTATCAATGACAGAAAACTTGTCAGTTTTATAAAACAGTTACAAAAATGTAAAAGTATGTGTGAATACGTTATCATTTCAATATAATAAAATCATGATCAAGGTTTAGATTGGACATCGCGACTCATAAAATATTTTTTAGCCTACAGATATTATGAAGATCAGTTGATAATCTTAGTAGCCATGAGTAGTACAATATTAAATTGTTTAGTAAAACGTAAGTCTGCCTTTTATTCATTAATTTTATAAGTGAAGCTCTTCAAACCAAGCTCAACTGTACTCTTGCTTCTATGAAGTTTTATATATTTTTTATTTATCTTAATAGACATCTTGGCACAAGTGCCCTTTCCAAAAAGTTAGTTCACTGTTTTTCTTTTTTATTAAGAATAATATTAAATGTTGTTTTGAATAGTTTTAAATGGGATAAGACATGGTTTATAATAAGTTGACACGATGATTTGATGTAAAGAAATTCTCACATGAATTGTTTTTGCAAAATGGTATGCCATTTTAACTCTGTAGGCTATTTCTTTTTTGCCAAGTATTTAATATATGAATAACTCAATTGTTAGTATTAAACATAAAACATGAATCAAATATAAAAATGTGGAAAAAACTTCTTCAAATTATTGGTTAGTAACAAAATAATTTTTAAACTGTTTATTTTTTTTCATTTAATTAAATCGTGGTTTGCACACAACATTATAAATATCGGAAACATTATTTATTTTAAAATTTATTTTCTTTAAAAAAAAGGAAATAGTGAAAATCACTTCTTAAACTACCATTATATCCAGTGGTATTAATTAATTTCAAAAAAATTAACCTAAACTATTGCTTAATGAAAACTTTGTACAAATATTTTATAAAAAAGATGCTATTAAAGAGCTGTTATTGTAAATATGAGTGCATGATTGTTTCTTTCTTACTTAAAAACTTTACAACCAAACAATCAGTCTGTCCCAAATATGGCTTGTGGATAATTCATAGAGCAGAGTAACACATAAGACACAAAAAGTATATTTGGATATTTGTTCCTAAATCACCTCCAAACAGACACACAAATTTTCATAAAACTTGGTACAAACATAAAATACATAGTTCATAATTTGTATTAAAATATAGGCTACTTTTAATCTGAAAAAGACATAAATTCTCCTAAAATTTAGTACTACAACATGTTAATAGATGATACAGCGTGTATATTAAATATATTGTTCATGTATAGTGGGAGCCCAAAATCTGCATGTTTCGTGGAACACAACATAATGTTTAACAGTATTTATGGAGAGGGTTACGACTTATTGGGTTAGGGATAAATCTTGGCGTCTTAATAAAAAATTCACACAGTTGAAGCTACAAACAAAACCTAATTTTCCGTATATCAAACACGTTGACAAACATTTATTAAAATTATTGAGATAATACATAATTCCATATTTTAAATTACCCAGGTGTAAGCGCTGGAGGTATAATCAAACGATGCTTCAATCACAGACTTAACTCAAAGCACTTAGAAATTCAAGAATTATGCAAAAAATTTGCAGAGGAGGAATTAAAACCTATTGCTAGTGAAATAGATCGAGAATGCAAGTTTCCTGCAGAACATGTAAGTTTACCGAATTTCAATGTGATTAAGTTAATGTTAATTTTGTTTTAATTTATTAACAAAATTAATTGAATCCAATTATCAACTACAAAAGCAGTAAAAAGGTCAATAGGCAATGATCTCTTTTTTCCTGTTGTCATTTATATGTGCAAAGGATAATATAAGATAAAAACTTGTAAAGTTATGTGGTTAAATGCAGTCAGAGTGAAGATATTTAGGTTCCAAATACAGTTCAATTTTGTGACTTGACTAATGTAGTTTAAAATTAATTGATAAATTTCACAAACAATAATAGCCCTTATAAAATACCGTATAAAAATAAATACTCTTTACAACAATAATATTGTGCTTAGATCATTGATTGAAATTGCAAACTATGACTTAAATTCTTTCGTGTAGCCTACTCGCATATCTAGAATTTCATTAGTAATTTTGAAGAATATTAGTGGCAGATATTTTAATAGAAGAATGTTTAAGTAATTGAAAATAATTGGAATAACTGTTGAGTAACATTTAATGTAATAACTATAAATAATCGAGTACTGGATGATTTTGGAGTATTAACCATTGGTGAATTGATCATCTATGTATTGGGAATATAGCAGTTTGTGCATATTTGCTACAAGTATATGGAAAAAATTAACATGGAAAATCTGTGCACATATCATATACCAGCTAATAATCCGTGATTGTTATGTTGCATCATCAGCAGGCTAAAATTAATTTCATTTGGATTTTAATTAAAGGGAATAATCAAGGCAAAAAAGTCATCATTGGGCATAATTGTAGCTGCATTGTAGGGAAAAGGACATTGGGTTGTTCTCATGCCAATGTTATTATGTAATGTGTTATTTAGTGTGGGGTAGACGTCAGGAAAATCTTAGTCCACCTCTCCCTTTAATAGATTCTGAAAGGGTTTAAAATGACTTCTATTAATTATATTGTTATTAAATACATATGTAACGGTACAATTTGTAACTCACTGATAGATACGAGTATTTCATCTAATTCAAATTTTAATATTACATTTCAACAATTAAAACTATTTTGATTATTATATTGAATATTTGTCAACATTAATATTAACATCAACTTTGGACTCTCAATATCTCAGCTTGTACTGAGTATACTATATAATAGTCTAGACAGGTTTTGTTCACCATGTTATTCATTTTGTTTTGAAAAGGGCCGTGAAAAAAAAATATGCAGTCAGTCTCCATAATAATTTGCCCATTGTCCCAAATTTTGTAACGGTTTTCACAATTGTATTTTATTAAGTATATGTGAGAATTTTAAACAATATGATAATTTGTGTTAATTGTGACGAAATGTATAAAAAAGTAAATTTGTGTTAATTATGATGAAATATATAAAAAAGTAAATGTAGAAGTTTCGACTCAAACTTATTTTGGAACTTATTTTAGTTCTTTAATTAATTTTGCGATTGAAACAATTTATAATGTTATCTTAATCAATCTTTTATTATTAAGTAATAGGTGTCAAGAGTTAATATTAGTTAACAGTTACCTGTTTTATAATTTGATTCTCTTGCAAATTGTATGGTTTGAATGATTAACATGAAAAATTATTAAAAGTTTTTAGAAACATTGCAAGAAGTTTAATTTATCTTCGTTTTATAAACGAAATGTAGCATTATTTTATCAAGGAAATATAGTATTAATACACATAGCTTGGTAATAGATAAGCTATTATCTAATACTTGCTTAAATTTGTCCCCTTGATATGCATGATGTCACCATTTGTTTTTGTGACTTATTTTAAATGACAATAAATGTTACTGTGCACAATTAGTTTCGACAGTAGTTTTTATACAAATTGTTGCATTATGTACAGCACAATAATTTAAAAAAATTTGGTCCGTTAGTAGAAAAAACCAATATAAACATCACCTAGAACAAATAATGAAAAAATTAAACTTTTTATATCTATCAGTAAAATATCAGTTTAACCAATAACTGATTCCCTTTTCTAATGTGTACTTTTATACAAAAACTGAATTAAGACTTTAAATTTAGTTATGTAATTTTGTAAATCGTATATAATTTTTTAGCTAATTAAATTTTCCTACTAGCCTGCAAAAGAGTTTGTTCTATAGGTCGGATTTCTAACGTCAATTTTAAATGGTTCTTATCACTTATACAAGCCAAAAGAGATGTAATAGATTGACCCCACTCAATGTCCATTCAATCATTTTATATAACCTGAAGGGAAAAACAGATACACAAACCAATAAAGATTCTAAAAAACTGATATTTTTGTATCTTTACATTTTGGATAGTATATAGAAATCACTTTGTCTTGCTATTTTTGATTAAATGTGCTGATAAAAAGAAATTTTCGTTTTATTCTATTTAATATTATAGTTACTATTAGGAGATAAAAAAAATAATTTATTACCATATCGAATTAATATTTTGTCATATTTAATTGATAAATGTGTGTAATCAAGCTAATCTATCTATATCTCATTTATAAAAATGTAATTCCATCCAATAATTGATACAAAATTAATAGTTGCTTCCATCGTTTGATCCAAATATGGCAGTCATTTGCTTGAGAAAATAAACAGCAAATCACACAATTTAGCACTTTGCACTCATTCTAGATTTTATACGAATCTCAACGTTTTTCTCACTGAAGTTTGGAACTTTAAGAAGAAGCTATGACGCTTGAAACTCTAGTTTTACTAACACAAATGATAGTCCTTGAAAATGTGTATCATTCAAAATTTGAGAAGCCTAACGGTTTGGGATTTGTCAGTTCAAAGTTATTTTAAATATAGAAAAGAACAAATTTTTTTGTGTTTTTAATTCAAATCCTACTAGTTACACAAGGAGTATATATATAATCGTAAATTCAAAATCATCTTATAAAAATTAATTGCTTTAAATCTTTTATTACAGTGTTATACTCAACATAGGAAATATAATACAGGAAAAAGTTCTAGCCTCTTTAATTTAGACAATATTTTCTTTTCTTTGATTCAAACTTGTGTCCACAAGTTTGAAATAGATTCAAACTTATGTCCATTTAGTCTTGGTTATGAGAACCATGATTTCATGGTATGCAGTATGAATTTTTATCGTCATTTCTAAGGATTACTATTTATGGAACCAAACATTATAAAAATTATAAAATGACTTATATTTTGATTCATTTGTTTAAAAAAAATAATAAATCGAATATTGATATATTATTTCATAGATAAAAAAACTGGCCTCTCTTGGTCTTATGGGTGCAATGGTGGAACAACAATATGGGGGAGCAGGTCTCGACCTGCTATCCCTGGCTGTGGCGGTGGAGGAATTGTCTCGAGGTTGTGCTAGCACTGGCGTCATTGTATCAATTCACAACTGCTTGTATGCAAATTTGGTCCAACAACGTGGAACTTCAGAACAAAAAAACAAATTTTTGTGTGATTACACAAAAGGCGCTATTGGATGTTTTGCATTAAGTGAAAGCGGTAGGTTTATTATTTATTGTGTCGGTATATAAGGTATATTAATTTCTTCTAATAGTAGCATGATATTCTGTATTATGATGTATTTCTAACATTGTTTTGTCAACATTGGACCTTTCAAAAAACATTTTTGACATATAATATCTACATGACATCACGAAAGACTTGTTTTGCAGAAATTAAAAAAGCACTTTTTAAGATTTATTAAAAAGTAGATTTGCAACGGATATTCGGTTACGTATTCGGCCATACAGTATTCGGGCGATTTTTACTATTGAACCGAATACCAAATACTTATAATTTATTTGGAAAATAAGACTGTTAAATAAAACAGAGCCATTTATCTATTAGTTATATTATAATTGGACTATGTATTTTAGTAAAAAACATCAATATTTTCCTTTATTGTAATCTGTATTTTCATTTTATATTTTCCTTTGTTGTATCTTAATTTATTTTCAGTCCACCAGTTAAATGGATTGTCGTTTCTCTTCAAAGGTTTCATGCTCAGATATCTATCAAGGTCACTTGCAATGGTGTTTTTTTTAGAGCTAGTAATTTTTGTAATCTCCTCAAAAGGCCTAAATGATTCAACACTTGATCTACAAGCTCCCACTGTGCTATAGTTAGATGTTTGCTGTATCTGTAAGAGACAGAGAAATAGGATGTTTTTATTCCATAAGCCTTTGTAGCATGTAAAAGGTAGAATTCCACCTTGTTGTTATATCTTGCACTAATTTACACTTGGCTATCTCTAATTCTTCCTGGATTCTTTTCAGTTCTTGTGTAATGCTAGAATGGTTTTCCGCTTCAGGTTGATTTTTCAGGGAATCTTTGACAACTAACTGCAGTGTATGTAAGAAGCAACACACAGAGTCCATTTCAGCGTCACTGACAGCCTTAACAATATTGCATCCGTTGTCATAATTGATGACATGAATCTTTGCTAATGATAATCCCCACAGACTTGGTGTTGGTCCTGAAGATTTCTTGCTATATTTTGTACTGCATGTTGCCCTTCAAAATGTTTTAGGTTTAGTGCAGCAGGCAACCTATGACCAGTTTAGTGCAGCATGTGTTAAAGTTGCAATTAAGCCAATGCATGGTAAAACTTAGAAAATTGACTTAGTTTGGCAAGCACATGCACATTTGGAAGTAAACAATGTAGAATCTGATCCTCAGCAGTTTCTTAATCTTGGTGCTTAACTTTCACATACAGTTCTAGAATTATTTTCCCTGAAAAATACGGTCTACTCGGTATATTATATCTTGGCAGAGTCAATTTAAAAATCTCCGGAAACCAGACCTTTCAACTATATTCATGGTTTCATTGTCAATTGCAATCATCTCGGCAATCAAATAATGGTATTTGTTAGCTTTGGGATTGTTTATATCTCACTTTTTAAGTTTTTCTTGACAGTCATAGAGGATTAACTGCTTTGTAGACTTACTTGTGCTGGAGACAACCTCATTGTCTGTATGTTGTTCTTTTAAAATCGGTTACTGTATCTTCTGAAACTCCTTATTTTGCTTGTTATTAAAATGATTTAATTAATCATGGCTTTTCCCACAATTCCCTCAATGAAAAATATTTGCTTGACATAATTTGCATGCACATTATGTGAATTGTCAGTTCTTCAAAGTAAATCTGCACAGAAGACTTCAATTTACGCACCATACTGGTTTTAACTGGAAAGTTATTTAATTAATAAGATAAATTGTAATCAAGAATATGTGTTTGTTTAGGTTTTATAAATAAATGGATAACGAAAATAAAAAATCAGTGCTTATTTACAATGAATTTGTTATAACTTGTATAGAACAAAATAATGTCGCAACATCGTATTTACTGCGGCGGGATCGGCGGAGCACAGATAATGCGTCGCTAAATAGAGAACAGTGTTTAAACGATAGTATTAAGTACTAATTTATTGGTAGCATGGTTAGCGCACCTGTCGGAATTCATGTCAAAACAATGCCGAATCATTTAGGCCAATAATTGGCTATTTGGCCAAGCACCAGGCCGAATTATCGGTATTTGGCCTTAGGCCGAATACACTATTCGTTGCAACACTATTAAAAAACTTTCTCCTTTATCTCCCAGGTGTTCAAGGAGAGGTCCAAAAGTCCGCGTAATGAAGGAAAAGGCATATATATTCTTTCTTGGTACCCCACTAATTAGGAACTAATTTGAGGTACGTAAGTTGAATGTCAAGTCCCTAAGTTGTTTGTTAATGAATGATTGGCCTTTAAAGAATTAAATCTGGAAGTGAACTAGAATCAAACTACGCGTTGTGATTAAATTTGACACCAAGCAAGGAAAAACTCCTCAAACCATCATGAGTGAGATGGGAGTTGTTTATGGAGAATCATTGTCCTGGTAAAACTATGGTTTATATGTGGCATGGTCTATTAAAACAAGGTCAAGACTCAATTGAAGACGACCACCGCCCGGTAAGGCTAATTGAGGCCACCACGTCAGATATTGAAAAACTTGCATTTGAAGATGTTCACTTGAAGAAGAAACAACTTTCTTCACTAGTTGGTGTATCATAATACAACAATTTTTGGGAGTTCTACACGACCATCTGTGCATGACTAAAGTCAATGTAAGATGGATCCTGAGAATGCTTACGTTGCCGCAAAAGCAACAATGAGTGGAGGCGTCTAAGGAGTTTTTTGAAGGGATTTTATTGATCGACTATAAAGAAAATGGTACCACTATCACTGGAGAGTATTATGCTACCATATTGGATTAACTGAAAGAGGCTATCAAGGTGACTATATGGAAAATGGTACCACTATCATTGGAGAGTATTATGCTACCATATTGGATAAACTGAAAAAGGCTTTCAAGATGACTATATGGAAAATGGTACCACTATCACTGGAGAGTATTATGCTACCATATTGGATAAACTGAAAAAGGCTTTCAAGGTGACTATATGGAAAATGGTACCACTATCACTGGAGAGTATTATGCTACCATATTAGATAAACTGAAAGAAGCTATCAAGGAAAAGAGATGTGGAAAACTGGCTACGAGTATGTTGTTTTCGCAAGACAATGTGCCAGTTCATAAAAGCAAAGTTGCAATGGATACTATTCACAAACTTGGCTTCGAATCACTATTTTACCCACCCTATAGCCCCGACCATGATTTGTACTTGTTCCCAAACCTGTAAAAAGAGCTTCGAGGAAGAAAATTACAGGACGACAGTGAGGTGAACAAAGACAAAAAAATTTTTTTTTGTCTTCACTTTTTTGTTGTTTGTAAAGGACAACTTTAATTTAATTTCTTCCTCGCTTTCCTGACTTTTGGACCTTCTCTAAATCGTTTTTCTTATTTTCATGAAACTTTTTTTCATCCGATCTATTATTTTGTTAAATCTCTAATCTACCAATAATCTTATGTCTTTCATGATGCCTGTAATTTTTAGTTTATGGTGTTTTGATTGACTAAAAGAGAATTTATCTTGTACATTCTCTGAACATATTCACATATAAAAATATCAATGTTTATATATGTACAGTATCTATTATAAATAATATAATTATATACAATATTGACGTTTTAATAAATCAACTCCAAACAACAGTAGGATAGGGTATAGTCTATTGGGAGATGGATAAAAAAATTGAAGTTAGGTTGATATTCATCAATTGCATTCGGTCCTTGTCAACTAAGGTTGTTGCAACATTTGCAGTAGTTATTTTTAAATTGTTACAAAATTGCAATAACAATGAAACGATGAAATTTGTCCGAATTTATAATAACAACTTTTCACACTTTATCAATTTTATAATAACAAAGTAACTTCATCTATGACCTTCCAAAACTTATTAATGTTCAAGCGTCAAGCCACGTAACGCATGCTTAGGATATGCACATTTTGTCCCCGCTGTGGTATGACATAACAACTCGAACCAAGTCTAGAAAGACACCAGTTTGAAATTGTTTCACTTTGGAGATCCAATCAAAGAGAATAAAATACTGTATGATTTAAAGGGGCTGAAACTTTTTTCTGTGTTATAGTTTCTATGTTGAGTATAATACCATATTAAAAATGAAAAGTAGCCAATAATTAAATTATCGTTTCTTCCTTTAGGAATCAGCGTATTATTATAGGGAAAAGCCATGTGATTCTTGTCGTTCATAAAGTTTTACCATTTCTTCTTCTTCACAACGCACAACTGCTGAATCTAATAACTAATATACAAAGGATCATTAGTTTCTGGATTCAGCAGCTATGCATTGTCGCTTTTATAGTATATTCGCGGCAAATTTGCACAGGCAAATCTGCTGTTTTAAGTACTAATTTATTGATAGCATGGTTAGTGCACCGCTTGTGTTGTTTTGAATTTTCGATTGAGATGATGGCATTTGTGAGATATTGCAATACCTCTTTGTATGTAAGCAATACATGCAGTTTTTGGGCTCTGAAAATACTTGAACAAATGATTTCATATATATATATATATATATATATATATATATATATATAATGTATATATATATATATATATATATATATATATATGTATATATATAAACATAAACATAGTACAATCTATAGCCATGTTGTAGTACTAAATTGTTATTAGGGAATAAAAAGTTCCATGTTTTGTCCTTGTGAAGGAATTATGCTATTACTATAGTTAAAAGTAACCTATATGTTATTTAGTAATATAAATAGTGTCTATATCAAATCTGTACACAATTCAGTAAAATTGTACTTTGTTTTTGCATGCTTATTCCAATTAAATTTTTTTGACAATATAACTTTACCAAATCTTTGTCAAAATTACTACATTTCTCGTGTATTATAGATACTGACAAAATAAATAAAATTATTTTTATAGTTGTGTTCGTTTTTCTCTAATTTCCTTAATGGACTTGTCGTACAATCTATTATTTATGAGTTATATTGCATTAAGACTTACTAAACTCTTTTTTTCAAATTATTTCACAAACTACTGATCAAACTTTAAAATAACAATCTTATAGGGCACTATATTTTATAATTATTTTACAGATTGCAAAAAGCAAATTTTCCAAAATATTTTATTAGATATTTATCGAATGTCAAAATATAATTTTTTTCATTAAATTGTCTACAATTTTTATTTAAAACTTTTTTGTAGTAGTTTATGAGGTACAGTGAGCGTGATAAAAATAGTTTCCCAAATAACTCATAAACTCTTCGCATTTAGAGTAGAGCATTTAAGTCTCAAGTTATTATTTAAACTTTTCTCTGTAGAATTAATAGTTCAGGAGATAAAGTTATAATAGTAGTATAATAGTTTATTTTTTATTAATAGTTTTGATTTAATAGCTGTATTTGATAAAATTTTGTTTCCTTTTAAAAAGGTTGATAATAACAAATTTTGAAGTATGATAACGATACATTTGGAAAAACTATTTTTATTGTATCGATTGCATTGCATAAACTGTTGATAATACAAAAAAGTTGTAAATGAAAATTCTTACCAAATGAAAGTTTAAAATTTTTACATCCAATAAATACTCAACGACATATTTGACAAAAACTTTTGTTCACAATCTGTAAACTATTAATTTTGCAAAATGGGATTTATGACAAAAATTATAGAAAATATAGTTCTCTACAAGATTAATGTTTCGTCATTTTCGTATTTATTTTTCATGAAGTTTAATGCACTGTAACTCGTAAACAGGTTGTATGATAATCAGTCTCTTAAGGACATTATAAAAAATTAAATGCCCTACAAAAACGTACCGACTGACGTTTCACAAGATAACCTCTCAGACCGTGACGACTGAGTGAGATTTTGCATAACCTGACAACTTGGCAAATTACTCAAGATGTGACCTTAAGTAATAGTGCCAAAAAAATTGATTTAAAGAAACCATGCATTTTGAACCTACATTTTTGGACAATTTTACTGGACAAACAGTAGTTTAGCCATGATTCAAACGCAGCTTCTTCTTATTAAATCGCCTCACGAGAAAAGCCACCTATGTTAAACGGACAACCACCTATGTTAAACTGGCTAATTTAATAGTAGCTCATTGCTTTGTTACAGTATTATTATTAAATGACAAATAAACCAACAATCTGATAAACCATTTTTCGGATATATAATATTCGTAGCAATGTAGTATTTTGTAAGATAGCATTCCTAAACAACTTTTGCGCTACTTTGCGCAATAAGATACTCATTTATTACAATATTTGATTGCTTTCTGTGTCATGAGACAGATCAAAGTAACGTATAAATACAGACCACTAATAATTCTGACAAATTCCAAACTCAACATACAATTTTCCAAAAATACCAAGTAAAATCAGAATTTAACATTTTGAATGACGCATAATAAAGTTTATATATATATTTTTAACACTTTTTGATTTATGAAAAGAGTTAAAATACGTAAGGATAACAAGCGTTATTAGTTTATATTGTTGCAATTATGAATTTTTTAACTATATTACTGATCTTTCCGTAAAATCTTAAAGATCGGTAAGACAATATGGAATATAATATCACCATCCAAATGTATTAATCCACTCAAAGATTACTTTACTGAATTTAATAATGTGATATACTTTTTCTCTATTATTTAATATTTTTATTACGCAGGAGCTGGAAGTGACGTCGCTAACACTCAAACGTCAGTAATAGAACAAGGAGATCACTTTGTGCTCAATGGAGAAAAGTCATATGTGACATCGGCGATCGAGGGGTGTGCCATTATTGTGTTTGCTACATTTGATAAATCTTTGAAACATAAAGGAATTTCTTGTATGTAAATAAGTTTATTAATATTCCATTTTTAGTTTCATTAGTTATTCCCTTTCTATTTCAAAGATGAAGTTCATCCCAAAAATTTTGTTTAAACCAAAAGCATTGTAAAATATCAAAATTACGAGTGGTCCAAAACATAATTTTTGATACAAAAAATTTACACTATTGGTTTTTCAGGTTTCATTTTACCAATCGACACACCTGGAGTTACACGTGGCAGAAATGTGGGAAAACTTGGCATAAGGTAAAACATACACATATGCGATGTTCCAACTCCACTATGTACTCTGTTGATTGATTTCTTCAACTCTTTGTTATGAGCTACTCCTGCTACTGTTGTTTCTCGTTTGATATTTTCATTTGGCCATATTTCTTTGAATTAGTTGACAGATGAGGACTAGATCTAGAATGTAGGGCTTATAGAACTATGACAAATATATTTCAAACTTAATTTTGTATTGATATGATTCAAGGTGAGTGAATCAGTGACCCATCATTCATCTCGGTTTGCGTGGGTAAGATTAGGCCATGACTACATTTTGTTTTATACATTATTTATAAAATAATTATTTATGGTTTGTGATTTTCCAAAAACTCTGAAATATGGGTTCATTTCTGTTTAAACGTCTAACTACAAGTTTTCATGTCTCTCTGACTTTAATATTTAAAAATTCTCATAGAATTTTGTACCCTCATTTTGATCCCATTATGGGTAAAATTTGTGAAAAATCAGTTCTTAGCTAAAACCTAAATATTCTTAGCTAGAACAAATTTCAAGTTTATAGGCTTTATAGTAAAGATTTCACGATGACCTGGTCAGTGATTCAATTTGATTTTGTATATACATATAGATAGAAGACAGATAATATCAAAAGTAGCTAGAAGTTTTCAATTTCTTGCTGTGGATTACTTCTAGGGTTATTAAAAAAGTATGTATAGCTTTTGATATAAAAAAATATTGGTTGTGTGTTTTGAGGTAACGGTATTCACAATTTTAAAGTCTGATCTAGACAAATATTAGCAAGAGAAGCATGGAAGCAAGAGGCAAGCGGCAATTAAATGAACTTAATTCAGGCGCACGCTTATACACGCTTACACAATGTTTTTGTTTTTGTTACACAATATTGCTTTCAATATAGTATTTTCGACCATGAATAGTGACAAAAATTATTACTTCAAATAATGTATCCATGAATTTTGAATGTATGAATTATTTGTATGCGTGTATAGATATGTGCTGCTTGAAATACAAGTTATTGAATAGAAGTATTACATATAATTTACCAAGTTTTTATTTTCAGAGGTTCTTCAACTTGTTCCATCTTTCTAGACAATGTTAAGGTACCAAAGTCTAGTTTAATTGGACAGAAGGGAGAGGGATTCAAGATAGCAATGGCACAATTGGATCAGGGAAGAGTTGGAATTGCTGCTCACGCTGTTGGTAATAAAAATTATTTGTCTTTCCCACAATCTACAAAGTTCTAAAACTGCTGTGATAAACAGTCAAAAACTACAGATGTGAAAATGACGGCTAGATTTTTAGGGTTTCCTACTTCAAATGAAAAAAATTGAACTCTTTTAGGTTCACTCGTATGTGCATTTTTCCCAGAAATCATTTGACACATATTCCACAATAGTAAGAATCAAAAAAATATTTTTTGAACAATTTGGAAGGGACAAATTTAGTATAAAAAAAGTTTATGTTTTGGATCATGTGAGATACCGATTGAATGGATAAATTACAAGGAATCAAAAATGATTTTTTTAGATATTTATAGAAACTAGTTAAATACCAGTATGTTCTAATTATAGTCGGATTAGTTTTGAAAATATAATTGAAAGTGCCCACAAAAAGATAATGTTTCCTTGATCTCCAAAACTGCTGAAGTTAAAATTATGAAAAGACAGCTACTAAAAGTTTTTGAGAAATTTATAATATTTTTAGGTAATATATTTAATGTCTATTATAGGCAATATAATGTAGTATTTGAAAAAGTTAACCAAAACATGAAATTAACTAAAATAGCTACTTTTTATTCCCTGAGTATTTTTAATGTACTGAAAACGAATGAATTTTAAGTAGTAAGACTAATCATTTAATACGTAATGAATTCTTGTCAGTTGTTATCTATTAAATACCAGTCATTACCAACTTTTGCATACAAATAACCCTTGTTACGGGATGTTATATAGAGTAATACCTATTCCGAATAATACCTATCCGCAGTTCTTTTCAAGGACTAATCAAAAACTGTTTTTCTTAATAGATACGGCAGCATGCATGCAATTCATTATATTTAATTTTTATATTAACCGTTATAGTGCCATGGTTTTTTACTCATATATACTTAAAAATGCCAAAGAAATCTTTTGTGTTTGATGTCATTTACCCTTGTCTCGAAAAAAACTGTATCTCTTACAAAAATTATCCAATTTTAGTAATTTTTTCGGTGTTTTTTTAATAAAAACTTGTATAAGGATAATAAAATACAAAGAGGATTATGGAAATATATATTGTGAACAAAAATTATAATAAAAACTGAAATCAAGGTCACATTGTGTTTTCGCAGTCCGGTACATTCTCCGTATCAGCAAAATAATTATTATCATCACTATTATCACTATCACTCAAAATTTGCATTACGCCAAATTGTGAGCGCATCACAATGTCACTCCCACTATCACTTTCTTCACAATGATCATTTTCTTTTGAATTATTTTCGTATTCCGACATTATGGGTTAAAAATTTTCTTCTCCTGGATCCTTTTTATATTGTAATTACTAATAATATTATAATTTGAACTTTATGTAATACGTAGAAAGATAAAAAGTTACCGATGCGTGCGAGCGATCTCCCCTACCACGCGCTAAACAGCAACTGATTTCGCGAGCGCCATCGTGCTCATGGCAAATTTAGTTAGTACACGCACGAGCGTGATGGCACTTGTCGGCACTCAAACGGTTAAATTGAAAAGTATTAGGCAGCCCAAGGTCTGTTTATTAGTTCATAAGTTGATATCACCAAACCCCTGGCACTATTTTCGTTAAAAAATTAGTCTATAATGATACACAAAGGAAAATATATCAGGTTTTTCTCTTTCAAGAGAAATTTGTTTTTCCTTCAAACTAAGTAAAATATTAACTTTGATGTGAATAGTAACTTCAGGCAATCAACACAAAATCATCATCTGTAGTGACCAGTGCTTGATATATGTCATCACCTACAGTATTCGTTTCAGATAATTGCTTGTGATTATGCACATTAACTCGTCATAGGGTTTGTGGAGAGTTCTTTCACAAAAATACCATTCCCATAAATTATGCATCCATGATGGACGAACAAAATGACATGACTGATGCATTTAGTTACTGAATGTTTTAGAAACCAAGGTTTAACCAAAGGAAAAAAAAACTCTATCTTGGTAATCAATAGACCTCTACAATTTGGTTTGATATTAATTTTCAAATAACATACGAGCGAAACAGTACGGTGACTGCTAGTGTATAACAAATATTTTATTTTCTGTAGGAATAGCACAAGCAGCACTTGATTTGGCGCTACAGCACGCTTCTACGCGAATTGCCTTTGGAAAGCCATTGACACAAATGCCTTCTGTTCAGGTAATTGACTATTTTAAAAGCTTAAACAAATGTTTTTGACAGAAGACTTGTAGAAAGTATTATTTCCCTTGTAAGAACTAAAAAGCTTTAACATGGTGTTAAAACAGACACTCGTATAACATACATTTCCACCTTTGTAATACTATTCATTATACCCTATCTTTAAAATTTTTCATGGCGCCCCATCCTTTTTGTGCCACTCAGTGCCCTTGTGAATATTTCTGTAATTGCATTTCAGTAAACTGCGATAGTTTGACTTTTTAAGATGCATTTACTTCACTGGCTCTGTTGGATAGATCCCAGAAAATTTATATTATGTCATGCCCAGGATCTACATATATTATATTAATCTATATTAATATTATTAGGCTGGCTATTTATGAACCCATCATGGCCATCTCTGTACACAAACTTTTCAACTTTTTATATGTAATCAATAATATAAATCTTTAATTATATAAGCGCAGTCGGTATCTAATATTTGTTGCCAATGTGTAGGCAGAGCTAAAGTTCCGTCCTTGTAAAAATTTTTGGGCCTTTGACTGAACAACCAGTGAAGTTCGATTTTTATATGACTTTCGTCTATAAATTTGTTATCACGTAAATTATTAGACAGAGAGCGAAACAGTTGATAATTAGATGGTGAAAGATCTAGAGAGTACAGCGGGTGAAGTAGCGTACCCCATCCAAGTGAAAGTAGTTTTTCACACGTTACTTATGCTCTGTGGGTTCGAGCATTGTTATGTAAAAAATAAACTTTGCTTTGATTTGAAGGAAGTTTCGCGGTGATTTTGCTCAATTGTTCACAATAAATCTTGGCTGTAATTGTACTGTTAGCTTGAAAGAGCTTCCAATAAATAACTTCATACCACTCATGCACTCAAAAGTATCTTTTGTCCAATATAATATTTTGGTCTAGGTACACCTTCATCTCCAGCGCCTAGCCACTGGCGTTAAAGGTAAAAATTAACATAAGCCATCCATTTTTCATCTCCTGTAACCAGATACTTTAGCCTCTCATTGGTACGAAGGGAACTCTGTAGCTCCAAGCACATATTAGCTCTCCTCTGAAGTTGAGAGAGTTTTAACTCATGTGGCAGTCAAATGGAATATTTCCACTCAAAGCATGCCGTTGTTTTTCCATTGTAGTATAAGTGCATGAAAATAGCTCTGTCAAACAATGCAAACTCAATCTGGGATCTGTTTCAACAAGATTTACATTTTTCTAATTCAATTGTAGGTCACTTTGAATGTGGTTTGCTGTGTCGTAAGAGGGCATATTTTCACCCATCTTTGTGTATATATTGCGTGATGCTTCGCTGGTTTTTCACCCTAAATGCCTTTTAATGTAGAAGGAGTCCTCTAAATTCACTTCGAAATACTTCCATTTTCCATTTTTATTTTATTCTGTACTCACCGATTACTCAATTGCAAATTGAACAAAAGTTCGTAAGCCGCACTGTTTATATATTCTACAAGAAATATTCTAGAAGCTTCTATAACATTCCAGAAATCAGTCGAAAAAGTGGTGGGTTTTTAAGTTGCCAACCAAATATATTGCATTGATTGAATTAAGATTATTAATTTTCTGAATTTTATTTCCTTATGATAATCTCACTAAAAATATTAAAATATTTTTGAATTCCTTAGTGAAACAAGAGACAACCCTTATAACTGCAACATTTTTATCGAACCATCTGTCTGCGATGGTTTTACAGTTTTTACACTTATAGATCTATATGCATGATATATTGCTAGAAGGTGCTTCACATGAACATCAAAATATTACAATTTTTTTTTGTGTAACCGTATGTAAAAATGGAGGTGAACATTGTTTTTTGCACATTCCAACGAGTGCGGTCATTGGTAGGTCTTTGAAAATAACATTGAGATTTTTTTAACATTTTTCAGTTTTAAGCTACTGTTGCGAAATATAAAGCATCAAAGTAATGTGTCCTTTCCTTAATGTGGATTTGAAAAATGTGAAGACATTCTAGGTACTTACATTTCTTTAGAACATTTAATTAAAATTATTTTGGTAAAAGTGTCAAAACATGTAGATAACTATGGAACCCCATTATAAGCATTTTTCCACACGCATTTGTTAATTTTTTTATATCAGAAGATTTGAAGATCTCAAAATTTATAGCAAATTTAAAAAAAAATTTGAAATTATGAGCCCAATCATTTTTTTCAATCCTTCTGATATGTTAGTGCTTTATAAATATGAAAATCTTTATAATCTTTGTAGGCTTTGTAACCTTATACCAAATTTAAGTAGTGTGCATATTCAAAAATGATTCTGTGGCACTGAAAAAAATAATGCTTTATAAGTTCAACTACTATTGTGATGTAATATTGTTGCTGTACTTTCAAATTCACTTTGTATTTTACTGCAAAATGTTTACTGTTGTATTTTTACACTATTAACTTAAAAATAATTTTCCCCTAATAAATAAAAGAAAAACTACACTTCCAAAATGTCTTAACCAGGATCGCATAGCAGACATGGCCATCCAGATAGAATCGGCCCGTCTCCTCGTATATCGAGCTGCAACCGAGCTATCAACGAAGAACAGCGCTATGGCCAAATATGTTGCAGGTCGATGCGCAACTGCTGTCTCTGATCATTGTGTGCAGATACTTGGCGGAGTTGGAATATCAACTGATATGGCGGCTGAACGTCATTACAGGTATGTTAATTGATAAAACTTGGTTTTAATTTTTTATTTTTGTTTTGACTATTCAACATTAAATGTGTTTCTAAACAATACACCAAAAATCAATTAACATAACTCAGTAATTTAGTTACAAGAAGAGTTTTAATAGTCAAGGTAATTTCACCAAGAATTTGCTAGGCCAATAGACGTTGTTACATCGACACCTTCGCAAAAGTTATTTTATTTCTTAATTACAGGCAAATAGTAAAATAATTCTTTTGCATGTGTCATAAGATTCCTAATACAATACAAGTTCTCCGTAAAAGCAAAAAGTGTGTGTTGATTTATTTACTCATACATAGTCTGAATTGTGAATGTGTTATTTTAAATATTTTCCGTTGAATCGATTGCAACCACGCGCCGAGCAAAAGTTTTCATTTTGTTTATATTTAAATGCTATTCAATTTGTTTAAAAAAAAAAATTTTATTCATGGCGTAATTGTTTATTTCATTATTCCAATGTATTTATAATGACTAGTATTGACTGGATTTTAATTTAATGTCCAACAGCTAAATCCACATGTTTATGTATATATATATATATATATATATATATATATGTATGTATATATGTATATATATATATATATATATGTATATATATATATATATATATATATATATATATATACATACATACATATATATATATATATACATATATATATATATATACATATATATACATATACATATATATATATATATATATATATATATACATATATATATATATATACATATATATATATATATATATATATACATATGTATATAATTTATATTATGTTACCATTTCAATGTTGAAATCATTTCTGTGTTACAAAAAAAGTGAAACATTATGAGTATCATACAGTGTATAGATCACATTATACACTGTGAATGTTTCACTTTTTTTTGTAACACAGATTTTCAAAACTGAAATTAATGAAAAAGATAATCCACAATTAAATGAAACTACGTGATGTAGTATTATTTCTACTTTCTTTAAGTTTTTTTACCACAACTTACGTTTCATTGTATTACAATATCTTCAAGTGGGCTATCAGCAAAGATGAAAGAACTTAAATAAAGTAGAAATAATACTACATCACATAGTTTCATTTAATTGTGAATAATGAATTTCTACAAAATTAACGCCAAATATATTCAATATTTGAAAAAGATAATGTTTGGAATATAATATAATATTTATATTAGTATTATTTGTACGATATATTAAAAAAAATAGGTGTGTCCTAGCACACTGTTGAAGTGAAAATTTTATGATAGATAATATTTGCCATTTGACTGTTGTTATTTGTACTTATGTAACTAATTTAGAGTCGGATTACAAAAATACATTAAAAGTAAGTTTTATAAAATTAAACCATAATATATAAAACAAAATAAATACAATTAAATTAATAAAATTTGTGAATAAAATTGTTTCTAATTCATTTAAAATAATTATTATCACACACAAAACAGCACACTAACAATGGCTTTGTAATTCATCAAAGTTTACTTTCTACTATTTTTAACTGTGCTCTTTCGTGTATGTACATAAATGAAGGGGACAGGAGGGGGATACATTCTTTCTTGGTACCCTCCTAATTAGGAACTCATTAGAGGTATATAAGTCAAATGTCATCAAGTCCCTAACGTTATTCGTTAATAAATAATTGTCCTGTGAAGAAATAAACCTGGAAGTGAACTGCGAAGCTGGAGCAAATTGAACTACACGCTGTGATTAAATTCCTCACCGAACCACGAAAAACTCCTCAAAACATCATGAGTGAGATGGGAGTTTTTTATGGAAATCGTTGCCTGAGTAAACTCACTGTTTAACATGTGGCAGGGTCTATTTAAACAAGGTCGAGACTCGATTGAAGATGACTCCCCCACTTCGGAGAGCCAACTGAGGTCACCACGTCGAATATTGTCAAAAAAGTGAATAACTTGTATTGGAAGATGTTCGCCTGAAGAAAAATCAACTATTTGTATGCATGCCAAGTGCAGAATGGAGAGAAAGGGGCTGGAAATGAGAGAATTGTGGCTGGAAATGAAATTTGGGTTTATCACTTTGAGCCTGAATCCAAGCAAGTGTTGATACAACGACATAAAAAGGGCCTTCCACCCCCTAAGAAATTGAAGTTTTCGGAATCAGCTGGAAAATTTATGGCAACCGTTTTTGGGGATTGTGAAGGAATTTTATTGATCAACTATAAAGAAAAAGGTACCATTGTCACTGGAGAGTACTATGGTGCTATATGGGATAAACTGAAGGAAGCTATCAAGGTAAAGAGAAAAACTGGCTAAGGATGTGTAGCTTTTGCAAGACAACACGCCAGTCCACAAAAGCAAAGTTGCGATGGATGCTGTTCACAAACTTGACTTCGAATCCCTGATTTACCCACCCTATAGCGCTGACCTGGCTCCCAGCGGTTCGTACTTGTTCCCAAACCTGAAAATAGAACTCCGAAGAAGAAAATTAAGGAGAACAGTGAGGTGAAGGAGACAAATTCAGCTCATTTTAAGGGCAAACACAAAAAATATTTTTTTGATGATTTAGAAAAATTAATTTTAAGATCTAATTAATATATTGAGCTTAAGGGAAATTATAATGAAAAAGAAAAATACTTTCATTATTTTATTTAACTTGCAACCCTTCTGTTCTGCAAACATTTGGAGCCCTCCTCGGATATTACAAACACAAACATTTAAGGTCATCTTCATTTGAGTTCCGTCTTGAAACCTCTTATAGAAGTCACTCTAAAAATAAATACTTTTATAGACAAAATTTTGTTTGACAATTCATTGAATTTTCTTACGTGTAAATTTTTTCAATTTTCATTTGACTATCTGCAATCGACTAAATAACCATAATCAGATGTTTTCTCCAATACTTGATGTTTGGATGGCTGATTCTCCATCGAGATTCAAAGCCATTTTTAAATTTATACATTACACTTTAGTGCCTTTTGTCAAAATTTAACATCTGCCATCTTTTAAGACGTGCAATTTGTTCATCTATCTTTAACAAATCTTGGGCCAGATTATTTGCGTGGCACCGACGTCTTTCCTTGTATTTTATGCAACGGTTATTTATTTCTTCCTTAATGGTTGGTATACCTAGATATTCATGTATCTCAGTGTTACGAGCATACCATGGTGCACTAACAACAACTTCAACACCTTCTTAAGATATTATTTTGAAACCGTTGTAAAATCTCTAGGTTTGAGTTGCTAGCCGAGCCCCACAATTCCAGGCCATAAATCCAGATGGGTTTTATAATGCATTTGTAAATAAGCAGTTTATTAGTTAGTGAGAGCATAGATTGTCGACCTATGAGCCAGTACAGTTTTTGACTGTGTATATTTACTTCTTCTCTCTTTACTTTTATGTGGTTTGCCCATGTTAGTCTCCTATCTAAATGGAAGCCTGGATATTTAGCACTGACTCTGCATGGTAACTCTTGATTATCCATAGTAACCGGCTTGCAATTTCCTTTACGCAAAGTTTATTATATTATATAGTATTCATTTGAGTTGATTTAATGGTATTGCATTTGATTCTCCATCTCTTTAACCATTGATTGACACTATCAAGCTGTATTTGTAATTTAGCTGATGCTTTGTTGGGATCTTTATCACAGGAGAGACAAGCTATGTCATCTGCATATGTTGCAGTCATTACTTCCTGGGTCACTAGTAAATCAGATGTATATATAGAGTAAAGAATTGGACCGAGTACAGATCCTTGTGGTACAGATGCTCGGATATTATATACTTTAGAAAATTCTTCATCAAATTTTATCATAAACTTGCGGTTCTGTAAATATGACTTCAACACCATGTACAACGAGTTAGAGAGAAGAATCTTCAGTTTGTACAGGAGCCCTTTATGCCAAATTTTGTCAAACGCCTGCTGGATATCTAGGAACACGGGCAGAGGAATATTCTCCTCTCTCTAAAGATTGTCTTATAGTATTTACTACCCGGTGCACGGTGGTTGAATGCTGCGACTTAAATCCGAACTGATGGTCGGGGATTACATGTTCAGTGTTAAGAACTGGCTTTAGTCTGGTCAGAAGTATTTTCTCAAAAACTTTGGAGATGATAGGTAACAGACTAATTGATCTGTATGAGTTAGGTTCAGTTAGTGGTTGCCAGGTTTTGCTAACATACGTATGACAGATATCTTCCATAGTTTTGGATAGTATGAGAGTCTCTTGATTGCATTGAAGAGCATAGTGAGGAAAACTATTCCCTTTTGTGGTAGATGTTTCAAAATCTCTGCTGTAATGAGATCAAACCCAGGAGCTTTCTTGTTTGGTAGTTTCCTTATTATTTTAGCTACTTCTTTTGGAGTAGTTAGCTTTAATGATAGAGACAACTGTTGATCACTGCTCTTTACTCTTTCAATGTCACTCTCAAATTCATCATTACTAGCCTCATTTGGGCTGAACACATCTTTAAGATACTCAGCAAACAGTTCAGCTTTTCCGCTAGGCGTTTTAACACAGATACCAGAGGATTTTCTTAATGGAGGAACTTGTGGTTGTGGTCTTTTGAATTCCTTAGTGATTTTCCAAAGAGTGTAGTTCTCATGTTTGATTGCTGATAATTTTGACAGTCTTTGTTGAAGTGATTTATTTTTATGTTCGACCAACATTTCTCTTAGTTCTCTTGCTGCCTTGTTCCATAACATTCTAACATCCTTTAGTCTACTCAGTTGCCATTTACGTCTTAGTTTTCTTTTTTCCTCTAGCTTTTTACATAGTTTTAAAGGTATGTTACATTTTGTAGGAACATTGTGGCTAGATGGAGTAGCACGCCAGGCAGATTCCTGTATTAAGTTCGTGATGAGAAACGTGATGAGTAATGTCATCTATATCCTCCTCGGACTTAAGTCGTACTTTCATATTTATTTTGGATTCCAAAAATTCTGAGAATGCCAGCCAGTCAGTGTTGTTATTATACAAATTTATTTGTTGGACTTTGTTAATGACAGACACGCTGAGGGTACAAATTACTGGAGTATGGTGAGATGTGGTTTCCAGGCATGATTCGACACTCGATATTTATGGGGTAAATTTTTATGAATGAAAAAATCTATTAGATCTGGAGTGTTCTTGTGATCTGTAGGCTAGTATGATGGTTCTCCATTGGAAAGTGTTTGTAGTCTTAGATTGGTCACACATTTCATTAATTCACGGCCCCGAGTGGTAGTCAGCCTTGATCCCCAAAATGTATGTTTGCTGTTCCAGTCTCCCCCAATGATGTACCTCGAATCGAAGGAGCTAAAGAATTTTTGGAACATTTCTTGAGTGATTTTGTGTCTTGGGGGGCAGTATATGGCACCTACATTAAAATTTCCATTCACATCTTTTATGGTAACAGTTGTGGCTTGTAAGTAATTTTCTTTATAGTTGCTGTGCATAAAATGTTTTATATTGCTTTTTATAATCACTGCTGTTCCTCCATGAGATGTGCCATCAGGATGATTTGTAACGTAAATGTTATAATTTTTGAGTCTGATGCTTTTTTGTTCACTTTGAGCATTAACTCTAACTTATCTTTATTTGGGTGTAGCCCATTGATATTCCATGTTAAATGTAGTGAAACATATTGTATTTAAAGTTTGAAATATGGGGTGGCATTGTCGGAAACTAAAATTAATGGTTTATATTTATAATGACTGACTTTATTGAATCAACATTTTAACTTTGACAACAGGACTTGTTTAATTGGTCTCCTCGATTGCAAATATATTTAATTTGTTTTTATATAATAGATATAAATTTCTTATAGAACTTCACTAACTTTTATATTTTTTATCAAAGATGTAGTGGAGTAAACTTATAATGAAAGATAATATGAAAGAAAACGGAATGCTATTGTGAAAGTGTCTGATCATAATTTTATATATATATATATATATATATATATATATATATATATGTATATATATATGTATATATGTATATATATATATATATATATTATAGAAAAAAATTGCCAAAATGGAAAGGTAGTCATGAAGAAATGAAGTATATATATATATATATATATATATATACCTTTCCATTTTGGCAATTTTTTTCTAACAATGATTTACTGTGTATGTTTTAAATTCGTTATTCTGGATACCTACGTTTCACAAAAATGTTTATATAATTAGTTATGATAGCAAAAATTCTGATTGCGAAGCTAAGATATAACTTGTGTGAAATTTATCAAAATTTTTATTCACTAAGTACAAAAGCTGCGGGGGAAATGCTGTGATACTAAATTTTGTTTTGTATGTATTTCAGGGATGGACGTGGGACACAAATCTACGGAGGCGTCACTGATGTACAAAAAACAATTGTTGCTTTGCAGACCATCAAAGAGTTTGGGGCTGCATAATTGTGAACCTGAAGCTTCTTCACTTAAAGAATTACATTTTAAAATGCAAATGTCTAATGGAAATATATAGTTTGATGTAAATTATTGTGGTGGGTCCATTCAAATAATACAAATATATTTTGTTAAGTTTTCTATTCACAGCTTTGTTTTATTCTTTAAGTTAAATATAATGATTAAATTAAGATGACAATTGAATTGATGAAATCATATGAATCTTTAAAAAGATGTAAAAAACTGAGGATTATGACCTGCTTGAGCCGAAGACTGGTTTGAAAATAACATTTTATTTCTTTCCTTCATAACAGGATCCTTAACAAAAAAAGAGTTCAGACCTGGTAGTACTGGCCTGAAAGGCAAATTTAAATTATATTATATTACAATGGAGGAAATTGGTTTAATAAAGGTGCTACTAACTTGCTACACATCTTGAATATATCTTTTTGTTGGACTGACGGCAGCATCGGCTGAGTTATCAACTTGTGGTGAAACAGCTGATGCTGCCGTCCAATAAAATTTGCATTAAAGCAAAAAGTATGAAAAATGACATCTCTAGAAATTGTGAAAGCTTATCAAATTATTTGACAGGGAAAATAAGTTTTTATGTGCTTGTAGCTGCACTTACCCAACAGCAATGGCCACACTTTGTTAAGTGCGGAAGATAATTTGAAATAATTAAATATACAATGCCAAATAATAGCCAGCATGCAGTAAACAATGGCTGCAACCGTTTCATCGCAACTCCTTGTGTCGAACCATAGAACCACTTTTCTGACTTCGACAATTATTCTTTAATTTCTGTCAAAATGGCATTACTTGTTTAGTCTTTAATTGGTTTATCTTTTTGACACCTTATGTATTTCAATCCCAAGAGAAAATGAATTGAATTAAACATGCAAAAATATATGAAAAGGTAAAACCCTGCAAAAAAGCTCCCATCTTCGCTGTAGTTCCTGCTTATTGAAACATTCAGTAGTATGGAAGCCTTTGTCTTTGCACAATTTTTCCCAGCAAGATGTACGGTCTCGATAGAAATTTGAACTGCTAATAAGGAACCTTCGTAATATTACTAGCTAATTATAAACAATTTTGATTTATTCAAAGGTCTTTGTTAATTTATAGTAAAATAAAACATAACATTGAACAAGTTAATATAATACATACATGCACAAAATAGTATTACCAAGCACTATATTATCAATCATAAAATAGTGACAATAATTACTGCATTGGGGAAAAATGTTCAGGAACAATATAATCAGGTACCTTTGTGCGGGAGTTAACCTGAAGGTTATAATGTACCAGGTACACTTCTTTAGTATTCTTGAATCTAACATCTTACACCAAGCAATCAGCTGCATCTTAATACTTTCCATATCTGAAGATATGCAGTAAAGGAGATATTATGTGCCTTACAATTATTTAATAACTACATTAGCTTTAAAGACTTTATTTAAAAATGACAATTTACCTATGAATGAATGGAACAAATGAAAGTATTTTGTTGTGAAAAGTCGTATTGTTCTCAAGAGTGTTGTCTTGTCAAGATCACCTTGGCTAAAAAGCAAACTAGATAATTTAAATGCTGACAAACCAGGCGTAACGTCGTCGCCATGGCGTGTTGGGTTGATTACAAGGCATACGGCTTTTGACGATGCGGTGCACCGCGGAGTGTTCGATTCCCGGTCGTTCGTCGAGCGGGGCTGGATTGGTGTTACGGTTGTCTGTAAGAGATTGCTCTCGTAATAAGTCCGCCATACGTATCAAGTAGATAAAAAAAATAACCTAAATATCGGGTGGATACTGATTAAACAGCTTGTAGAAGACGAAATATATAACATATTCAACATTTAGGTTACTAGAGAAGTCTTATGTAACATGGTAACTCAGTAAATAATAATCAATTAAACTTTTATCAATATTGAACATTGTATGCCAAATTTCATGTATTTCTTATAGCGTGACAAGCCTTTATAACATTATGTATTAATTATGCGAGATCAAACGAGACAAACTGTCTTAACCACATAATTTTAAAAGCCATTTGAAAGATAAACGATTTATGAGACTGTTTAATACTTATCTGAACAAACATTAGATAAATAATTTTAATATTAAAATGGTCGTGTAGTGTGTAGACTGAGTAAACATCGCTTAAGTACCTAATGCAATTTAAAGTGAACCTCCGTGAAGCAGACACAGTACAATGCAGTGGTTGTGCGTAATCTAATCTCGCTTGTGTGATGTATGTAGTTCAGGTGAATAAAGTGTGTTCAAAGAATTAAAGCTATCATGTTATTTTATTATTGGCTTATAGAGTAGGTTAGTATATTTAGCTTCGGAGAATGGTTTACGTACATTAGTTTGTTTATATAAACTAATGTACGTAAACCACCTCATAATTCACCTATGATTAATTTGTACTAGTCTTTCCTTAACACGCTATATTTTCAGTAGTGAACATTTGAACATAAAAATAAATATAGTATATGTCTTGAATAATGTGGACAATTGGCAGGTCTCGTGAATAACGACCACGATATATGGTACTTATTCATGACTGAGCTGCTCTCAGGAAACATTTTTTTAAAGAACATGCTGTAGAAAAAATTGCATGAAACATTAAAAATTAATGACCATAAACAATATTATATTTTTATGAAACTAACAATTATTTAAATAGAATATGAAATGAATAGAAAATGTTATGAAATTTTGAAAATGCGTCACTAAGTATATTTTAGTATTATAGTTTTATTGGATTTAAATTAATATGAAAATTAATTATTTATAGGTTTTGATATACTTGTCTCTACTGCAAATAGTGGAAATATATATATATATACATATACATACACACACATACACACACACACACATATATGTGTATATATATAAATATATATAAGGTAATCCTCAACTTATCAACACCATTTACCCAACATAAAGTAAAATTCACCGAAATTTTCATGACTAACTGAAAGAATACAATTTTCCATAAAATTCAGAGCCTCTCCTGTTATAGTGATAAGGTGTTTTTCTGATAAGAGTATCGCTTAATGTTTATCATTAGTGTTGTAGATAATCAGCAAACCAGGGTTGGGCAGCAAAATTGGAACAGTGTATTGTGATATGTTTAACTTATAACAACGCAATGTAGCTTGAGCGTTCGGAACCATGAAGTTAACGTTAAATAATATTTTATTCACTATTTCTTTATCATTTCTTTTCACGGACAGTATTAAATGCCAGGTAGACGAAAATGGTTTGCCTTGGGAAGAAATGGAAGTGCAAACGATAGAAATATGCACCGTGTGCAAGTGTGAAGAGGTAACAGAACAAAGTGACAGTGGTTTAGAAGTAACTTTTAGAATAGTGTGTTCGAAAGATGTGATCAATGGACCTCTGCCTGAATTAGACAAAATCAAGTGGCCTGAGAATAGTCAGGGACATAAATTGATTGTGGAGATGACAGGACTCGGACTTACTACTGTGCAAAGGTATTTTAATTCTAATTGTAATTGTATTAATATTACATTTTTATTTACATAAGTTACATAGTTTTTTTCATAAGCTACAGCTGAAAATATTTGGACAACCTAAAATACTTTGGCTTTTATGTAATATTGATCACATGAAGCCTTTTCCATTGCTCTTTTTTTGTATGACATTGTAATGTTTCATCAGCTATAATGTTCAAAATTAATAATGAATACAGTGTATAGAATTCAAGACGAGTATAGGCTAGATTGAAATATACCATTTATTTTCTTTATTATGCTGTCTGTCAATTTAAGAATATTTACTCTTTATTATCAAATAATTACCATTATTAGTAGAGGTTTTAATTTGGTACTGACAAAATAAGTAATTTAAAATTTATTACTAATAATATTTAAGAATTTATTTTAATCAAACTAGCAAGATAGGCCTTTAACAATTTCTCTAATTTGATTAAAGTTTGTGTGATTATAATGTAAGTATAATTAATTAAGATAATGAATTTGAAATTTAATTTATCAAAGAGTATGTAAACAACTGTTCTCGTTTATGGATACACACCTATTGTTGTAATAAATAAATGACAAAGCTGAAATGACTCAACATTATAACTTCTACGTAATTCTATTACTTTTGCCATTCTTTTGACTGAAGAGATAACAGACATAACACAGCATCAATTATTTTTATTAGTTGGTTTTCTGAGAAAAGTCTCCTTTTTATTTAGACGTGAACATGTTCAAATTATCATTTTATTGATAAAGCTATAAACTTGGCAGTTATTGATTTTTACTTTATCGTAGCTTTGTTATCTATATTTACCGTCACACTATTTTCTACTGTATAAACTATGATTACTCGCCCTACCTAATCGTATTCACATTGTCCATTAGTATCTTATTGTAAATATAATAATATAGCCGTGTCTGTGCAAATATCATACAAAAACTACCAGGTGAATTTTAACAAAACTGCAATTTTATACGTTAGATGTTTGGTCAACAATTGCAATAGGAAGCATCACAGTATTAATCATGCGGTTAATTAATTAATACATTACTGCTTACTTATTATTACTTTTAGAAACAACCATCATAATCATGATTTTATAACTCTGTTAGACGGCAATATCTATTTTATTTTTAATGTTTTAAATTTACCATTTTCGAGAGACAAAGTGTTGTTAATAACCGCAAACTTGTTAGCGGTTAGTTGTGTTATTATTTATTAAAATCAAATTATTTGATAAAAAAATATGTTTCATAGATGTGGCATTAAATAATTTTTTGATTTGAATAATTTGAAAGTTATAAAAGAACACTGTATAAAGTTTATGGCAAAAAACATCGATAACAGGCCTCCAAGTTATTTGTAAAAAATAATATCTAATGCAAAATTAAATATTTTCCAGGATACCTCCAAACATTTTGATAGATATCATCAGTTTTAAGAATAACGCCATCACAACAACCTGGCCGAAAGCATTTGAAACGCTTCCCAATCTAAGAATATTGATTTTCTCAGACAATGAGTTGAATGAAATATCACCAGACATATTTGAAAACTTGGAGAGTTTAGAAGAACTCGATTTGTCTTTCAATAAATTAACGGATTTCAACAGACTAGAGTTTGCCGAGTTGGCTAATCTGAAGAAGTTAAATTTGCGAAACAATCTGTTGACTAGGGTGCCGCTGACCGCTCTATCTAAAATACCAGCATTGGAAAGTTTGGACTTGAGCAATAATCAAATATTCCATTTGGAATTTAACGATGACACTGCTGCTACTCACATATTGCGCACTTTAAAAAGTATTGACTTGAGTGGTAATAAGCTGTCAATGATTTTGGAAAATACTTTCGCAAATGCAGAAATGCTGTAAGTTATATTTTTCATACTATAATTTTCTGCTTGTCGTATTTTGCGAGTTGCGCCTTGTCTGTGCATTTCGTGTATTCGAAATGTTCTTGTTTTCTTCTTGACTATAAAAAACCCATTTTAGTCTTTGCACCTTTATGATTTCTTAACTACATACCACACTAATTGTGACACTGGCCTCTCACTTTAACAAAACTTTCCTAACATTTTACTTGTACTAATAAATATTTGCAAAAGGTTACAAAATTTGAGATAGAAAAGCAACAAAGGAAATAGGATAAAAATGGAAGGACAACAGCACAAGGGAAGTTAGGATAGGTATGATTGATGGTAAAATCGTTGTTGTGGTGTATTTGGTTCATCACAAGGCCTATGGCAGCACGGTGCAATGTACGATCCCGGGTTCAATTGCCGGCGGTTCGTCGAGTGGGGTTGGATTGTTCTGATTGGCTGTAAGAGATTGCTCTCATAACAATAAGTCCGGCATATGTATCAGTTAGATATATTAAAGAACATAATAAATAAATAAAAAAAATCTAGATACCTCCATAGCCAAGTAAATGTTTAACATGGGTAGACTTTAGTTTTAAAGGGAATGAACTATTGAAGACCTTATAAAGGTGCATTCTATTGAAGAATCGTCGACTGACATCATTCATCTGTGACTGCCAACAATAACTAAGGTTGATCAGTAGGCAATGAAATTCTTTCATACATATGTTGTCATAATAGTTATGGAATAAACTACACTATTTTTGAAATACAACTCTAAATCGTAATAAATAATTTATAGTTTACTAGGGTAATTCTTAGGTAAACTCTCAGCCTGACAATGAAAGATTTCAGTATTTTAGTAATTTTTTAAAAAATTATTTTATTTTTCTTCATAATCCCGCTTGACTTCAACACACTTGGTCCAGCGTTTCTCCAACATTAGTATTCTTTCCCGGAAGTGAGAGTCTGGAAGGCTGTGAAAATATCCATCTACGGCCCTCTCAACTTCTTCATTGTGTGTGAAGAGATCCCAGAAACAAATTTCTTCAAGTTTGGGAAGAGATGGAAATCTGATGGTGCTAAATCAGGAGAATAGGGAGGATGGTTGAAGAAATCGTACCCCAAATCCCGCAGTTTTCCGATCGCCATGCGCCTTTGTGAACGGTGATCGCGATGCGCCTTTGTGAGCGGGTGCATTGACCTGGTGAAACATGATTTTTTTTTCTTCAAGCCAGGCCTCTTCTCGCGAATTTTTCCATCCAAATTTTTCAAGGTAATCAATTAACACACTGACCATGATGCGATCGACTTCGCTTTCTTTGGCGTAGAACCACTGGCTTCCACCCACTACTTCGACTGCTCTTTCGTTTCTGGTGTGTAGCCTTTCTGCATTTGCTTTTGATCGGCATTCAACAAATGTGACACCCACCTTATGCAAAGCTTTTGCATCCCTAATTCTTTGTGCAAGATGTTTCGCACCCTTTCTTCCGATATTCCCATGGCTTCAAATATCTCACTGACCTTCACTCGCCTATTATCCAACACGACGTTGTGCACCTTTTCGATAGTTTCCGGTGTTATTGCGGCCTGGGGGCTGTTCTTCACATGGGTCATTTTCAAAGGACGTGCGACCACATTTAAATTCAGCTGCCCACTTTTTAATGGTTGACATTGAAGGAGCAGAGTGCCCGTAATCTTTCGTCAACTTCGGATGAATTTCCAAATACAAAAAAAAGCAAAAGGTCTACTGCAAAAATTTGTATAAACAAACTACTTGCGAGAATAAATTGAAACTTGTCATACGAACTAATGGCACATGCATTCAGGCGGCAAACATAAATTTTCACTGATTGGAACGCCATCTCTGTGTCAGTAATATAATTTTTTTAACATTTAATATGGTTATTTATAATAGAATCATGTTGTTACTTCTTTTAAAATCAGAGTGTTTAAATAAACAATAACAATAGTTGAGGCATCTTCATTTTGTATGTTATTTGAGAGTGTGTCTTGTAAGCAGCTCACCTTTAAACTGCATAATTTTAGTATTCAATTTGACACCCTTTTTTTGTTGAGATGACATCTTAAATAATTTGATAAACTAAGAATTCAACTGATAAGCAAATACACAATTACTCACAATTAAATGAAACTAAGTGATGTAATATTATTTCTACTTCTTTAAGTTCTTTACCACAACCTAGGTTTTGTTGTATTACAACGTCTTCAGGTGGGCTATTAGCAAAGATTCTGATCGTGGTAAGAAACTTAAAGAAAATAGAAATAATACTACATCACGTAGTTTCATTTAATTGTGAATAATTAATTCGTACAAAATTAACGGCAAATATATTCAATACAAGATAAGCAAATAGTAAAGTTTGAATTTAAGATAAAAAGATTTTTGAAATAGTTAATTGCCAATGGCAACTTACAAGACTCTTGTAAAAATATTAGATTAAGAAAAAATTATTAAAGATCCTTAAAATGCATTATGAAAATGAATAAAATGGGAGGTTCGTTGGTACTTATTAACATTGATACCTACTCCACAGATATAATATAACAGTGAGAGGTTATTTGTTACAGGGAATATTTAGATTTATCTAACAGTGAACTGGGAAATATTGAAGAGGAAGCTTTCACGCGTTGCACCAACTTGAAGGAGTTGAATTTGGCGTACAACAGGCTTACTCGAATATTTTCCATGCCAACTTCTTTACAGAAGGTGTTGTTGGTACAAAACAGTTTTTCTACTTGGCCAAATTTCCCAAAAGGAATAAAATATATTGATTTATCAAACAATGTTATTACTGATTTATATGATGACAATTATGTTACTTTTGATGAATTACAGGTAAGTGCTGCAAATTTTTACAACATGCACTGAAAGTGAACATAGATAAAATTCTTGAAATTATCTTTTCATATAAATATTTTTTAACATAAATATTTTTTACACTGATTTTAATGGTTATTTATAGGACTAAATGTGATGCTATTTTATTCTAGCAAAACCATTAGAGGTTAATTAAACTTATTAAGTTACGATACATAAAACTACTTCTGTCATTATCTTCACACTGCTTATATTGTCCACTGTTAAGCTGAATATATCAAATGTAAATAACGAAACATTAATTTAAAAATCTATCTCAAAACCTTGGAACTTTGAAAATCCTTGGACTGCCTTAGAAATTTCTCATATTCAAATATATATTATAATTATATTAAAAACCATGATCGTAAAAATAATTATCAATCTAGCTCCTTTGATTAGAATGTGAGATAATATTTCAATAATACAGTTTAGCAGGAGCAGGATCTTTCCCCCTCTCTCTATTTCTAATACTACTATTGCGCAACCAACTGCTTTATTTATGAATCATTTCATAAACAGGAATTGCTTGCTACCTTTCTTAATAAATTATTTTGCGAGGATCCTTATTTATCATACAGTGAATATTATGTTCAATATTTACATTATGTCCAGTAGATGGAAACAAGTTTCAATAATGAAACTCTTTCAAATTGTTTGATTAGTTTCTAAGAATATCATTAAAAACAAAACCTCTTGTAATGTTATAAAATTACTCAAAACTAAAAAACATGTTGAAGAAATTTTTTTATGGATAATAACTACAATATTTCAACCTCACATGATTAAATATATGAAATCATTTAGAATTTAAAGTATTATATTGGTTGTTTATTTACTTTATGATTTTGTTCACTCAGTATTTTCAGAAATAAGGGAGGAATGCCGTATTTCGACATGTTTTTTGGAATATCTTTTTAAAGGCTTGGTTAGATGGTTTAGTTAGGTTAGATTAAGTTATATTTGGATAGGTTATGTTAGATTAGATTAGGCTGGGATAGGTTAAATTTGGTTACATTAAGTTACGTCACACTACGTTATGTTTTATTGCACTATGTTATGGTGCATTATGTATTATATTAGGTGATAGTTTCTACAGTAATTTCACGATTTGTCTTGTTTAGACTTATATACCATAAATATTTAAAATTTTATTCTAATATATTAAGACTTATTTTGAAAAAAATACAATGTTCGTTTCGAATTTAATTTCTTATTAAATACTAATGCCCACAATACAATTTCAGGTTCTTAATATTTCAGGAAATCAAATATCTAATTTCAACACACAAAATACCCTTCCTAGTCTAGTATATTTGGACATTTCTTACAATTTGATTCAATATTTAACATCTTCCTTTAGTAAAAGGGTACTTCCTGCTCTAGAAGAGTTGAGAGTAGACGGAAATCCTTTACAAAATTTGCAATTTGAAGAAATAATATCCTTAAAAAGATTTTTTGCAAATGGGTTAAGAAACATTCCGGCTTTAGATAAATCACTCAACATACAAGGACGTGATATAGTTGAGGGAGGAACGGGATATGCTGATGGTATTGTAAATGTAGATTGTATTGAAATATCAATATCTCATTGCGATGGTTTAGAAAGAGTCGAACCGGAAGCCTTAAATGGGGTGCCACTTTGCTTCGTAAGTATTCCTCATATAAATATTGTATTTTATGAAAGATGGATGAAATGTTTATATATAATTTTATCTAATAACTATAGAAAATATTTACAGTTTATAAAACTTTTAAACAATCTTAATTCTAAAAATAGGTTATAAAAGTTAATATTAATTACAATATAAAAACTTTCATATTGCAAAAGGTTACAATTTTGGGTTGGGATGAGGGTCAAACCTTAGTAACCCCCTTAGTTATGGTCTTGTTATTGTAATAAATATGTACCGTATTTTAAACTATGGATTTCATACATTTATGTGAATAATGAAATTCATAATTGAGAACGAGTTATTTCAATCCATTACAAATTGTATTTTCGTTTTGTTCTTCACAGTATTTATGCGATAATGGCGGTATAATTCCCTATCAATAACAGCTCATATCTGTTGCATGTTAGTAGGATTCTATCAGTTTTTGTGTTACAAAATGTACGGGTATTATCCTTATTTATTCCGTATAGATTTTATAATAGTTATGGCCAGATGTAATTAGCAGATCCTTTCCACTCCAATGGGAATTGCTTTTGACCATGCATTTCTTTTTATTATTAATATTACAATTCTTGTTAATATTACATTTTATAACCATTTGTTTTTATAGTTGTATGTTTGTAAACTCCATTTCAAGACAGAAATAAGTAAATAATAGAGGTTAATAATAATAGAAAATAGAGTGATCTAAAATTGGCTACATGTTATGTAATTTAGTTAGGCTACTTTTAACTGACAATGCTCCAAATCGGCATACTGACACATTTCAAGATGGCAAAAAATATCATGTTGCAGTTCAGTCAAATATGAGCAGACACAAGTATATTTTAATAATAACACCAGTTCGACTATTTAACAATACAAAATAAGACATATGTTTTTAAGTGATTCACTGACTTCGATTTAGTAGTACGGAAGTCAATATACAACATAGCATCTGCAATACTTGAAACCTAACATTTAGATACATTATAGAGATGCGTAACTGAATCTATGTAGACAATGTAGCTGCTCGTGATGGAATGTGAACGCTGTGATAGCGAACTAATCTATACTTTATCTCTAACGAACTAAAGTATACTTTAGTTCGCTCAAAATATTTGCATAAATAAACACTTTTTTATTTTATTTCAAAATTTTAATTTTAATTTTTTTAAATACATCAATCTATTCAAATTTATTTAATTATCATTAAAGTTATTTTATTTATAATTTGAATCTAGGTTGACACCTAAATCCTAAATCTGCAAAGTATTAAGCAAAATCAAGAGGACACTCTTGTAGAATACACTTTAATTTTCAAACAATAGTGCATAACATTCAGTCATTACTTTTTATGTGATATGACCATTGTTCAACGTATATGCAATAAATAGTTATGTTAATAACTCAAATACTGAGAAACTAAGCTATTGGCTACAACCACAACACATTTTTCTAATAAGATAGAGCCACTTCTCATGTCACAAATGACTCATTAGCTGCTCTTCACAATGTATTCCTTGAAAGAATGATAAGTCACCAAGAAGACATTAACTGGCCACCGAAAAGCCCTAAACAAATGCCTGCTGATTATTTCTTACGGGGCTGCTTAAAAAGTAAAGTCTACAACCCACTGCCACCCAATCTGAATGTTTTAAAGCAAAGTATCACAGACGAAATGGACGCCATTCCAAGAGCGATGCTTAAGCTCGTGATTGATAATTTTAGTTCCAGTTTAAATGAGTGTGAGAAAGCGGATGGTGCGCATTTACAAACAGTTGTTTTTCTTAAATAAAAATTTCAAAACTGTTCTTTAATTTAACAGTAAATTAATCGAGTTAGACCTAATTCTGATGTTTTTTAAACCAAAAATGAAAAATATTCTGAGACACCTTTAGTTAACCATTTCTGCATAAACTTGTTTTAGCAACATTTTTAATTGATTTAAATTTTTGTTTACCAATAGGTTGATCTTAGTTACAACAACTTGACAAAACTACAAAAGGATGCCATCTCTTTGACTAAGCTAACTAAAGGAATCAACTTACAAGGAAATCCGTGGAATTGTGAATGCCATCTGCAGTGGATCTTAGAAGATATAGTTCCAGAACTTTATGTTACCAAACCTGATTATTTGGATGAATTAAGGTACGTATATAACTTTATATTGTTGATAAAACATTATTGGACGTTTTATTTACAAAAAAAAAAATTAAATTCACATTTTTTATATGGGCTACTTAATCCTTCTGTCAACAAGAATCAGGTATTCTTTTGAATTTTATGAATTAAATCACTATTATTTTATTTTAGTGAAACATTTCCCGATAACATCATCGTGGTATAGCAATTCTTTAGTAGGCTAATGTCTTTGTATTATTAATTTTTAAAACATACTTTTATTCCACCAAACATTTTAAAATGACTTATGATTTCTTATTAATTAAAAATCATTGCCATGTAAAATATTTATTTCACTGTCATAACCCACCGTGAATAACTCTTGAAATGTAAGATATCTCATCGACGACAGTTAACTGGATCATATGAACTGCGAGACATTTCAATTGCCCCTAACTGCAGCGCCGGTTTTAACAATGCTCGGCAATGTTTTTACCATGTCTCTTCGCTGCTCTGAAATTGATACAAATGTGAAAAAAAAAACAGAAAAATGGAATATATTTTTTTTATCTGTCTAATAAATATTTTCTCGCCTTCCTTATAATTAAATTCTCTTGTTAAATTAGGGAAGTCTATCTTTCCATGATTTCACTTGCAATTGATAATGCTTCTAAATTTGTTAATCTTGATTGTGTTATGGTCTTCTGCAGATATGTCTTAGTGAGTTTATGGTCCAAAAACTCTGTTCACCATTAGCTATTATGACAGGTACCATCATCATCAAGATTCTATATGCAATCCATACATTTAGATTTAGTTCCCGAATATTGTGTTCATTAACGAAATTCAAAACGTAAATAGGTGTAACAATATCTTTTCTTAGGTTAAAAAGATTGAAGCTTATGAGTTCATCACATAACAAACAACCATATATATCTTTTTGGAGTCTCTTTGATATTATACAAAAAAAATTGAGTTACTGAGTGCACATGTAATTATTGAAATCTTTCCTTGAGTGATAATAAGGTAGTTTCAAAGAAGTGATATTAAGGTAATCAAAATCTTTGTATTTTTTGTCTGGATTTTGAATTGGCTCATCATGGCAATTTCTTGAGTGTGGCATTAAACTCTATTCATTCTCTTTTTGAATTTAAAGACAAATTCCCCTCAAAGTTTTTAGCGAAGCCCTTGGCTGTTACAGTACTACATATTTAAACAGAAGCCAAACAGTCAAATAAGTGTAGCATTTCTGTGCTTTTACCGAAGTCTGTCTTTTGCTTGTAGAGATTTATGATGACATATATCTGGAAAAGAATATCATACCAAATGACCAAAGAAACCATGAAGTGGAAATTTTGTAATTGTTCATCTAAAGCGGCTTTCTCAAGTTAAATATTAAGATTAGTTTTATCAGTTTTACTATCATTAGGAAGAATAAAGCATAATAAATGTAACTAATGTGATAAAGGACTGCTTTTACAAAGTTTATTTGTGCTTCACATTCTGTTTAATTTTTTATAGAATATAATCCTAAAATGATCTCATTGAATCTCAGATTTTCCATCGACGAATAGATGCTGTTCTTTTTAGAAGTTCATTGCTACGGCAGCCACAGAGCATATAAAAAGTCAAGAGGTTAAATTGGGAATTCTTCTTTGCTTCCCAACATTTTTTCTTTCGTGTTTGCTCTGTTGTCACACCCTTGACCCCTAAAATTGTTCAATTCAAGCCAGAGTTCATTTAAAACTTTGCTGATAAGTATACTAGTAGACATTGACAGAGATAAACTTGAAAAATTGTCAAAAAAAATTATTTTGTATATCTAATGTCCCGAGTGCAATTAGCGATGACAGAATAATATTCCAATTTTTTGGCTCTCTGTATATTGCTTTGAGTGCCTTTACCATAGTAGTGGTCTGAATTATCACCTTTCACTACCATTCTTAAATGTTCCAGCATAACTTGGTCAAATTTCTATAACAGTTATATGGTCTGTGCAATGTATTAATAACCTGGACAAAACATTAATCCATCTTGAAATGTAATTTTTAATTCTTTATTATTTTTAAGCATATTTCAGCATCAGTCCACTTATAGTAAATTTTTATGAGAGATTACTACTCAGGTGTTAAACTGGATACTAAGTTGCTATCAATAAGTCAGTAACAAAAACAATAAACTCTACATTTAAAAGCAGAGTACACTAACCAGCGATTGTTTCACTGTTTGCAAGTTTTTTTATAGTTGTTAGGGCTACAGAAATGTCAACCCGTATTTTCCTTCAGGTAACTGTTAACATAAATTTACATGGGGTAATAGCAGTTATGTGATTCATAGTTCATATCTGAACGTCAAATGGTCGTATCTGACTCATTCGTAATATTCACCACAACATTAATATCAAAATGTTACTACTAATAAAATTTGTACATCGACAATACTGTCACTATAAGTTGGGTCTTTCATCCACATCCATAGATCGCCTGAGTCACAACACAGATATCTTTTTGCATTTGTGATATAGAAGTTTCATCCTGTCTCCAAGAAAATACATAGAACCATTTATTATGTGCAATGCCTAAATTTGATGTTTGTAACTTATTTGTTTATTAGCCAAAAAACTGTGAGAGACAGACAGGCACACAGACCTTGTATTGTAATGACAACAATAGGTAAGATTCTTTGGGAACACAACTCTTTAAAACGAAATAGTCTCTTTAAATTCTAAGATCCTTGCTGACTAAGACAATAATTTTATGATCCTAAACTCACAACATAACCATTTGTTATCTTGTATTTGTAACTATCTATTATTACAGTCTCTTGTTGATAAAGGATTCCTGCTAATTTAATGTTTATAAAATTATTAATGACACTATCAAATAATTATTTACTGTTTTTAATTATGAGAATCATGTCATTCAGCCATTATGAGTTAACTGAGCACTTGGTTAACCACTGTTTGATACAAAATCTTCTTTAGCCTATTGGCAGCAAGTACTTTGCTTTATTTTCTGAAAATCTAGAAAGTCTAATAAAAACAATATTATATGAGAACTTTATATGCCGATAATATAATGACGTAGGTGCACAAACATTTCTCTTCACCGTTCAAACATTTTAAAATGTCTCGGCTACGATGAGAAACTTGTTTCTCATGCCCAATATAAAGGGGTGAGTAACAAGACTCCAACTTATCTCATAAGATCCGTGAGTCTTGTTATCTGTGGAGATTTTATAAAATTGCCTCCAAACTACCACTAATGAGTGTTGAACGCCTTTGGAAAATCTAGTATTGTTAACAGAGTTAAAAAGTGCTTGATTGAGTAGTCTAGTGTACTGATATAGTTATGAATTAAAAAATAAAACATTTTTATTCAATTATGATGATACATTACTTACATTTTAAAAGCAATAAAAGATGAGTTGAAATTTGAATTATTAATAATTCTGATACGTAAAAAAAATTAAAAGTCAAAATTTGAATTACTACTTCTTTAGTCCAGTTAAATATGTTCCACTGTATTATGACATGAATCTTGCCAAACAGGAAGAATACCTGAATGATCTAATAACTACATACCATAAGTAAAGCTTATATGCATATTAACGCATCAAATATAATTTCCTCCACTTTATTTCAAGACAGCCTGACAATCAATATAATATTTCAATGTTTCAGATGTGACACACCAGTGTTCTTGAAAGGTTTAAGATTAATTCACTGGTACAATTGGGACAGTACACCACTGTGTGATGGTGCGAAATTGTCAGCTCGAATGGAGGAATATGTGGTAAATACACCTTGAAATACCAATAAGTTCCTGAAATATTTTTATAAGGGAAATAACATTTTTTTTTAAAAATTGTTCTGATCCATTTGCATTTTGTGTTCTATCAACTACATTTAGTCAATTCAATTTATTGCAATTCTATTAAATGTCAATAATAAGTTCAACATCAATATGTTGAGCTTATTATATTTTTATTGTAATATATGTTAATAAGACCGATAATATGTGTTAATAAGACCTCATATTTGATTCATTAGTTCAATGGGTAAACATTTCTAGTTATCTCAAATTACTAAACTTTTTCATAGACATAAAAGCATTTAAAAAGACCAATAAAAAAATAATTTATGTTTTACAGCTGGAATCCCAAGATAACTCCAGCATTCTAACAGGTTCCAGCATTGTTGCATTAGTTTTGATTTGCTGCATAATGGCCGCCGTCGTAGTAATATTAGCTCTGATAGTGTACTTAGCTCGTAGTAGTGGGAAAAAGCGTCGTGCTAATCAACAGCCTAGGATGAGGAAGAGACAGGAGGTACAGGATATCAGACATGTGAAGGGAATGAGCAAAGGCGAAGGTACAGCTCTTACTAAAGTGTAGCTTGTATGAAATTATCGTATATAATATACATAAGACCTGTCTACTGTGTAATATTTGTGAATGTATAATTTTTAATAAATATATGAATAGATCGGTTGTTTCATTTTATCACAATCTGTTGTTATAAAGAAACCAGTATTAGGCATCAAGCTTAGTTGAATATAACTATACATAAACCAAACCAATACTACCGTGATAATACTATTAATTTCTGAGGTTGACCGAAATCTGTTTTAAGTTATTTTTATTATATAACAAAATTTCATAATTTGGTATGAAAAGTCAATAATTGTCTCCATACATAAGAATTACATCAACGATTCCATATATTGAGAAAAAATCGATTAAGTTCGATGTAAAAGTTTCATTATTAAATTAAAATATGTAGATTTCCAGAAGCTTTAGATTTTTGCAATATTTTACAGAAAGTTACTGTTATTTATTCTAGCAGAATCGGAATGACTGATCAAAAGATCTTATAATTTGGAATTATAAATATGCCAACATATAATTAGATCTGGGTTAGAATATTGGGATTCAGAAATTAAAATAGATTCTTAATTTTATCCCGGTTTTCCTACTTTTACTACTGCAATCTTATAAAATAAAACTACAGATATTTCCACAAGTAAAATATTATAATATAACAAAATAATATTCAAAAAAATCTTTATAATCACTTGATTATTCAAAGTGTATCCATATATTAATAAAATTTAAAGGCTTTAGCCAGTTTTAAAACATTATAATCGTTATTTAAATAACTCATTTCACTAGATATTTTTTTAATAAAAAATAAAGTTAATACTTTAAAATTATTAATTACATACAACATTCATATGAAAAACTTTTAACAATTGTACAACAAACAAGCTAAAAAACCATTTTTCATCACAAATTTTTGGATATGCTTGCCAATGCAAAATATTTGATAACAAAAAAATATCAATTTATTAACGAGATAAATAATTTATACATAATTTGTGTAGATGCAAATAGATTGTAATAAAAAATATTTTAATATGTTAACAATCATCTTTTCCAATTTTGACTAAAATGAGACATTCAATACTACGCCTCAGTGTAGATGGCACAAATGAAAAATATAATATAGGTTAAGTCAAATGCTCCTAAAACAACTACTATCACTGGATAAACTAGAACAATATTACTTGACATTACAACTCAATTAAAATTTTGTATAAAAGGTTACATTTTCAAAAAAAAAATTTCTGAACCTTGTCAATTCATATAATGAACGTTTACATGTACAAACAATTTTAGTACTCACTGGTACAATAAAATTCACCTGGAATTTTCTCTTCAATATAATTTTTTTCCACTTCACTGGATTATACCTTTTCACATTTAAAGTCAACATATTTCACGTATTTAGATTAGACTAACAAAATAACCTTGTTATTTTACATATAAATTAATTTCCTCACAATGAAAACATTAATTAGTCAAAAATCTTTTTGTTTATCCGAAAATATGATATAAAAGTCTAGAAAATGTTTGCCGAAATTTCATAAAAGGTTCTTCGTACACGTGGATAACATTACAATACAATAAGTATTTTTGGTAAAACTTTGTTTAGGTTATGTTTTAGAGGAAAAAAATTGCACATTTCTGAGCTAATTTTAACAAAGTATGTAAAGATAGCTGCTTATAATTTCTAAATGTATTTTACTGGTAAATATTTATTGACAAAATATTATAAAATTTTAAAAATTCTAGAAAACACAATTATAATCCACTATATAGATATATGTTGGCCAATTTAGCTATATTGTAATTGACCACCAAAAGACGTTCGGAGAGACCGCCTACATATCTACTTACTTACTTTATTTATTTTTATGATATTGCAATACGTTTCCTAATTGATATTTCACCATTTTATAGCCTAATTTTTTCCCACACAACCAAATATAACAAAAATATCTAAATATTCAAATATAAGAAATTTTCTGACAGCACCGTCAATGAAATTGATCCAGCTCATTTTTCACAGCGAGGATGAAAGCAGCGTCTCATTACTGTAGGGCCGTTCCAATACCCTTTAACCATGAGTTTCCAATATAGCAATGGCATCACATCTCTTTTCATGTAGAACATACTGCGCCTTTCGAGAGCCTGGAAGAATGATACAATGGAGTCGCATTTCCCAAATAAAAACATTTTTATGATTACAATTCACATTTAAGACTCAAAGACACAACATTCAATTTAATTATTGCTGTCGAATAGGTGACATGAGCAATTTCTGTTTAAGGTCGACGTAATTTTTGACATTCATTTGACATAATTTCATATAAATATTGGTGACAAAACTACTACATTTTGCATATATATTTCTTGCAGTATATTTAATAAAAATTTATCCATTTTTCAAAACTTACAAAAAAAATCAACAAATACATTACATGTGCAATAGATACAAACATAAAACAGTATCACTGTGAAGACAATCATATTCTCAATTGAGTTTTTGATGTCTATTCACATGTTTGTCAAAAATTACTTGATCATTTTAAATGTGAACAATCTCTGGTTCATTTCATAAGATAGTTTTTAGTTAAGACAATAAGGGAAAATATTCATAGTGCTCATTACTAGTGGTGTGCCGAATCTTTCAAAATCTAAATTTGAAGGTATAGATATGGATCTTACAGTTCTTACATTTGTTATGTTAGGAAGAAGATTTCTAATGAATATATTCAGTTGGTATATATATTTATTACGTCTTATAAACAAATAATACAACAACAAGTAATATATTTATAAACAACAAAGAAGTAGAGTGACTAAATAAATACAAATTATTGTTTAGAAAAAGTTAAAAGAGGTTGGTGTTATTCCACACAAGCTGACAAAGGTTGACTAATTAATTGTAGAAATGCTAACTGCGTTTGATTTGTTTTTTCAATAATTGTAAAATTTAGCATTTCGATGGTTAAAGGATCACATCACTACAAATTCTGGCAGCAAATAATTCATTGACCTCACTTGGAAATAGATTTATACAAAGCTTCAATGAAATTGAAGTGTAACGCACATAAGGCAAAAAACATGTGGCTGTAATTTCTGTGACAAAATAATGTTAATTTTTAATTACAATTAAAAAATTAATAAGTTTATTTCCTTACTATCTTTTTAAAAGGTCTATTTAAATCTGGTATAAAAAAATTTATATAGATACAATGTTTTTTGTAGATGTCTGCAAAATAAGGATATCCATAAAAGTATCCAAATAGTATATAATATAAAATAAAATATAATAAATCTTGAATCTTGCAAATAGGAACTATTCATTATATGTGAATGTAATTCATTATCATGTATCTGACACATGACTTAATCATTACCTGTTTTGATAAAGAATAATATACCATCTATAATATGTATCACCTATATCCCCGATCTATTCTCTAAGAAAAAAGTAAAGTGTGAAATATGTTTCAGAAGACATACAATAAATAGTTCAATTAATTGAAGGAAATAAAAATTAACTTCAACATTCTAACTCGCTAAAAAATAAGAAATAATATTTAATAATAAAGATTTCATAAATGCAACACGATACCAGTTGCGAAAAAATTAAAAAAAAAGGCAACTGAACAGTAGTATGGATTGTTTTCAAATATAAACAAAAGTAATACATCAATAATTTAATGTGCATCACGTGAATAATACAATGGAATTAACAATGTGGTTTCACACTCGTTACATGTTTAGGTTTGATCTCATCATGTTTTATATACACATTATCTCTTTCGAGTGAGTACGAACTATTATTTTAACTGTATGATGGAATGATTATTCAGCTATTTCAGAGTTGCATAATTTATTTTATATTTTTATACAGATGAAACAATAGAACATACCTGGTTAAAGGGAAAGGTCTCCATCGGTTTAAGGTCATAATCAAATTCAGCAAGAATACAAGTCTTATACGACGTGAGGAGAGGGCAAGATGCATAACCGGAGTATTCTTTGTCACACTCCAAATGCTTCATCACTTGAAATAGATTCCTTTTTAACACGCACGACTGAACCGCTGCAAACAATATAAATTACAGGTTTTTAATTAGACCTGCTTACTTATTTGTCTTTTTCAGCCATGTAGGGAATAATACAGTGGATTTTTGGTGTGTTTCCTTATTCAACAAGGATCTGCTTTGACAACTACCAATAGAAACTCCACAGAATTAATGATCACTTGAAAGTGGAACTAAATGGTCATGTCATTTCAATGCGTAGCTTCTTATTTTGATGGTGTGATGATTGACGATGACTGTAACCTTAAGTATTTATTAAAGTGTAAATATCTTCTTACTGCATACGTTTCTCTTCGCTAACTTACCAACTGCAGCAAGTGTTTTGCTGTTGGGCGTATTTGTGCAGTCGCCTAAACCAAATATGTTAGGGTATTTCTTATGTTGCAAAGTAAATTTGTCCACGTCGAGATAGCCATTCCCGTCCACTAATTCTGCACATTCCTTCAAACATTCTGGAGGTGACATGGGAGGCACAGCATGTAGCATATCATATTTTGATGTGGTAATCTGGAAAATTATTGTTAAAATAGCACAATAGTGTTCCTTTGTAGAGGTCATGCTTTAAAATAATAAAATTCATACTGATTGTGAAATAAGGAAATTTTGTTGAATATATTTTTCCTCCAAAAAAGTATAATTTCAAAGAATTACCATTCATAATAATTTATTTTTTAATTTATTTTTTTAAACGGTCACCATGCTTAAATCATAATATGTAATTTTAAATGAGGCATGTGAAAAAAGTATTTATCTGTATTTTCTATTCATATTGTATTTTCCACTGTGAAGACTTCAAATTAATTAAATTCTGGTGAAATTATCTTGAATAGATTAATTTTGTTACATTTGATTTTTTTAATGGCGGGTTTCTGGGGATAATGTTTCTATAGCTATTGGTTCATTAAAATCATTGATTCGATAAACTATAAATAACTAATAAATATAATATACATAATAAATACATTTCTGTTAACTATTTTGTATCATTGACAAATATCAATTCGATGAGCATTTCTCCCACAGACCACTAGATGGCTCTTTCTTTGAAATAAAATTTTTAAACATATTGTTTAATAAAATACAGCAATATAATTATAAAATAAAAATTAATTTAAAAATCATTTAATTTTCTAATAACGGCTGTATACGCATAATTGTACTGCCGATCTTAAAAAAAATTGAATTTTCAAAAATAATGAGTAAAAAATTATTACCGCATTGTTATCCAAATTTTGAAATACTGCTTCCTTAGTTTCAGGATTTACTTCTATTAGGGCATTTCTAAGATTGACATTGATATCTCTTTCTTTGACAACCTTCCATAATGCATCGGCATATTTTTTTACTCCAAATATAACAGGAAGAGAAGTGTTGTATGTTACTTTAACTTTGGAACGAAGTCCCATCTGCAACATTATAATTATTTAACTAAAGACTCTAAAAAAATACAAAATAAACATTTTTTATTATTTATAATTTCTGAAGGCAAAAAGTGACCACAAAAAAATATTTTTTGCCTGTTTGGGATCCACAAATTTTCATTAAATATTGGTCTTAATTTTACCTTATAATGAGAGATTAAATTTAAAAAATTTCAAATTCAACATAGGAGTAGTTTTTGATATATAACTTGTCAAAGTGGTTAAGAATTAATTTACATCATACAATAAAAGTGGTAATGAAAATTTCTATTAGAGTAGTAAAATTTGGTGACAAAAAAAATTACATGATATTATGGCTTTTTATGTACATAAAAACCCAAAATATCATAAGTTATTTTTTATTTTAATACAAATAGTATTATTGTTACTAATTATATTTTTAAAATATATTTTTTAAAATATATTTCAAATGCGTTTATACTAGTTATACTAGTTAAAAGTTATTATATGTTTTTATTTCTAGACAAGATAAATCGGTCAAATGACCAGTTTTTATATACTCTTCCTTCATAACACAGAGTTTGCATTTTTTAAATTAAAACATGGGAGCATAACTGTAATTTATTTTAATCATTTCATTATGACGAGTGTCTTTTTAGAGGTATAACATCTTTAAAATAAAAAAAAACATAAAAATCATGATAATGGCCATGATATTGGCTTTATTGAGAAGGTAATTATTTGCTATTTGTGTTTAAATGTGACTTCAGGCATACGGGCACCGCGGCTGACTCAAATGAAGCATAATCTGGAAGGAGTTGTATATTGGAAATAACACAGCAAATGTTGTCTTCCAGGTGGTCCAACATCCGTGGTTTCCAGCGCCACAGCTGGAATTTTCTACGATGGATTTTCTTGGGTTTATAATTAATTAATAGGTTCTTACTTTCTTTTCTTTTGGTTTTCAAAAAAATTATTTAATCATTTTTCAATTACGACTACATCCGTTGTGGGCTTTTTTCAAAATTTTTAATTTTGCTTTTTTCATAAAATGTTTTAATGTAGGTAGAATGATTTAAAAGTCTAACCCAAAATGGCAGCTGGCTTAGTTCCTACTCTATCCATTTAAATTGTTATTGCTCGTAACTCACACTTTCACTAATATGAATTGACTAATTTTATCTTGACACTATATGAATTTTTAAGATTTTGCATTTTCTGCGCCAAATCTTAAAAATCAAAACTTCCATCCTCCTAAAATTAGTATGATAAACTTACTTTCGTCAAGTAGTTTTCAGTCAAATAGCATATCTTTTGAGGCGCTCCAGGGCATTTGACAAAACTTACTGGGTATGTAAATATAGCATCGCCACCCTTCAAGTTCTGTATATTATTCCAAGTCTTTACAGAGTATTCTGGATCGTATATGGATGATACGCCACTATCAGGCATTTCCAACGCTTCTTTTAGACCTGATATCTAATGTTATAAAAAAATATAATTTTAACCAAAACATTGCAAGTACCAAGTATGAAAAAAGAAAATATGAAAAAAGAAAGTGTTATGAAAAAAGAAAATATGAATTGGAAAATAAAAACAGTTAAATAATTTAAAAATAATAAATTGTTAACAGAAAAATGAAGATAAAAATATAGTGATTAAAAATCTTAACTTATGATAAATATATGTTAAAATCATATTAAATACAGCCTAGAAATGTATATATACATATATGTATGTATATGTATATATATATACATATATATATATGTATTTACACACATATTATAGTCTGAAATTTGATTTACAAAACCTCGTTGAAGAATTGAATTGGCAGAATTAATGTTTGAAGTTATCATTATAATTATACTGATGAATGAACAAACCTCTTCAAAATGAAGCTTCATACCGAGAGCAATTATCATATATTCATACTCAATTACATGCCCACTGGCTGTAGTCACTCGCATTTGCGCTGGGTCAATGTTCTCCGCTGCGTCTTTCAACCAAACCGCTTTTGAGGGTAAAACTTTGGCCATAGGTCGCATTACATTCTTTAATGATTTTATTCCAGCACCGACGAGTGTGAAGCCCGGTTGAAAGTAGTGTAACTACGAAGAACATGAATTTTTTACTATAATCATTCACAGAAATTGGCAAATGGATTTCAAGCAAGATTTTACTATTATTCAAAATTTATTCGAAAAATATTTCCAATATAAGTAATTTTACAAACGCAACGAGCATTCAATAATACGTCTACCTCAGCAAGAGAACAAAGGTAGAACAAACAGAATTTGTTTGTATTTTTCTATGTAATCCCCTTTAAGCTTGAAAATTTGTTCATTTCTCTTGCAATGACTTGAACCCCTTTGAAAGAAATTCTTTTGATTACTCGTCCAACCAGGCGACCGCAGCTGCATTGACTTCTTCACTTGAAAATTGCTGACTTAGAAGAATTTTTTTTGGCATCGGAATAAGAATCAGATGGAGCCAGATCGAGATTGAAGGGTTGAATAGTTGTGTTGCTTGAACACACAGTTTCAAATGGCAGCCTATGCTTTTGCAGACATATGCACCGGAGCATTGTAGTGAAGAAGCAAAAAGTTTGATGAGAATTTTCCATATCTTTTTTCCTCAATAGACTTGCACAATGCTCTCTTTCAATAATATATCTACCTAAGCAAGAAAAGTAGCTTAAGGGCTACCGCGCACTAGGCAGCCCGGCTGCGGCAGCCAATTCTACATAGACCACTCATAAGAACCCACCCATTAGGCAGCCAAGAATTTTCGGCTGCGGCAGCCAATGTATTGTAGCTGCCTCAATCTCCGCGCACTTGTCGTAGCAGCCAGACGCATTTTTGCCTCTCTCTCGACTCACCGTAATGACTGGCCGATGGCTGGCTGCTTAGAATTGGCTGCTCAAAATTTCGGCTGCCACAGCCTGGCTGCCGCAGCCAGGCTGCCCAGTGGGTGGTAGCCCTAAGTCTCTCCCATTAAGCTAGTCTTATGGAACATAAATCCCTTCGATATGGAACTTTATCACCGACAGTTGCTCCAAATCAATCAATTTTTCTGTAGGGTCAGACACTCACCATGCTCTCACTAACCAAGTAATAATCGAACTGAACTGAAATCATATATGCGTCACATGAAGATTTTACAGCTACATGCATAAACAAGTCTCGATTAGTTTAGCACTCGGTCTTCATTTGTGGTAGATGAATTATTTAATGGTCCTTATAAAAACGATGAGTACAAACTTCGTTAAATAATTGATATGGACAAACTTTTTTAATTTAACTCATTAACTTAGGGATATACTGTTAACTTACTCATGTTGAGTAGCATATTGAATAATTGGTGCTTCTTGTGAATTTTTAAAGTTTTTAATTTAATTTAAGATTGAAACATTAATATAGTATTGAAAACATTGTGAAGTAACAAAAAATTATTTTCTTATTAAAAAATAATACATCTTTTTGTCACTGCTATATGTCCTCTTTGTGGAAACCAACACATCGACGAATTTAATAACTAACAAACAGAATGGGCGCACCATTCTGTTTGTTAGTATATATTAGATATTATTTCTAATTTCTTTAAGTTCTTCTTTCTTAAGAATCTCTGAAATTCTTTGCTAATATCCCACCTGAAGATGTTGTAATACAACGAAACCTAGGTCATGGTAAAGAAATTAAAGAAAGTAGAAATAATACTACATCACGTAGTTTCATTTAATTGTGAATAACGGAATTTCTACAAAATTAACGCCAAATATATTCAATATGTAATAAATGTATTGAGCTTAAGGGAGATTATACTGGAAAAAATATAGTTTCTTTATTTTATTTTACTGTTCCGCGGTCTTTTGGACCTTCCCTCGTAAATCATATTGCAAATTGCGAGCAAAGTTTCCGTACGACACAGCACGGTTTTTTTTATATTGGAATAATCTGATATTAAAAGTACGATGCAATTAGGCCATGTGTTAGGTAAAACTAATAGTACAATAGTAAAATTATTATATGTTACATAAAATTTATCGCAGACTGTGAGTTATTGAAAAATATTTCAATTTCTTCCAATCATTTTCATCATTGCAACGATAAATATATCATAAAAATTTGTTATAAAGGATCACATAAAAAGTACACACAAAGGTTTAATTTTCCATGTGTTTTGCTTTTATTCAAATGTAACTTTTGAATGAATATACTAATTTTTATACAATTTCTTAAATTTTGTGAAGATATTTCTATGGTGATTCCTACATGAAATAAAACACAATATAAGAAAATAGAAATATTTTTTTAATTACATGTCGTGTGGGCTGTCTATTTAAAAGCGAGACTTTTAAGAATTTAAAAATTATTTTTTAGTTTACAATTTTATTTAATATTGTTCTAGAGATATTGCTGAAAATGTCCCCAAAAATCATGTCAAACCCCATCCACCCCCCTAAACAAAATTATGGTAAGAAGCATTACTAGAAGTTAACCTAAGCTTTATTGGAAAACTGTATTGATGATTCTAATCTCTTGCTTTTTGAGAAACATACGCCTGTGAAAAATATAGTAGGCAATATATTTATATGGTGGAAATAGTATTATTTTTTATGAATAGTATGAAAGAAATTTCCTTTCCTTTCAAAAAAAAGTTTCCTTACATATTCATATGAGCCTAAGTGTGTACGGAACCCTGATACTGGGTGTTCCCTCAGTAATTTTTTTTATTGACGTCTTTATATTTACTAAAGAAAAAACTAATTAAAGACATAATTTTTAATACCCTACTAAAATATACACTTTAGCTGGCCTCCAGTCAAATGACGAGTATTATACTTCCATAGCTCAAAATTAACTTCACATATACCACACCACAAGGTGACATTGTATTAATAGTGATATTGCGTGTTTTTCATAGCTAATGAAATAAAATGACACCTTGTAATTACCATCAACTCTGCCCTTTAACCTATCTCATAGTTATGTCAAACAATATAAACATTATTTTTAATTATTAAGGGCAGTTGTGGCAGTTTATGGCCATAAAGATCTATTACGAGAAGTGTTTGTGTCAAGAGTATAAATTTTTCTTATTGGGACACATTTATGTACAATAAAAACTGCTTATATCAGCTGATTCCATAATGCCTGCTTTAGAAGGAAAAATAAGTGGCATATTAATCCATGGACAACTTCTAATTACAATGAATGAATTTCGTCTACGTTATGAATACATCAAGCAATGCAAAAATTATTTGTAGCTATTAAGGACCGTTGTAGCAGTTTGTGGCTATTAAGAGAAGCGTTTAGTTTTATTACGCTAGTACTATGAATTTTTCATATTAAAACATTTTATGTACAAAAGAAAAGCTACTTACTTCAGCTGGTTCCAAAATAATAACAGCATCCTTTCCAAGCTTCCTCGATAATTTGGCTGCTATGCTGCAACCACCAGAACCTCCTCCTAATACCAACAGCTTGCATCTAATAACACATTATTTTAATTAATTGTGGGCTGTCTAAAACTTTCTTAAATTTCATAATTGGAAGTAAATGATTTTAATATTTTTACAAGAAATTTATTTTGAAAGTGTGTTATTGTAATTATGTAAACGGTGTATTGTGTATTGTAATTATGTTGTTATTATATATATTGTATTAATTTAATTATGTTATTTGTAACTATGTATACATGACCTATAGATTGGACAGAGTTTTACAAATGTTATGATAAACAAAAAAATGTCAGTCCAGTTAAATGTGTTATGTAAATAATCATATATTACCATTAAATATTTAGCAAATACTTTCATCTGATTGAGCATTATATAAGTTTTTACGAGACTTATGTCTTTAAAATTAAGACACAACAACTCCAATGAAACTGAAAGCATTAAACATTTTTGTGGTTTAGATATCAATTGATTCGAGAAAAAATACTATTTCCTTAAACTGCTCCCAAATAAATATTCGTAGTAAACATTTTCAAAGCTCATAACATGTTGATTTTAGTACTAAATTATAAAAGCAAATTATTTCCGATATAATAAATCCTAAGGAGAAAATTTAACACTGTGAGTAAGTAACAAATAACATCAAATTAGGTAGCAAATAATTTCAAGCATCTGAGTGGAAGTGTATAACTGAAACCATAATTATATTCATAAGTGTAATCAATTATTTATGACGGAGTACAATCACAAAAGTAACAAGCCACCAAGCACAAAACCAATAATTCTATCTATAGAAACCTAAACAAAATAGAGTTCAAGATCGAAAAAAGGAAGCAGAGTAAACAAAGATGCTAGAAATATTGACACCGTTAAGTGATGGCGGTTAAGAAGAACATAAAAAGAAAACAGCCAAGTGCAAGTCGGAACACACAAATGCATTGTTGACAAATTACAGAAGGTATTATTGCATATCTACTTGAAGTATAATATTTCTCAAACCAGTCTCAAAAATTAAAAATTGTAATTAAAACTTCAATTTTATTTTAAAAGACCTATTTAATGATATTCCACTCGATGAGATACGCAAAAGAATGTTCACCCCACACTTTGAGTAACGAAACTACTACTAGAATTAACAATCATTTTTTTTTCTCTACTTACTTTACTTTTTATTTTTTTTTTCAATGTTTAAACTAATTACATTTTAAATATTTCGGCCTACAAATTGGTGACGAGAGATTTTAAACTTAACACATCAGTGAGGAATGACAGATACCATCAAATAATTACAAAGTACAACCTAGAAGCGTTCCACAGAAAATCAACTTCAATGTTTATCCTTCTTCTTTTAGGATGATATTTATTCTCTAAAAACACTCACTCGTTTACCAAGTTTTTAGGAAATTAAAGATCCAAATCATCTTGCTCTTGTTTGAAAAAAGATTTACTTGGAACTGAAAAAATCACTATTCAAAACCTGTTATTGAACACACGATAACTTGTTTATTCATTAAAACGCTAATTCTCTACTTATATGCAAAGATCAGAAATATTTATTTAATGTGACTTATCTCTATGTATTATTAAACATTTTCTAGCCACAAAATTTGTAAAAGGACAATGTCTATTAATTTCATTATTGTAAGATATTTAGAGTTGTAATTACAAAGTTTAGAAGTTAAAAAAATAATTTTGAAATTCTTATCATTTTTTCTATTCGTCTACATGTTCGAATTTTATTGGTATTTTTGTAGATTGTAAACACAAATATCAAGGTTTATACATCATTACGCTACGTAAACAAGAGCCATTGTTTATTTGCTTCTTCATCGAAAGCCACAAATTGAGTTCATAGGTATATGTTATACTACATTAAGGAGACAGCAAATTTTTTTAAAGATAAAAAATTTCAAGTCCAGAGAAAGTGTATTTTAATATATAAAACAGAACTTTTATTCTTAGATTACGACCAAAATACATATAGTCAAGTTACACCTTCAAAAATCTACGTGCTTAGCGGAAATCATTTCCGTAAATTATATTTATATAGTGCCTCGTTTATTTGAGTGGAAACTAGTTTTTAGTAAAAATATTCAAACGATAATAATGTAAAATTATCATTAAATATTGGTCCAATAAAATGTCTAAGAATAGTAGGTGCAGTTTAAGCCGATAGATATTACTTTTTTGATAAATAACAGATAAAAGAAAATGCTGACAAACATTACTGACACTTCTTCCAATTACTATGCTAAATGATAGGGATTGCTGTGTTAGCAACAGATTACTTCGATGATTGCACTTATTTTATTACCATGCATGACGTGGCTCGGCTATCTAACAGTGAGCCATGTGTACATATTCAGAGAGCATTTTCCTTATTGGTTACAATGATTCTTTTGGTCAACATGTGTGGATTGAATTGTTATATTAAATTAGAGATGTTACTGTAAGAGGATTATGATAAGGTGGAGAAGCGCACTTTTTTGTGAATAAAGTTATTTGTTTGATAACCTATATTCCTAGCAATTTTAAAAGCCATATTGACAAAAATAACAATTACAATATAATACATAAGATATTATATTAAAATTAAGAACTGGCATCTACTAAGCTGAGAAATAGATCTATGACTTGAATTATAGGTGAAAAAGAGACAAAAATTGATAAAAAACCATACACAATCATGAAGACTAAAAGAACATTTTCAATTTACATGTCCATTTAAAACAAGTGGATGATAAGCTATCTAGAAAATAAATTTTCCGAAGGAAACGAAATGTGTGTCATGATGTCATGTTGGGGGATTACATAAATGTTTGTGGAAAAGTTGTAACATTACAACTAAGAATCTAATAACTAGTAAAAAAACCAGCCAAGACATCATCTATAATTATAGAAGTCATTGTTAATTCTAAACCTGATTGGAAGGATTTGATTTTGTAAATATTTGGGACACGAGTTTCAACAAATAATGAATATTATATAAATCATCTACATATCTCTGACACATTTAACATGGCTGAAGTTCATATGACTAAAAACTGCTAGAACTGTGGAAATAGACTGAGAGAATAAGCCCTGAATTTTTTTAACAAACTCCCAATATAATTGGAACTAGCAAACTAGCAGGCTAATATCGGAAACTAGAAAAAAATTCTTTTGCCATCCATCAGTGGTAATGAAGCCAATCAATAGGTCCTTCTATTATGCGACATTCATCACATTTGAAATGGTAGAAAAGTTTGGATTGATAGAAGCCTTGGTTCAACAAATATATGAAAATGTTAGTCACTGTAGAGGAATTTAGATTTTGTTTCACCAAATAATTAATTACTATAAATCATATTTTGCTGCAATATATATTTTGCCAAAGGAATTGGTGAAAGCATCGTCATCATCTGGGAAAAAGTGTGCTACCTTTCGCTTAGCACACTTTCTTAAATGACCTTCTCTGTTGCAATGTGTTCCATTCCAAGATTTAATTAAGGCTTGTCATGCAAAATGGATCACAAAGGAAATAAGCAGCTTTTTATATTAAACTATTGGAATAGCCAGTCCTAAGCTATACAACACAAGCAACACACTTAGCTGTATTGCTTGGTTTGACCCTGATGACTGATGTATAATAATCAAAATCTGATAGCTGCCCCAGTATTGAAATCAAGGTCCCTCCTCTTTGTCACTATTATAAGATCTTATTAGACTTTGAATATAATTTTTTCACAAAAGTGCCTCTTGTATACTGGAATTAAGTCTTTGGAGGCATATTTAAGAATACTTTTCCGGTAAGATGAGTTCGCAGTATTGCCCTCTGGCTGTATTATAGAACCAGGTTTTGTTTACATATTTTCCAACACAAACTTGAGTTGTGAGAACGAGATAATGACAAAAGTACTATTTCTGTGAAAAAGTTTCTTGTATTCAAAGTGGTTTAACCAGCATCATTCATTTTCGAAGAGGACTTGGTAAGAAAATTAAACATTTAAATTTTTATTTGTGAATATTAGACAAAAAGCTTCTTTTGGTATTACTTTTTAACTCCGGGTTTTCAAAATATTTAAAAATTAACAATAATTTTTTATTTGAACAGTCACGAGAACCACTTTTAGTTTTTAACCGTTTCTAGAAGAATCGCACTGATATTCAGGCATACTTTTTCCATTATTATATTAAAATGAACAACAGTAAACCTTCTCAGTATAAAATAGTTGTTTGTGAAAAAATTAAGTGGCAATACAAATTACACAATTCCAAACATGCCCGGGACCCAAGAATTACTTATCCTCACGCACATTAGATACTGTTGCTACAACTTGTATGCACTTGAGGTAACAAAATAAAAGAATGCAGAAAACAAGCTCGTAATGCTGCTATTAGAAATGATAACAAATGCAGAGGTACTTAAAACACCGTATATTCATAACATTACTTAATAGTTTTTATATAAATCTTATATTACCATAAAGTTGAATATTTAAAGAATGAATTAAGAGAAAATAAATACAATTTTACTTCTCATGGTCATTGTGGGTGAAAATATAACAACTTTTTTATAACTAAATATTTCCATTAAAATTTGTAATTTATGCTAAACAAAATTAGCATGTATGTCCAAGTGACGAAAATTGCAAACATATGATAATAAAGCACCACAACATCTTAAAGATATCCACTTTCGTGAGACATAGAGTGGCAGCCTGCAATAAATCTTAGCAGACATAAATGTATTTTAAAATTGTTCAATATCTTAATGCAATAGTAATTCAGTAGTAAACTTAAATTCGTTTAAGCATAAAAATATATATTAAATTATATATCTTCTTAATTTTTCAATTTGCTAAAATTAAATTATCAATATTTCATCCTATTTGGAAGGACCTTACTTACATACCATCAACTCAAGTCGGAAATAATAGTCATTAATAACAAATATGATCATATAAATAAATACGTAAATATACTATTTTAATGTTAATATATTATCCCAATAAAAACCTGAAAAACTGAATATGATTATTGTTAAATGATGTTTTTTATTGCTTTCCACATATCTAAATATTTTCAAATGCCAAGGTCTATTAAGAGATAAATAATCATAGTTTATGTAAAATAATTGTACATCAAAAATAAGTATCTAAACAAAACTCTGCAGATGATAAGTAATTCTTTGTGTTACTATGCAGCTATTATAACATACAGGTCTTTATTTATTTGTGTAATCTTTACGACTACAGAAATAAATAATGACCCATATTGTTTACTTCAACCCATATTTTTAAGATATACAATTTTGTGAAAACATGATCTGTTAAAAAAAAATAACTAATATCTCAAATTGTCATAGAGGTTACGAGTAAACTTTCGTTTTCAGTTATAGTTCAGTATTACTCGCAATTTTTGTTTGATCTCTAAAAGTTTTCTCAACAGTTAATATTTAATATGAACACACCATGGTATTATAGATTGTGCAAATATCACAATTTTTCACAATTATTATATTAAAAAAAAAACATATATATATATATATATATATATATATATATATATATATATATATATATATATATATATTACATATTTGTTATCCGCACTTTTACGAGATCTACTGAAATTGCAACACAATGATGAAGCACATTACACTGCATTTGCATGACATACTTCTTTAAATTGCATAAGAACTTTTAAAATAGGTACTTTCTTAATTTTAATGTATTCTAATTTCTACAAAATATCATTACAAAAATGTACTACCTATAATAAAATCTAAAACAAATTATAGCAAGAAAGTAAATGGAAAATGCCGTAAGAACTATAAATGAATCAACTATAAATGAAGGGACGTTCTAAGGTAAGGGAAAGTTGTTTTAAGCAAAATAGCTTGTAATAATGTCAAGTATTTCAGTTTATGCCATTTTAAGTAACATTAATGACTTCTTCAGTTATCTAAAGTAATTATTTTATTTTCCACATAATGTCTCAAATGATCTTTAGCATTTCACAAAATATAATAATTTCATTCACAGAAAAACTTATGCTGAACTTAATTGCTTCTGATTAGTCAAAGTTTATTAAATAACTAAATTAATCTTTTAATAACATATGTTAAATTACTTTCCTACAGAAATAACTATCTTAACTAATAATTGAAACATAGTTTAAAAAAACCTAAGCACCAAATTTTAGAAATTAATAAATGGTATGAACTTTCGAATTTTAGTTAATAAAGTGTTGTATTTTTATGTGATTTTAGTCATAATTAAAAAACGAGTATTTTTATGTGTTTAAAGATTACAGGACACGAAAGATTACATGTATAATGAGGGAGGCAAGTGGAAAGGCTTTGATAAATCAAAACCGAAGGAGAAATTGGAAATATAACAAAGAAAACAACCAAATAAGCGTCGGATTACACTTAAAATAGGGTTCTGTAGTTGTTAAAATGATTAATGTAAGTTAAATGAAATAATTTTAAAGAAAATTTCAAGTCAAATACAAAAGCTAGTAATTTGGACAAAAAATATGAAAAAAATTTAAAAAAATGGAAAGTTTAAATACATTATTGTTTATATCATTAACGAAAGATAATTTTCTATTTTCGAGGGCAATTTGGAGAGGTGACAAAGGAGGCGAAAAAGTTTTTTAGTCATCAATCTAAAAAATCAAATGTGTGCGCAAAGTACAAAACACCAGGTGTACCAAATATACGTATACAAGGAATAATTAGGTCTATATTTCAATATTTAACTCTTTATATTAGTATATAAATTCAATCTTCCACAATTATTTATTATATTTACCATTAAAATATGTCAATAAAATAAATAGATATAAGAGAAAATAAGATGAAGAATAAACTCGTACTTACTGATAATTTTTATTACTGATGCTCGTCGTTGAAAAGTTTTTGCAAACTCTATTTAAGGATGCAGCGTTTTTTATATCAAATATCCTTCCTAATTGAATCATCTTAAACACGGCATAAAAATCTGAATTAAATTTTATTTTGAAAAAAAATTTCAACACGGATATTTATAACTTAAGTTATCTGTTATATTTGTCCAGCAAGTGAAGACTCATTCTTTTATTATGAATAATAATTGTAAACAATAAACCGGTAAATTTAGTATGTAGTGATAAAGCATACAAAACTACGTATACGATATGATTATGACTGCTGTCATCTGGAATCTGACAACACTTTATTATTTTATCCAGAATGTGTGCTTATGAAGCCTTCGTGAATTCAACAGAATTATATGGTTTTGAGATGATTAAAAAAATGTAGTATTATTTTCGTCAGACAATAAACAACTAAATTTTAAATATAAAATTAGGAAGATATAATATTATGACTATAAAGATTTTTAAATTTCAATTGATAACGAATTAAATGGTTAAACTAATAATTTCTTATTTGCTTAGATACTGTACACATCATTAAATTGCGTAAATAAACTATAAAACGTCGTTTACGTTGTAGTATATGGCTATTCTTTCTTTAGCTTAAAAATTAATACGTAAAGGATATATGAATATAAGATATCCTTTATGTATTAATTTTTGGTTAATTTTAGCGAAATTTATCAATTAACCAATAATAAAAATTAATAAGTATTAGAGTAGAATTGAATACCATAATATTTCTATGACATACCTAAAGTATATCATAGCGATATTATGGTTCAACGAATTTTAATAGATTTCACATATATTTCAACTCTTGGCTACTAAAGGCATTTTATACTAATTTATATAAAGGTTTTTGCTCGCAGCAAAAAATTAACCAATATTACCATGCTTATGCATTACATAAATAGTAGTATACAAATAAACATTAAGTCTGAATCGCTGTTTATAATACTATTTCTCCTATTCCTGCAAGTTTTTCACCATCGCGGGTCTCTTTTTCGCGCTCTTCTCTCAGTTTGCTATTGTCAGTAGGGAAGGAAGTTCGCATTTTTCGTAATAATGGAATGCAACAAGTAGACGAGTTTATGTTTAATTGAAACATATACAAGGTTTCCATTTTAGGAGGACCCTTAAGATATTAATGTTTTTAAAAGAACTCTACAGAAAACGCTTAGATAGATATATATATATATATATATATATATATATATATACATATATACATATATATTTTGTTTTTTGACGACTAATGTTTATTTGTACTTTTGACTTTTGTTTATTTGTAAAAGTTTAAAAAATAAAATACTAAATACTTGTATGTTTACTGTTAAACTTTCGAAGATCCATAAAAACATACTTCAGGAATAATTTTGCAAATACTTCGTTTTTATATTGCAAACTGGTACGAGTCCACAGTGGCTAGAAATCGTAGTTAAACTTATCTGCTTCAACGGAAATAGGTACTCTAAAGTTAGTATATTGTTTAATAACTTTAGTGCCGTTGATTTGTAACAAATTCTAGTACTCAATCGATAACATTTTTAAAAAGTTCTGTGTGTAATGTCCGCTTATGTATTGAATTCTAAATTAGACACTATACTGAGTGTTTGCTTGTGGAATTTAACCTGCCCCATCGCCATGGTAATTTCGTTGTTTTTACATGATCAGCTACAAAATTGATACATTTATTTTTGCACATGAACTGAGCGGGAATTGCACGCACGCAGTACGCGAGTTTTTTCGTGCGTTACAGAGCGTGAACTGCACTCGCGCAGATCGCGAGCCTGGACATTGTGAAGGCGTAGTATGCGCAATTCGGCAATGTGTACTAACCTTTAGGCTATTCGAAAATATAATTCTTAAGAGTAATAGCATATTTAAATAATTATGCAACTTTCTCTACATTTTCTGTGATAATTAATGCCTCGATTACACGTAACGAGTACGGTGGCCAGACAGTACTCTCGACCGAGTGCTCGGTAGGTATACACACATCACCAAGAACTCGGTCGAGCGTTCGGCCTAGTAGCAGGGCGAGACTGCCCCTATTCTAATTTCTAGAACGAGTGCCCAACCCCGCTCTTCCCTGCACTGAATCGCTAGCCCACTGCTAGCTGCGTACTAGACACTTGGCTTATTTTGCTACTATGTTATCATTAAGTACTAATCTGGAATATTGCTAACATGACTAATAATATGTGGTATATTGACACGACGGTTAAATTCATTCAAGTATACAAATTACACACATGTTTGGGAACTTCCAGTGTTTTAAATTTTAAACACAGACAAAAACATGACGCGACATAAGTTTCAGTAGTTCAAGAAATTAATTGTTTTCTGGTTTTGAAATACATAACATCAAAATAAAATAAAAATCTATGGTCGACATACAGCCAAGAAATTAATAAAATTCAAAAGTCAAAGAAATCAGGAGCTGATAACAGTTGCACATTGCTCAGTAACATACACAATTCCAACTTAAAATGGCTGAAACAGATGGTGAAGTTTTTCATAGATGATTTAAAAAGAAATACATTTGAAAATGTACATACTTTATTTTTAATTTTCGTTTGTTTAACTAATATTTATAAAATTTCTGTTTTGTCACGAAACAGCACCTGCTCCACTAAACATTTCTGCATATTTATCTCAGAGCTCCTTGCTACTCATGTTGCACAATCGGTGCTGTGATCAGTGATAAATGGTAAGGCTATGAGTTCTCATCTCCAAGTCCCCTCAGTAATAGTTCCTTGATCAATATCTTCTTAGTCAACATGACTACTTGGAAACTTTTATTTTGTCATCAGTTGGTATGGGGCTTTCGAAAAATTCTAAACCTGCTTGCTAGAATACCAACTCCATTTTCAACAATTCTACTTGTTCTGGATACTCTGTAACTAATGGTTTCAATAAATACCTTTTCAATGGAAAAGCATCACTGACAAAAAAACCACCTCTTGGTAACAAGTTATTTTCAAAGTCAATACATAATCCATTGTTTCTAAAAATACCTTCACCTGAGTTTCTTCCATTTGCTCTAATCTTTACTTTGCCAAAATGGTAGTCATGGTCAACAACAGCCATCATGACAACACTGTTGACACCCTACTAATTAAAATATTCACTTCCACAATTAGGAGGTGCTTGAATCAACACATTCTTCCCATCTATAGCACCATGACAACCAGGAAAATTCTACCAGAATCTGATTTCTTGTCATTCTTCATTGTTCTCTGGTATATGATACAATATTTTCTTATTATCTTATAGATTAGTTAACCAATCAATATTATCTCGCAATCATATGTCAATCAAGAAGTACCAACTGCTGCTAGCATTACTATAAGCACAACCAGTTCAATTACAATATATACTATTAGCAACACTGGAAATACTATGCGAACAATGTAGAGGATAAGCTAGCAGAGATAAAAGTATTCCTGGCTTGAAAAGTTGAAACGAAAAAGATAATTCTGCAGAAGAAACAGCATTTGACAAATTTAAAGAGTTTAGAATGCAACTCAAAGCTTTGTTTGTAGAGAATGCTTTATTAGCCCAATGAAGAATTCAAAGTATTCTAACTGAAATTGGGACAAAAGTTCACAGAGAAAGGATTACATCCTTGTTCTTCTATGTACAGTTACCAAAGACCACCTTCTGCATTTTCAAACGCTACTGATGTCTCCATTACAAATGGATTATGATACTCCACACACAAATTCTGTGACCACTAATGGCATTATTTATTTATTTATTATTAACTTTTATGTACAGTACATATGGCGGACTTATTGCTACATGAGCAATCTCTTCCAGTGAACCATAACAATTTGTATTGAAATTTAGTTGGTAGACTGTAAGAGATTTTACAATGAAAATTCTTCATAGCACATTAGACAAAAAAAATACAAAAGTAAATTAAAAAAGAAAACAAAAGACAGGAAAGGGCAAGGACACAAAAGAAAAGGTTTCAGGAGATGCAGGACTTTTTCACTCGATCTTTGAAAATATTTAGACGTGATTTTCACGATGTCAGGATCCAGGTGATTCTAAAGAATAAGTAGGGTGTGTGAACTTTCAGATCGCAGCCCAAGGCCGTGAGCAAACAAATCTTTAAATTTGCCACTAAGATAATTTGGGGTATGAGGATTTTTTAATATGTTAAAAAGAAGTGTAAGTATGTGAAGTTGGCGTCGATGACGGATCTTCAGCCGTTTGAGAAGTGACCTGTATTCAGAAATGTGATCATATTTTCTGAGGCCGAAGATATACCGAATACATAAATTTTGAAGACGTTCCAACTTGCACAAATATTCTTCATTAAGATCAGGATAGCACATGTCTCCATAATCGATTAATGGTAATAAAAATGTTTGACAAAGGTAGATTTTTCATTTTAGTCGGTAGAAAATTTTGAAGACGTTTCAAAGAGTGTATCCTGTTGAAAACACAACGACTAACATCATTTATATATTAAGATATTATAACAGCAGCGCCATGACTTCAGCCTTAGAATCCGATCTAAAAAGCCAACAAATTTAATTATGATTAAAACTTTTTGTAATTTTTCTATTAAAAACTAATTCAGCAAATTGTGTTTTTATTTACAGTATCTAAAAAAATCATTTACCCGTAAAAATTCTCCAAATGGATACATATTGCATACATTACTTCTGAATTACGTAATTAATGGTTTGCCTGAGATATTAGGCAAAGGGTTTGCAAATAATGGTAGTTGAGCCCTGTGCCAAATAGAATCAAGCTACTTGGAATTTTGGTCTTTGTAGGTATAGCTTCTTTTTTTAGATTAGATCTCATTATTACTACAATTTTTTTAGATTAGATCTCATTAAAATCTATGCTATTGTCCAAAGATAACGTTTCTCTTCCTCCAACAATTTTCTTAATTCTTCTATTTGAAGTGGTATGAGCAACTTAGTAAATTTTTAAATTATTTTTTTACAATCCACGTTTCTGCAATACTAGTGTATGGCTAGTACAAATGCTGCTTCGAAACTGAAGCGAATGATATATTTATCATTCGCTTCAGTTTCACCATACTGTTAAAAGCAACATATGAATACTCACTCACCTACGTTACCCCATACTGTTAAAAGCAACATATAAATACTCACTCACCGCGACCTAGTCACATTTTGCTGCCTCTATAAGCAAGGCATATCACACTGTGCCAGTGAATTTAATTTAATGAACAAACTAATTGCGTGCAGTTTATTACAATTGGATTTTGTTTTACTTTCCATTCAATTGCTTTACTCTTCCATTACAATGTGCTTATATTTTTTTCTAATTTGATGTTTTAATGTTTGAGGTTCATTTCATCATCCGAGCTTGAAATACCTTACCTGTATATAATAAAGGTTTTTCCGAAGCAAATATTAAATATGAGTGGTTACGATTAACTGACATATCTACAATTTTGATTGTTTGGGCTTCGCCTAAATTTGAGTATCTCGGTTTCGTACCAATTGCAACAAAGGAATTGCACTTAGTAGTAGGATGAGTTTGAAGTGTGGACTGAGTACTGATTTAAGAAAGTTTGAAAAGTAGATTTTAAAAGCATTATAACAATTAGATTCACTGGTAAAAACAAATTCAATTATATATTTTGTGTAATAACCAAAAAAAATGTAACAAAATTAGTAACGAGTCTCACTTTGTTAGGAGAAATTCACAGAAACAGAAACAACTTCAACTGTTTCAGTGTTTAAAATCTATTATTTTATTTTTCATACCCGCCTGTATGTGTCAAATTATAATAGAAAAGTACACAAGCTGTCTGAGTTTGAAAAGTGGGTAAACCATTTAAAACTACTTTCACTCAAGAGCATTGGTGGCGAAGTCAGTTGACACATCTATTATTTTATATCATATCAGTTTTTAGTATGGTGGGGGTGTGCATATTTCTAAAATACCTTCATAATTTTCTTGTGGGGTACATTTAGAATAAAGCCAATTAAGAAGAATTCTTTCATTTTTTATTGAATCAAAATTGGGATTAATAAAAGTGATATTTTTGACACAAAGTTTTAGCAATTTAAAATAAGTGATCTGTCAATGAAAGTGATCTGTGATGATTCTGTCAAAAAAGCTTACTACCAACTGAACAATTAAAAATTAAATTTTTTGCTGGCAGTAAGTTGATTAACTGAACATTTTCTCAGTAAAAATAAGAAACTCTACAGCAGATTAATCACAAACATGTTGTATTTTTCACAAACAGCCAGTACGATTGGCATACACTGTGCAAGGCAGGTACATTAACTAAAAATAAATAAATATCTTATTTTAATAGCATCTTACTATCTAAATATATCTTGCATTCCTTTTATTGCTGCATGAAATACGATATCCTCCTCAGCATATCCACTAGATTTGAGGTGATGTCTGGTACTCGAAATAAACTGTAACAATATAGCAGAACAGACCCAATCCAATATAAATATTTAAAAATTAATCCACAATTAATTGAAGCTCTTATTTATATTTATTAGTTGAATGCAATGCCAAAAACATTTTCAAAGTATATATAACAACTGATTAGGTTTTTTACTTTAAAATACAAAAATGATTCTAGAATGTCATTTTAAATGCTTGTATTTGAGCAAGGTTCTGTATTTAATTTTTAGCCAAGTAATAATCCATCCTTAATGATCTTTTAACGAATTTTTATAATAACCAATAATTAATTTCATAAGCATGAATTAACTAAAGCGTTTACTCATATTTTATTCCAACATACTATTTTCACCAATTTTCTTTTATATCTAAAGCCTTGAATTTTGGTATGGTGCCACATTACACTGATTTCGAGGAAACCCCCACTTTATTAGAGAAAATGTATAATGTTTTAAAAAAAAAAGGCAGATATAAGATTGATTTAATTATGATGATGGCCCAAATAACAAGATCCAAAAGCTAAACCTAGAAGCGCTGGGTATTGTAACTTACAAGAATCGCCTTTATTATTTTTGGTGAACTTTTTTAGTTTCGGAGAAATATTTTTTAACAAATTTGTAGGGCATGTTGATCAAAAGCCTCAGCACGAGTCAAATTTTTTTGAGGCTATTTGAATATTACGTGTAAATTATAGACATTAATATGTTACTTAACCGTTGGAGTGCCGGCGAGCGCCATCACACCCGTGCGTGTACTAACTAAATTTGTCACGAGCGCGATGGCGCTTGCGAAATCAGTTGCTGTTTAGCGCGCGGTAGGGGAGGTCGCTCGCACGCATCACTAATTTTTTATCTTTCTACGTGTTACATAAAGTTCAAATTATAATATTATTCGTAATTACAATATAAAAAGGATCCAGGAAAAGAAAATTTTTAACCCATAATGTCGGAATAAGAAAATAATTCGAGTGGAAATTATCGTTTTTCAAGTTGTGAAGAAAGTGATAGTGGGAGTGACATTGTGGTGCGCTCACAATTTGGCGTAATGCAAATTTTGAGTGATAGTGATAATAGTGACGATAAGAATTATTTTGCTGATACGGAGGATGTAACGGACTGTGAAAATGACAATGTGACCTTGATTTCAGTTTTTGTTATAATTTTTGTTCACAATATATTTATTTCCATAATTTTCTTTGTATTTTATTATCCTTGTACAAGTTTTTATTAAGAAAACACCGAAAAAATTATTAAAATTGAATAATTTTTGGAAGAGATACAGTTTTTTTTGAGACAAGGGTAAATGACATCAAAAACAAAAGATTTCTTTGGCATTTTTAAATATATATGAGTAAAAAACCATGGCACTAAAACGGTTAAAGCTAGTTTTTACCTTTTCTAAATAAGTTATGCGTGTATCTGGACAAACATCTTGTGCCATGTTATTAAAAAACTTATTGCCAGTGCTCAACTGTCGCATGAGCAGTTGCTTCATTCTGGACAGCAGTTCTGGTAAGCTGTTGAGATCAATATCAGAGTGAAGTTTGACATTAAATTGATAGGCCACTGATTGTGTTTCAGATTTATACTCTTCGATGTCTTCCATTTCAACTCTAAGGCACCTGTAACAAGTTCATATGAAATTTGTAAGCAGTGATTTACTTTATTTCATCTAAGTTTCACATTTTCCCTTTTACCACTGTTTCAATTATTATTAATTTTCATAATAAACACAATTATAATCAAAGCCACTCAAGATGTTAATGTGGGGCCTTTGAGTTTTGCCTCATTTATCATATAATTCAATCCGTTTAATATAGTTTTCTGTATATGCTATATAGTTTATATTGTTACAGTTTAATAATCTCTCACGGGGACACTTGTCATTAAAAATGATCATTGAAAGTTTAATTTGTTTCAATGATCATTTTTAATGACAAGTGTCCCCGTAAGAAATTATTCTACCTGTATAAAATATGTGTACACTACAATTTAAATGTACATGTATACTTATAGTGTGATATACATGCGGTTGTGGTTTTATTTACGCATAAATTTTCATTTACGATATTGTCTCGCCAAATATAAAATTTTTGTAGTTTTTATTTCATACTTTGAAATTATATTAAGCAAGACCTGCTGTTATGTTTGCAATAACACTGTTATTGTGTATAATAAAAATAAATTTTTCCATCTGGTTTTGTCACTTCACTTGAAGATTTTCTTCATTCACTCCATATATGTTGAATGCCAACAATACAATATTACGTCACAAATTCCCCACCCCTGTTCATTCTGAAAGAAAGCCCTTTTGCACATCAATCATTCATTCTAAAACCATTCAAAAATTTTATAACTTTTATTAACAAATTTTTTGGGTATAATTTTTGAATGAAGGGATTCTTTAGTTAAAATGTCTAAACGAAAAATTAAAATGCCGAAATGGCTTTCGGGGTGTTTAACGGACAACTGCCCTTGGTTATCATTGTTTGGAAGATTTCCAAGTAGTGATGATGGTTTAGCTGTCTAGAAAATTTGAACAGTGATACTAGACGAACTGTTTTCACAGAACATATCATGTAATGAAATAACCCACAAAATGTGACAGAAGGCTCAGTGCTTGAGTTTTGTATTGTCAGGGTATGCTTCAACCAAATGGTGTACAACATGAATTTTGTAAAGAACCAGAAATTTGTTGTTTTCTTCTGATCATCACTATATAATAAACTGTAACAATATAGCAGAAAAAAACCCAATCCAATATAAATACTTAAAAATTCATTATCACTTCCCAGATCACATAACTTATCTGCAAAAATTTCCTCAGACATTTCATTATTTAAAAAAAGTTATTTAAAAAAAAGCTTGTTATTTTGAAAGTTATGAAATTACTAAAAAATGCAACCTCAAAAGCAAAATTGCACAGGTTTTATAGATATTCCTAAAATTAATGGTAAAAAATAAACAAAAAAATGTGAAAATATCACAGTATAATTAAACATTTAAGCAAAGACATAAATCTAAGTGGCCCATCTTACAAATTAAAATGAAAAAATCTACATAGTACATTATAAAACCTTTATTTAATTCATTTAAAAAATGTTCAAACGCAAGCAAGATAGGAGAAACAACCCGTCGGTTAAATGGTAAATGTCATCAAAATCAATACAGATGACCAGAACTACTGTCAAGTTTCGGTATTCCATTTCACTTCTTTTATTTGTGATACCAAACTATGGTTCCAGCGTATTTTAGGGAGTCAATGTAAATCCGTATGCCACTCAAATTTGCCTTATAGAATAGTAAGTTTCAAATACTATTTTCACGTTTCTAAAACTTACTGGAGTGTACAACAAAACAAATGAATGCCAACATCAGAATTGGAATTGAAACTACGGTCAGGTAAACAATATTTGAATTGGACTTCACAAATTACTGTACATTCCATTCGTTATATCTCATCTTGCAGTATATCAAAAAAACGATTACTAAGATAAACTAGTAGCTCTGGAAACAAAGAAGTTTAACAGAAACTAACTTATACTGTGTAGCTGTTCTCCCAGGAGGCCAATGCTGCGAGGTAATAAGCCCAACGAATGGTGTTCGAGTAGAACACTGCAACTGGCCTTGACTAGCTACATCCTGAGCCGATGGTTGCGGAGGAAAGCGTGGATGGCTATGGTGCCAGCCCACCACACTGTAGCCCGCATTAAGAAGACTCTCCGATGCTTGCGATTGGGATACTAGAACAAAATAATAGCAACTAATGTTTTTACAAAAATACATTAAGCCAAGAACATAATCTGTTTCCCCATGATTTAGTCTTTTTATAACATGTGTACACCAGCATTTGCATGAGTGGAGATGTGATTGCGTTTACATTTCTGGCAAAAAGTATTCGAGAATACACTTGCATATATATTTTAATTTAGTTTTTTATCCCAAAAAATTATAACATTTGTAAACTCTTATCAATAACTTTAATTAAAATTGAGAATTTTATAAACTTTTCCATTTAACTAAAGACTAGAAATCTCTCACTTTTAGTCAACTTTTTTCCATATAGCTTACGGGATTATGGTTTAAGAAGAGTTTAGCCAATTATTTAACATATCGAATTTTCAAACTGCTTTATTGAAGATTTTTACTCACAATTTGACATTAGATTTAAAATCATAGTTTCGAGAAAAAAATGGTTACTAGAAATAATTCATAAAATTCTAAGAAATTCAAAAGCAGATTTTTGACAAAAATGAGGATAAAATAACAATCATAAGTTATTAAAAAATGTTTAATAACCTATGATTGTTATTTTATCCTCAAATAAGAAAATACTGCTAAATATAATAGTTAATATTTAGCAGAATTTTCTTTATTTTAAAATACAGAAAAGCAGGTAGTAAATATTAAAATAATTAAATGTAACATTTAACATAAAGTACTAAATTTTTAAAAGTATTAAGCAATATAAAAAGTAAATATTTTTTAAATTGCATACCAAACCATGAGTGCATGCGGCAAGACACTATTTCATCTCACAAAAGCTCCTCTTTTCGAAAAGATTATAAAGTTTTCCAAATGTTGGAATAAATTTTTATTGACAAGTATACAACTATATATAGACATCAAAATATGTTATCAAACTTTGTGACCAATTTCTCACCAGATTTTTGACAATCTATGATTTTTGAAGACATATGAAATGAAATATGAAATTTTGAAAACAAATCTCATTTTTATCAAATTATGTCGTTTTAAATGTTATAAAATATGCTTGCGACCAAATTTTTTTCTATCTAAGCATAAAATATATTTTATGACTTAAACATGTTTTTATATTTTCGTGAAACATACAATAATATCACATTTATTACAAAACAAATATAATAAACTATTGCAAACACGATAAACGGCCACAAACGCACAATTTATTGAATAGGCCAAGCATGAAATATTTTTCAATTTTTAGTTGGAAATATATTTTTTTATTGTTTTATCAGAAAATATATCATATGCATACTATAGAAAAAATTATTTCACAGTGCAAATATGCAATATTATAATTATAATTGCTACGGAAGTGAATACTGCCATAATTTCTTGGTTTACTAGAATATTTGTGAATTTAATGTATATAAATGAAGTGAATTGTTGGATGTTTCATAAAATAAATAATTTAACTTGTTTATTGTTCCATTTATTACAGACATTTTGCAGAAAGAAACGTGCAAACTGCACGTTTGTTTTCACGAAATCCGTTTGACGAGGCCAACAAGTGATTTCAATATTATACTGTTACCATTTAGCCATCAGAAAAACATAGTAAAGTATGCTAATATGGTACTATAATTATCTAATATTGTAAGGCACCTACCATTCATATATGTATTGTTTCTTGTCGTTCGAAAAGTTGGCACATACGAGTTACAATTTTGGGCCTTCAGGTCGTTTGCGTAGGTATGTATTCGGCCCAATATTGTGCCCTCGGGCGAAAGATAGGTTAAGTAAAAGAGAAAAAATAAAATATATATTTAACCATTTGAGTGCAGACGAGCGCCATCGCGCTCGTGCGCCTGCTAACTAAATTTGCCACAAGCATGATGGTGCTCGCGAAATCAGTTGCTGTTTAGCGCGCGGTAGGGGAGGTCGCTCGCACACATCATTAATTTTTTATCTTTCTACGTGTTACATAAAGATCAAATTATAATGTTATTAGTAATTACAATATAAAAAGGATCCAGGAAAAGAAAATTTTTAACCCATTATGTCGGAATACGAAAATAATTCAAGTGAAAATGATCGTTTTTCAAGTTATGAAGAAAGTGATAGTGGGAGTGACATTGTGCTGCACTCACAATTTGGCGTAATGCAAGTTTTGAGTGATAGTGATAATAGTGACGATAACAATTATTTTGCTGATACGGAGGATGTACCGGACTGCGAAAATACGATGTGACCTTGATTTCAGTTTTTGTTATAATTTTTGTTCACAATATACATTTCCATAATTTTCTTTGTATTTTATTATCCTTGTACAAGTTTTTATGAAGAAAACACTGAAAAAATTATGAAAATTGACAAGGGTAAATGACATCAAAAGCAAAAGATTTCTTTGGCATTTTTAAGTATATATGAGTAAATAACCATGGCACTAAAACGGTTAATAAGTCTTCAAACAAAAGGTTTTAATCTACTGTTCAAGAAGGTGTAAATGTGTATTGTTGTTTTTCAAAATGTGGCCAACTCCCTTTTAGTTTACTTAATAAAATACTACAAACTCACCAGGACACATATCACAATGCGTATCACTGCTGGCTGCACTGTCGCATGGTTCATAGGCACATATCACAAGCGTAGAGTTGTGGGACTGGTACTCCCCACCGAGTAGCCCCATCACCTCTGCACGACTAGTGTGTGCATGCAAATCCATCAGCAATAATGATGACACCAGCATTTGTATGTGATAAGGAGCCTTAAATATTAAAGTTTTCATATACATTAAATAGATATGAATTTCAAAACAATAATGAGGATTGACAAAAATGGGTTTTCTTTTAATAAAATAAAATATTTTATCCTAAGCAAACAATACCTTCGATTGAACAAGTGAGTCTGGAAACCTGGTATTGAGATAATGTAACTCGATAAGCTTGTTGAGGTAAGTAAAGTTCACAATTAAATGAAACTATGTGATGTAGTATTATTTCTACTGTCTTTAATTTCTTTACCACGACCTAAGTTTCATTGTATTACAACATCTTCAGGTGGGATATTAGCAAAGAAGAACAACGAAACCTAAGTCGTGGTAAAGAAATTAAAGAAAGTAGAAATAATACTATATCACGTAGTTTCATTTAATTGTGAATAATGAATTTCTACAAAATTAACGCCAAATATATTCAACAAGTAAAGTTGTAAGTATGTAAGTAAAGCTGAACATGTGAAAATTTGATTATAGATCTACTAATATTTGACATGTTTACTATGGTACTACCATAAGTAATAAGCTATTTTTGAGTTCACCCAGGATAGAGCGCATTTAAGATTAAAATATATAAGCAGGATGTGGAACAGTTAGGATAAATGGCCAAAAATTAGAGCAAATAATCTTGAGGCCTGGTATTGAGATAATTTAACTATATAGGATTGTTAAGATAAGTAAAGATGTAAGTATGTATTTTGAGCTCACCCAGGATAGAGCGCATTTAAGATTGAAATATATAAGCAGGATGTGGAACAGTTAGGATAAATGGCCAAAAATTAGACCAAATAATCTTGAAGCCTGGTATTGAGATAATTTAATTCGATAGGCTTATTAAAATTAGAGCAAATAATCTTAAAACCTGATATTGAGATAACTTAACTCTATAGGCTTGTCAAGATAAGTAAAGACATATGTAAGTAAAGCTGAAAATGTGAAAATTTCATTATAGATCTACTACTATTTGACATGTTTACTATGGTACTACCATAAGTAACAAGCTATTTTTGAGTTTGCCCAGAATAGAGCGCATTTAAGATTGAAATATATAAGCAGGATGTAGAACAGTTAGAATAAAATGCCAAAAATTATAAATATAATTTTTGCCATTATACATGCTATCGACCCTTTTAAAATTAAAACAAAAAAAGACACTCAAATTTCTTTTGTAATACACAATAAGAAAAATTCTACAACTGTGCTACAGGCATTACTTTAAAAGATATTAAATTTAAAAATAATTGACAAATTACACCAACCGGTTTGTCACTGTTAAAACTCTTACAATAGGTAAGTCGAACAGTTTGTTTTCGCGGACCGCGTTGTGGCTTTGGCTCGTTTGCTATTTCATACACATCACCGGCTTCCGTATGCCTTATTGTATATCCACCATCTCCATCCTACAAAGATAATCGTGCATATAAACATTGAGAAGCTGTAATAATCACTATACAATTTCACAAGTTTCAAAAACTTTTTGCTACAATGATATAACATTTAAATGCATACATGCAGACAATAGTAACTTTATGTATAATTATAGTTTTAATATGTAACTACTTCATATAAATATTAACTTGATCAAATATTAATCAATAAGTCAGGCCATCAGCTACTAGGAAAAATATTGAAACTATGTGTATGTAGACTTGTGTATGAAGGTTTGTTAGTATCTATTTACTATATTGGTTGGCTATACAAATTTGATATTATAACAACTCTTTGAGAGTTAAGCTTAAATCCACCTGTTACCTAGAATTTCCATTCAAATCATTTCAGTAGTGTTATGATAAGGTGACAAATGGAATCAATGATCTGAAGAAATAATCAGTCAAAATACTATAAAAATCCTTTCAGTACTTTTTTGGCATTTTTTTCCTTTAAACTTAAAATTGTCTTTTAGCACCGTCTTCTTAGTCTAACTAAACCAAATTAAAAGATCAACTGGTTAGTTTTACTACGTATAAAAAAAATGTCTTTCAACAAACAAATGAGCGACTGCACAAAAACAAAAAATCCCCAAAAAACCGTAACGGTTACATCAGTAATGATTTTTTGTTTTTGAAATTTGATTTTTCCTGTTTGAAATTAACCCGTCCAAAACCTGGGCGCTAATTAGTGAATCGACGCAGATTGCCTTAAACAGGTGAAAATTTCAAAAGATGTGCTAGTTAAAGCTATCTATAATCATACATTTTCAATAAAATTATGAAATTCCCTAAAATATTCGAAAAAAACTCAAACATGGAAAAAGTGACATGTTGAAACGATGTATCTCTGGCCATGCACGGAAAAAAAATCACTAGAGCAAAACTAATTAACTTTTTATTCTACAACTTTCTTTCACGAATTTGGTGTAAAATTCGGAAAAAGGTATAATTTTTGTGAAAATAAAATGGTAAATTATTCAAGAAAAGCATTGAAAAATATATATAAATAATAAAAAAATACGTTTATCTGATAAGTGCAAGTATTTCAAGATTAATTATAAACTATTTTTTGTCCACAGTGCATTTTTTGCGAGTTACGTTGAAATAAAAAAAAAAATTCTGGACAATATTCATACAAAATTATATTTCTTTTTATTTACAATGCTATTTTATTAGCTAAAAACTTGTTTTTTTTCTCCGAAGAAAAGCTTTATTTGTGGATGTAATAATGGTAATAACAAAATACCGGAAATATAATACAAATAAATATGAAAAGCAGTTTAATCATAGATTGTCAATAAACATAACAGATTTATTTTATAATTACGAATACATAATATAAGATACACACAATGATTCTTAAGAACAAATATTATTCAATAAAAGAACAATATGTTTTTACCACCACAACAATATGTTTTAGTCACCGCAACAACATAGTAAAATGAACTAATATTATAGTGCTTATATCCAACAGTATGCAAAAAATATAGCAAGGCATTTTTCAATCATAATTTATTTGTTTTGTCGTTTCACAAGCGGGCGGGTACGATCTTGAATTTCAGGCCCTTCAGCGGAGATTTTTATTTCGGCCCACATTCAGGCTCACAGACTGCCTACATGTTAAGCAAAAATGTAGGTAAATTTCAAGAAATTTTACAAATACTAACGATCTTACCAAATGAATTCTCTTCTTTCTCTTCCTGACTAAATCGACTTTGCGATGTTGACTAATACTTTTGTCATCAGCTTCGAGAATTTTTTCTACTATGGCTTTTCTGGGTGAAACATTATTATCCTTAACTTTCAATAATGCATCATCGTCACTTTCTATATCGATTTCAATATCACTTTCTGCTTCAGAATTAGCATTCTTTTCTATTTTTATCTGAAAGATCATTAAAATATTGCATATTTAATAACAGTAATGTGGATTGACTTCAATAAATAATTTTTTACCCTCTTTGCATTGAATTCTCAGAAAAAAATTGGTACAATAATAAAATAATTGAGAATAAATGTTATACAATTAATCAACATTTATCGATATTTTCAGATACCAATACATAACAATGAAATGAATAGTAACTAAACAATAAACATAAAGACAAATGAATCTAACAGAACAATCAGTTCGGTAATTTCGAGACAAACTACTTTTAACAAGATACATTTAGCATAGTATGTCAACATTTTAACATTTTCAGAAATCATGTGAACATCTGTAAATTTTTTTAACTCCTAAATAAGATAATTTTTTCTATAAGCATTTATATTAATATTTATGACATGATCTAGTTGTATTATTTGCAAACTCCTAGTTCCAGTGGTCATGTTGAAACTGGATCCTCCGAGTCACAGATTACTAGCAATTTATGCCACTCAATGATAACATGTATGTAATACTATACACTTCAACAGTGGATATGCTTCATCCACTGTTGAAGTGTATAGTATTTGAAATTTAAGGTCATTGGTGAAGATTAATCAGTGTGTTTCTCTTTTACACCAACTTCTTTTACTTAAGTAGTAAATATAACTGACTTTCCATTGAGGAGAATGTCGTCAACGTGATCAAAAGCTTGTCATATAAAGCAAAATGAGCCATAATGGCAGTTGCATAATTAACCAAACAATCCAATCCGTTCAATCGTTCTCTTTCTCTTTCATGTTTAGTCAAAACATATCCTCGTATATCAATTTTCACAACCCGACGAGTGAGAAATGATTGATTTAGTGAAATGAAAAAGACGCTTATCGCACCCGAGTTAGTGACATACTGACACATTTTGATTACGTGTGCGTGAGTAATAAATATGATCATAAAATACACTCACTCATGAGTTAAACATCCCTAATAGACAGTGATAAAAAGACAAAAATAGTCAATGACTGACGTTTAACATAAATAAAACATTACTTTTGCAAAGGTTAACAAAAAAATCATTTATCAAGCAGACAGTTCAAAAACAATGGAATTGAAACATAAAGGACACAGCCCCACTAGGCAAACAGTTTACGAGTGACTGAATGATTCCGAGATGCAAATCAATATTTTAACACATACACATGAATAGTGCATGTGTGAAAATATTGTTTTACAGCTCAGAGACAAATTGTTGTAAAATTTATTATAATCTACAAAGTATAGTTACTGCAATTTTCACTGAAATTAATTGCGCTAAGTTAAATTTGTTTACCGCTTCGACAGAATGAATCTGTTGCATTTTAATATATGATAGTATATTAAATGAAAGCGTTACAGAAACATACCACTTGTTCTCCTTCCGAAAGAGGCAAAGCCTGGCCTGAACCAGTTACTATTTGCATTTTCGGCACGGCGTCATCACTATTATTAATCACCACTTTTTCAGCTTCAGTCTTTTCTGTACCATATTTCTTCTTTTTTATTGTTAAGCTAATATTAAATTTTGACTTATATTTTGGTAAGCTTTCAAATTTATCTGTTGATGTTGTTTTCCGACGTCGTCTGTTGGCAGGCTTTGGGTTCCCTTCTCGAGACTCAGAGTTTATATTTCGTATGCTAGACTTTGAAATGGGTAATTTCCTCACTTTAGTAGATTCGATAACAGACTCGCTACCATCGATTAAAAAGTCGTCCTCATAATACAATACTTGATGGTTTATTCCTCCAGTATCGAAGACGTCCGTCTTCCTTTGTTTAGCTATATCTAATATGATGTTGGGTTTAAGCAAACTTTTACTAGGTTTACTGATAACATTGCTACTGTTCTTTAAAACACCTTTAAAAATGCGAGTCTTCCCAGATAAAGTAGATATTGTAGGAATTGCAGTGTTAACTTTATTCATAACTTCCTCTAGGGATGAGGGTATCTCATTATCGGTAATTATTTCTTCCTGTGCCACATTCGGGATTGTAGTACCGTCACCATTGACAATTGCGTCACTGTTAATAGCCGCAGCAGATGGTGTATCCACGAGTACTCCATATTCGGTTTCAATCAATAACTGGACATCGGCTTCAGATTTTGTCGTAATTAGTTTTGAAATCCTTTTGATGTCATGTCCGAACATATTCTGGAATGAGATAAATATCTGATAAATATTATTGTTTGAAATTTAGTTTGACTTTTAGTTAGTAATTCAAGATTTTCTTAGTCACAATTACATTTAAACTTTCATTAAGATGAAAAAAATCACACAGAAAAAACTTAAGGAAAACATTAAATTGTCAGTGTAATCAATATTCTGTCTACGAGCTACACTCATATCGATCGCTATACACAGCAGAATAAGATGTTCCCTGAATTCCCTTTAATTATGCTGCCAACACTTGCACTGTAATACGCTTAACTTTTGTATTAATGTTAAAATTGTGTATTTTGGGATAAAAATTTTAAAAAAATCATGTAATTACAAAATAAGACGATATAAAAATTATATTTTCTTTATTTTTTCTCAGGAACTCATAGAAGCCTGCTTGTCATAGCAATTAAACAACACCTTTATGTACATATAACAATACATATACCTGGTATAACAAAGTCCCTATTATTCATACTGTATCGTGTATCAAACTGAATATATTTGAAGCATGTTTTTGTATTTTTTTTGTCGAAACAGAAATTTTAACAGTGATTTTTTTCAGAAACAATTTACAAATGTCAGGTAGTTCCTTATTATTTTCTACTCATTCCGATGTATAGAATCAGCTGTATGAATAGTAGACACATTCTTTAATATACTCTATACATATATATACATATATATGTAAAGAAAACCTATAGATATCCTTTCATTTAAACTTTGCCGCGTTATCTATGAGAAGTTCCATAGAGGTCGCTGTTAGCTTTCGTATAAAACGTCAAAAGATTTTGAGAGGTTAGATTTGTTTTTGATTCAGTATTTTATTGTAAAAAGCTTACCTGTCGAATTCAGATGATAAACCCGAAATAAGGGCTTTAAATGTTGTTTCTTTTATCCACAGGTGAGTAAATGTTTAGTTTATAAGATAATGTTACTAGCAAATTGTAGAAGGAACATTTTACAAGTAAATAGATCTTTTATCCACAGAAACGCAATTACGTCTTTATTTCAACAAGTTCGAAACAGAATCCAATAAAAACATTATATATATTAGACAGATTAACCGGTAGACATACCAAGTGCTCGGCCAAGATACAAATATATACAGATGGCCTGAGTGCCCGATATGGGGCAAGAAAGTAGTGTTGGTGGGTGCCAAAATTCACTTTAGCAACAAATATGAAAGAAATACAACTTGTAATCTCTGTTATACGATACTGAATAAATATTGTACCATATTAATGAGCTTGGCACTGTTATTGTTTGAGTGAAGCTGCAAAATAAATAATTGAAATCAGTCCACTGTTGTTCCTGAACTATGCAGTTTGTTTTGTGATATCTCTGGCGGAAATGGAACAATTAGCGTGGTTAAGTTTTTGCAAAATGTGTATTATCAATATTATCTGTATTTATTGCAGATTGTAATGATTTATTTTGTTTTTTAAATATCTAATAATTCATTCCATTGGCATACACTGAATTCGAGTATACATAAACATATTCGAGTATGCAGTAGTATTCGTTTCCGAAGTAATTACAATTATAATATTACATATTTACAACGGGAAATAATTCTTACCAGATTCGGTATATTATGAATTTGATGATAAAATAATGAAAATATATGTTTCCAATCAAAAAATTATAACTAAAGAAGATATTCCATGGTCATATAAAATATGCCTTGGAAAAAACAAAGTTTATAATTATTTTGGAAAGTTTCACTTGTCGGATGAACGTAATATTTTGTGTATTCTTTATATATATTTAGGAGGTTATGTATGTATAAATGGAGTATACAATTGAGTAATAAATGTTTATTCAACAGGTTACGGTAGTCCTATAGTAATACATGACGGAATATTACCATAGGACTACCAAATTTTTACAAGCTTTTTCTTGAATTATATCATTATATTTTCAGGGAAATTACACAACATTTTTCAGAATTTTATACCAATTTCAATAAAGTATGTTATAAAATGAACATGTAATTAATTTTACTGTAATGATTTTTTTTCTTGCACGGCCAATAACATATGATTAGACACGTCGCATTTTTTTCACAATGTTTATGAATTTTTTTCGAGTATTTGTATATAATTTAGATTGATATAGCTTATAACATTTGTTTTGGAAATTTATTTGAGATTAAGAAAAATTTGTTTTTTATCTGCCACAGTTTACGAAATATAACTGAAAATTTGGGCAAGAAATTAATTGGTCTTTTAAAAATTCAATAAATTTTTTGATAAATGATTTCATCATTTAGGAAATTTCACAACCGTTATCGAAAATGTATGGTTTTCAATAGTTTTCATTGAAGTAATTTCTACAGTTAGTTGATAATTAAATTTTGGCAGTGCAGCTGATGTGAATATAATTTTTTCTGGGACTTCTGCTAAATTCGCTAATTAGCACCTGGGCCATACACAGGTTAAATTAAGATACTACTGTTGGCTAATATCTAAGCCGTCATCCATAAAATAAAATGTCATTTATTTAGTCATGAGTATTTAAAATACAAATTATTACACACCAATCCTCTCTGCAGCAATTTCCTTTCTACTGTTGTCCAATTACTGGTGGTTCCCAATATTGGCTGGCTGTCATCATTTCCCGTGCTTACAGGCCTATTTGAATCAGAATTATTTCTTCTGGAAACAGAATAAATATTGAAGAGTATAGAAAAATGATTATTTATGGGTAAAAAAAATGTTTTTATAATCAAACTTTGTTTGCATGATGGCAAAAACTACTTTAAAGTGCACGGTGGAGTCCCAAGGGCTCCTAATTCAATTTTAAAAAATAACACAATTTTTGTCCTTGTTTAATTATTTATTAAAATAGCTAACTTTTTTCATCAACAATGTGTTTTAACTTAAACTATAGTAACTTTCAAACAGTAGGTATCGTTGTTAAAACTTAGAATTAACTATCGGTCAAAAATCACATAAAAGTGTCTCACTTCTTAAAAGTACTAAAATAAATTTTTTAACAAAACGATTTTTCTTTTCTGACTAATTTCAAACAAACCGAACTAAGAAATTTTCAAAAAAACATAAATGTTTTCAAAAAACAAAAATAAAAAAGTGCATATATCAATCTAGGGGAACGGTCTGTGCGTTACCTGCATACTTTTTTAGAACATGACAGACATTAGTTTGCAACACAAGTAACAAATGTAAACTGTCTTCCTTCTTAGTTTTATAGGACACAGGAAACAATATTTTCATTGGTCCCTTAGGCAATTTATCTTCAAGTGTGTTACCACTATCATGTGGAAGGTCTACTTGAAAAATTTCTGATGTCATGAGCCGAATCGACGTGGGAAACCTTGTATTGTACATACGACACTTCAAGTTTGTCTCATTTAGTTGTTTAGAGATTTGTTTCCGGAATTGAAGTTGTGTCAATTTCAGATGTCCATTCTGATTTTAATGGATGACATAAGCATTGACTCCTCACATGTCGAAAATACAGAAGGGTATGGTGGATGCACGAATAAAGAGCTTACTTCTGGTCGATGTGTCTACTCCGCATTCAGTGCTGTTGTAATACATTACTATTTCAGAGTCGACAGAATCATCATGGTACATTAAGGAAAACAGAACGACACTTTCTTCTTTTTAGGAACATAGCTCACCAGTATGCAATCTTTGGTAAATCCAAAGCACAATGAACCCACTGCTTTATCTTTGCGAAGCTGAAAGACACTTTCACACTTGTTCGTTTTCAATGTTCCTGATGCAGTAAGACCTTTTTTTTATAGTTTCAAGGAGTTCTAGGGACGAATACCAGTTATCGGTGGTAACATTATGATTCGATTCAAAGATTGACTTCCACAGTAAATTAACAGCTTGAGTTGGAATTGAAGCTTTGTGTTCCTCAGCAGACAGGGTGTAACCATCGAAGCCTTTGCTAGTGTAACTATATGCATTATAATAAAGACAGTTTTAGAATCCACCAAACACTGCATTTTTAATCCATATTTCGCATGTTTGTATAGCATATACATTCCAAATTTACACCATCCTTTGAATAGGCATTTAATCGACAGTTACATTTGCACCAAGAAAATAATTTTATGTCAATTCAATAAAAGGGTAGTTATCATCATATTCCCAAATTTAAATCCCGAGCTATTATTAGTGTTGAATCACATGTGATAATTATCGATGTAATATTTTTATTTAGATGCAAGGTAACTATAATACAATTATTTTAAAAAACGAGACATCGTTCAATAAAAAAAAAGTTAGGGTCAATTTATTGTCATGAAGATCATTCATTCACGTTGTACCCCAGCCCGAGTTAATTGATAGAAAAGCTGCCTTTCTCAAATAAAGTAATGTTCTTATTGATTAAATATTGCTAAAATATTCAGAAGATAATGTTTATTGTATTTCAGAACTTTTTTTGCGCTACGACAAACACATAAATCATAAAAGGATTTTAAATATCTGTCCTTTAAAATACCATATTACAAATATTCCATTTATGATCGCACCAAACGGCATTTGTGAACACAACCGTAAGTCTTGAAAACTTAGCAACACTCATGGTGATTTTTTTCAACTCCACTATGGGTTTATGCAAGAATGGATTTGGTTTAAATTATTTAAATATTACACTTTTCTGTATCATTACCGCACTGAACGTATGTAAACAATTAGGTTAGTATAAATAAATCTGCTGTTTTTTTAGCTTTTGTCTGAATTCGTCATTCCCTCATTATTATTAAAAGTGAGGGAATGACAATTGTGTGAGGGAATGATTTATGCAGTATCGTAATAACTACTTACATAAAAAATTGTCTTTTTGTAATTCTTTAGTGCTTTGTTTTAACTTGTATTGCATGACTTTTATTTTAAACAGGTATATCAAGCGATAAAAAATGGCATGACAAAAGAAGTTGAGTGACGAAGAAAAGAAATTAAAAAAGAAAGAGTACGACAGAAGGAGAGAACAAACGAAAAGTAATACCGAGTCTTTGGAAAAACACGGGAAAAGGAAAGGTACTCAAAAAATACACCAGTTCGTATTTTACAACAACACTATACAGTGTCATAGATTCTTATGCATAGATTGCATAGAAGTTTGTACTCACTTCCATTTGGGATATTTAAAAAAAATTCCAGGACCATCATAATACCAAAACATGAAACAGACCCTCTAGAAAGTTAATAAAAATTGATATAATCAACACAACTAATAATAATAATGACCAACTATCTCTACCTTCGTCTTTGACAGCCGTCAAATTGCAACCATTGGAAATCATGTCCTGTTTAAAGGGGACAATAAAAAGTATCCTGGAGAAGTTCTTTTTGTTTTTGAAGATGGTTTAATGGTTAGGTGTATGAAGCGAGTATTAAAATTTTGGAGATGGCCAGCTATTGAAGATGATCAATTATATCATTGGGAAATAGAAATGTGATACAGAAAATAAAGATAACAAAGTTAGTTAAAAGGGGGTGCAACATTATTACAGAGTTAGATAACTGAAAATTGAGACCGATCAAACATTTGATTTAAAGACCGAAGTCTACATGTGATTGCTAAAGATTAATGTACATTAATATGGCTTATAATCAAAGATTAATTCATTAATCTACATAAAGATGACTTAAATTTTTCTCTACGTTAAAAGTTTAATAATTAGATATTAATAATGTTAAATATAAGAAGATGTATCTAAGTTTATTTTCCTGAATTAAAGTAGGTAATTATGTTTTTCTAGAATATGATACTACAGTTTATAAGTGTTCATTTAGAATTAATTATAATAAAAATTTATATAATTTCAGACATAATTCTTTGTTTTGTTACTATAATGATATTTAGAAATCATTCTCTCACTTTGTCAATCATTCCCTTATTTTGTATTTTTTTAAACCCATTTTTTTAAATTTATGAACAAAAATATGGAGAAACATTACTCTCAAATAAACCTCACATAATTAAAATTTGGTTTTCTGCTCTGAAAATGATTTTCTTAACACAAAAAATTTACATATAATCCAAACTGCAATTTCATAATTTGATGAGTAATACCCAAAAATATTTAGTATTTCAAATACAGGACATGTTAGATCTTTCTGTTTTCAAGTCACTCTGTCTTGATAGTTATCAAATCGCAATACAACAAGAAGAATCAGAAAGTGTCTCTTATACATTGATGCCCTAAAAATGCTTCTACCTGTGCCATCATTAGCAAACAGAGAAAGAATGCTTCCATGACCAGACTGGAATACTGCTCGGTACATCAGAAGATACATAAATCCATCAGTTCTATAGAATTTGTATTCTTAAGCATGTATTTATGAGCAGCTGTGTATTTCTTCTGAATGTCCTCTAATTTCTTACTTGTCCAGTGAATAATGATATCCATCATGTGACTGTCGAACGTCACCTGAAAGGCTTCAATAGGTTCTATCGATTTAGCATTGTCACAAGTATGTGGTAGTCGAAGAATGTTATGTGTTGCTACGTGAACATTTCTAGAGGATGGTAAACTTGCTCATTTGAAAGATAACCTTGCACATTTGAAGTAAACTTGCTCATTTTTTCCACAGTAGAAGATCGAATTAGCTTTCACTTCAGTCTCTTCCTTATCTCCAGATCCAGCACTTCCTTCAGATTCTGTGTTGTAATTAGATTGAATAAAGTTGGCATCTCCTGTATTTGAAAGCAAGGCTTCGGATATCTCGGGCATACAATTTTCTTGAATTTGCTCCTTGTCAGCATCACTTTCGAGCTCCTCCAACTATTGTCACAATAGTAGTTTCCGTCCAAAACATTGACAAATTTAATATTATGACTGGTGGAAAGCATAACAATAATAAAAACTATATACAATACATTCAAAAGACCAAGATATCTTCGCATTTTATAACACAAAGTGTAAGGAGTCCCACAGACTCCTTCTGTCGCGATTACTTACTTTGCAAATAGCGTACGCACAAGTCACCTTCTCTCCACATTCGCTACACTACTGACTGAAAGTACTCAGGCGTACTACAACGTACATGCCTTACTATAAAAGTTAGTACAAAAGTAGTCAAAAGGAAGTCCCTTACTTACTTTACGAGTTACTTTATGCTAGTTCAAGATGCCTTTAGAAATAAGATTACAAAAAGAAATGTTCGTTGAGTTGTTTCAAAGTAATATGGAAACCTTAAAGATCATCAAGCATATAAAGTTAGAAAGATTAAAGTATAAACTAAACATATTTCCGAATAAATTCTAAATGTTCCACATATTTTAAAATTAAAAAAATTATATCGTCCAGCCTCTGTAACAATTACAAAATATTGTTTAACGCTTGTCAAAGTTTGTGTTATATAATTCCTGGTCACAACAAATATTCCGCATCCTATTATTTTTTATCTTTTCGTATTACTTACTGGGCACTGTCAACATTAGGTGGACTATCCAGCCAACATGCCGTCGTACTCGAATCTAGTAGCCATTGGGGATGAACAGTATAGTCACATTGCAAAAATTCCGAACAGGACGGTCTAAAATATACAAAATAAACAATATCACCAACGAAATCAGAGTAAACAATTATAACATTCCAATAAGAGACTTTTTAAACATCGTTTGGAATTTAATGAATTTTTAAGTGTTCTTTTTATTATGAGATTTTCTATATATACTTACACCCCACGGTCGGTTTTAGGTAAACATGAATCAAGGGAAAAATCACCTAAGATGTCAATTTCATCGTCGTCCGCCATGTTTGTGTTTGCAGTTCGCCTTTATTTTGGTTGCGTTTCTTTTGCGGGAAATGTCAAAATTTATATTGGAGAGGGCTCTTGAAAAATATTCATTATAAAATATGCCATTAAATCCAAAATTCCTTTAAACCATAATAAAAAGTAAATTGAAAAGGCGAAATTTTCTAATGATTTAATTTTTCATTATATGCAATAAAAACTTAAATATTATACATGTTATACGTAAGCATTAGTAAAATAAGGTGTCCTGCCCTTACGACCCCATGCATTAAATTTGTTTAAATATTCTTAGTTAAAAATAAAATTGTTAACCTACTTTAGCTCATATAAGTCGAATGATTCAATATAGACCCTTGTAATTCCAATTGTATATTGATTTTAAATATATAGAATGAAAAATTTAAGGCAGGAGTTCCCAAATGTTTTTTCTCGCAGACCACTTTCAAAACTCCCTGCTGCTACATTTCTACCATATTCCCAAAGCTCGTCAAAAAATGTGAAGATCTGTGGTTAAGATTAGATCTAACGATGGAAATTTAGATCGCGGCTGAGTTGCAACCCTAAATTCGGAGTGGTGAAAATAAAAAGGAAAATATTATATTTTCTTGTGTTCTATTTATTAAAATAATATGATTACAGACTGAATTGAATTAAAGTTAATCATTAATAACGTAACGTAACTTCAATAATGCAAATCGACAATTAAAAAAAATAGTCATAATTTTAATGGGAGGGATGTACTTGACGGACTGACAGTAAATTATCAATATTTGGCTTCAGTTTTGTAAGGAATAACCACAAATCTCCCCGTTCTGTGGTGTTCAATTTGCTCCTTTTTTTGTTAATAGGTTTGTAACGACATTAAAAGTTTTTTCGACAAGGTATGACGAGGGAAACGTTAATTTTAAAACGTTGTTTAAAACGTTGGTTTTTCACGAGTTCCCACAGCCCAGGATATTTTTCGGGTATTTCTGCCTTCAGCCAACATGTTTGATAGCCTTTTTTAAATTTCACCTTTAGCTCCTCATTGGTACTAAGCTCGAGTAGCTTCTCTTGTATACCACATTCGCCACTTCCGTTTCATTAAATGGATTTATGATCCATAGTGGTATTTCCATCGTCAGAACATCTTGAAATCTATTTTTGAAGTCATCATGCAGGGCATTTAAATCTGAATATCTTCGTCAAGACATTCTGCCTATGACAAGTTTGCTTCATAAATTATTAAATATTTTGCTTCATAAATTTTAAATTTTCCTAAAAAGCCGAAATTATACCCTTTGTTTCTATGAAATTTAGGCTGCCCCCTTGTAACTGCAAGTTAATGTCATTAAATTTTTTAAACACATCTACGCGATATCTGCTTTCAATTTGATCAGATTTTTCTTTTAAATCTGGATCTTTACTTTTCAGAAACTCTAAAACAGATTCAAAAAGTGTGTAAAATCTTGTTAAACATGGACCTTTCGACAACTAGTGTACTTCAGTATGTAAGAGCAATCATTGGAAGTCTTCATCATTTTCGTCGCACAATTGTGCAAATAAACGGGTATTCAATGCATTGTTTCTTATTTAGTTAACTGCATTCATCACAAATTGAAGCGATTGGTGCAAATTTTTCGCCACCAAATGTTGTCGGTGGATGACGCAGTGAATTGCAGTTACTCCTGGTATAATTCTTTTAAGATGGCTTATAAACCCACGATATCGCCCGAACATGGTAGGAGCTCCATCTGTTGTCACCGAAATAATGTTTGTAAATTAAAAAATCACTCAGGACATTAAATATTAATTCGCCTTTAATGTCCGTCTCTAAGCTCTTCATGGATTTCTTCGTCCATAACAAATCGAACATATACCAATAATAATGCTTCATTACCAGGTAAAGTTGACTCGTCCAGTTGAATGGAAAAATGAGTTGTTTGAGAGACACGATAAGCTTTAATATCAGAGCTCATTTCATCACTACGTCTTTGTACAGTGTTGTTACTCAAAGGAAAAAGGAAAACAAAGGAACATTTTTTAAAACCTCTTCAACAGCGGGTAAAATTTACTGTTCTACGATGGTGCGCGGTTTTCCAGATTTCGCTATAAGCAATGAGATATTGTAAGATGCCCGTAAGCCATCATCGTTACTTTGAGTCGTTGAATCGAACATACTGTGCAAGGTGGGTCTCTTCATATTTTTCCTTCAACGTTTGAAAATATTTTAAATCTTTACCTATTCTATCAGGATGACACCTTCTTAGATGATCATGGAGCTTCAGTGGTTTCATAGAGTCATTGCTCAAAACTTTGTTGCGTAAAAGGCATATGGGCAATCGTTTGTCTGCCTTTGATGGAAGAAAACCAAATTTCAAATAATCAACACTGTACTATCGACATTTCTTCTTAGATTTAGTCTTGTTTCGTATCAGTTACCTACCTGTAAAGAACCCATATAGAGGTTTTCACAAAACGGCTGAACCTATTTTAATGTATTATAAAACATTTTTTGATTAATTATATTTTGATACATTTTTGTAAGTTCGAGAGAAAACACTTTTAAACAATATTTTGACATCAAAACTCCGCGATTTTAATGATTTATTTAATACTTTGATGTACGGCACGAGTGATACATAAAGACATGTACAATTTATGAAAATATTTTTAATAATTTAGCATTAGCAACTATAAGGGCACTGAAATATGTACAAATATGTAGGTCAATCATATATCTCTCCTTTAGTGAATCGCCATAGTCGGGTAAATAAATAATTTTATAATAAAAAGTACTAAAATTTCAATCTTTCTAGGCTTTCTGTTTTTTTGTAGAAGTATCGAATAATGGCCCTGTTCAGTAGTTAATTTTTATTACGTACCTACTACACGCAAACATAACGAATATAATATTATTACAATATAAAATAAACGTATGTATAACAAATAGGCAGGTACTTACTTTTGCGGTACTGGCAAACACTGACATCGATTCACTCACACTTTTCTTTTCAAAATTACGGAAACAAATGAGTAACGTTAGTCCTTGGCATTCGTATTTATATTGGTGAAGAATAAAACATGTTCATGCAAGACATGCAAGCACAGCACAAGTCGTATTTCGTCCCTTTTATGTCTGAATAAGCGTGGCAGGCGGGCGGGCGGCGCTTTGCAAGTCTCGACACGCGTTGTACTGAATATCAAATATGCAAGTTTTTACAAGTAACAGTCGCTAACCTTCTTAAAATATTATCCGCCTACATTGATAGGTAAAGCCAAGCCAACATTTTTGTTCTTTACTATCGAAACCAGATAAATTTTCGTGGACCCCCCCACTTATAACTTGTGCCACCATTTTTTTTTCACGCCAACGTAGACCCCCGTGGATCCCTGGGGGTCCACCTTGACCACTTTGGGAATCACTGGTTTAGTGGTTTATCGTAAACTCTTGTAACAAAAAATTGCAAGCTGTAAATTTGCAATCTTTTTATTTTCTATCGGTTTTGTGTACTGATGTTACCTATTTGATCGCACATTTAGTTTGTACTTATCCGCAAAAAAATTGACCACGTGCGAGACTGGCTTCCGCATTAACGGTTCCATACAAGAACAAAGAAAATTTTACACGATTATGATTTGGCAAGTATTTGTATTTTGTATCGAAAAGCACAGCTGATGATACCACATACGACATCAGAGCGTTTGTGTGAAAAACACAAAAACAAAAGTGAGTTTGCTGCCTGTCTGTTTGAAATATCTTCACGACCAAAATATTAAACAGATTTTAATGAAATTTGGCAGAAACATAACTCAGAACGCTAAGAAGAATATAGGTATTATTGTCATAAATTTAATACATTTCCAAAACGGCTTTATTTTTTAATTAGGACATCACTTTAATGTGAATATCAAATGGACGGTATTAGCCAGAATAAAAAAATATATAATTTGTATAACTACTGACAAAAACTTACCATTAGAAGATTAGAAATATCAGTACAAAATATTATACTACTAAATATATAATGAAGTAAAAACATACTTATAAATTACTTCTTATACACATTTCAGCTCTCATAACCCATTCACATTCAGATAGTAGCTACAAATAAATAAATAACATTATATCTTTTATCTAAATAATGCATTTTATGAAGTTTATGCATTTTATGAAGTTATGAGTCATCCGCCGTATAGTCTTGACTCACATCATGTAATTTTATTTATTCCCGAGAATAAAAGATAAACTGTGAGGAATACGATTCCCAAAGACCAGCAGCTCTCTGAATGGTTCCATTGAATGAAAAAATGCAGTGTCATGGAAACTATTAACAAATTACAAACTTGCTAGTTGGTTTCACTTTTGGTATTCTAAAAAATCTCAGTAAGTAATATTCATACCTAACTCAATTTTTACTTAAGTAATCTGATTACTCAAGTGAAATGATACCACTCGATTCATTCGTTCTTACTATAGTACTTATTTAACACAAATTTGACAATTGAAATGTATTTAATTAGCATTAACTTTAAAGGTTTTAATTTATATATTATTTTAAGTTCACCTTTGCAATTTTGTTTTTTTGGAATAAATAACATGTTTTGATTTGTTCATTCGTTAATATAAAATATCTTTAAATAATTCACGTTGGTCCAAGTGAGATGTAAACTATAAAAATACCTAGTTTTCTACAGAGTAGAAAAACGTAGATATCTGCTTACATCCCAATCCTTCACACTATTTTCGGTTATCAACCTTATAAAGGAAATTGAAAGAGAAAATGCTTATTACAATAAAATAATCGTACATTGACATAGACGTATCAAAAAATAAAGAAACTGTTACACTATATTAAGCTTTCAGAGCCTTTAATAGCATTTAAAAAAAATATGTAATTTGATTCAGTGAAAAGAAAGTCGTAGTACTTGTCGTCGTAGTAATAGTTCAAAAAACTTATCTGTTCATTTTATTTTCCCCAAATTTTTTTCTTCAATCATTCCACACTAATACTATTGCTACTACTAAAGATTTTTAAAATATTTTATGCGGATGAATTCGGAAGCAACATCTAGTCCACACTATTATAAAATTATACCAGGGATGCGTCTGTACATTCAAGATATTTTTTAAAAAATAGTGAAATATGCTATTGCTGAACCAGAATGGAATATTTTTTAGAATTGTTGTCTGCCTGCCTGTCTGTTCAAGTATGAGCAAGATAAGGCCTACTGGACTTATTTGAATAAACTTTTCACTGGAGTAATCTTTAGGCTTCAAATGAAAATTTAGTAGACTTCTTTCGTCCCTTTCATATATTTCCTAAGGGATATTTCTGACTATTTTTTTTCACCTATTATTAGACTATCGTGTAAAATACTAAACAAATGAAGTAAACTGGTTGTGCGCTGAAAACTGCACGTTGTTCGTTATTCACGGACGACATGAAACTTTTTAATCGTCAAGGATGCAGTAGATGGGGATCGTTTGCAGTGTGACATCAGCGTCGTCGTTAAGTGGCACACAGCAAGCGGCTTAACGCAAATAAATGTTCAATAGTGAGTTCCAAACGAGCACACGCTCCTATTAAATATGAATACACGGTCAGCGGAATCCCACTGCATCATTTGTATGAGGGATTGACGTTTCGTGGGCACATGGCGGATGTAGCAAAAAAATCAGTTCGGAAACTTGGATTTGTGTTAAATAATTGAAAAGGCTTTCAAACTATATCATTAATTAGTCTGCTGTACACTTCATTGGTGCAGAGCTGATTAGAATCAGGCTCCATTATTTGGAACCAACATGATGATTGAATGCAAAAGACGTTCCTTCGATATCTGTAAATGAGACAGTTTAGTTAATTCTTATTTCTATTTCCTATCGATTTCCTCTTGATACATCAACCTAGCATATCCAGTTTTCCGTTCCTTGCAACTCAGAAGAGATCTTGCGCTTATAAAATTTATTTTCCAGCTATTAAAAAGAATAATTCTATGGCCTGTATTACTAAGTAAATTTTCATTCTTCGTACCTGACAATTTTCTGTGTTCATGCAATCATCACCCGTTTGCTATACCACCCTCTAGAACTGAGCTATATGGGAACTTTCCAGTTTCCTGCGGTATTCAACTGCTCAACCACCTGATCGCAGTTGCACCTGAGTATGATTTGTTCATAATAAATAAAAGTAAATTTGTTGAAATGTGTCGTCGTTATGTTTTAATAGTTCTTATGTATTTTGTATTCATGTTTAATATATATCTTCTTTAGTTTTAATTTGTTAGCCCTTTAATTCTTTTCATTACGCATAGGTTACCTACATTGTATCCATAAATGTATGCAAATAAATAAACACTTAACTTTCCTTGAATTGATACGCAAGGTATATATTATAATCCAAAATACTTTTTTGATTAAAAGCACACTCGGTGTTGGCTTGAAACAGATGAATAGAAATTGTCGAGATTATTAGTTATTCAACTTAAATTTTAAGCTTAGCTTTAAGGTACTTTTAGTCCGGTTGCATGTTGCCTGAATTTGGGGGTTGATGGTAGGGGGACATTTCATCACTCTAATTTTTCCCCTGCAGATGCATAGATGCATTTTGAGAAAATATATTTTGAAAATTTTCATAATATATTATCATATAAATTTCCATAATCATAATATTTTTGGAACCTGATGGGAGTAAATGGAAGAAATTTTTTCAATCCCTTATATCAGAAAAACGTTTTTTAAATAAAATCACTATTGGATTACGTTAGCTAAACTGGGCTATAATAAGTTAAGTTGGGTATGGTGGGCCATGTTTGGTGAAATTTAGTAAGATTAGGTTGGGTTAAGATTCGCCTGGCTTAGGCTATCTTGGGTTTGGATAAGGTTGAATTAAACTAGGTTAGGTTAGATTGATTTAGATTTAGTTGATTACCAAGTATCAGTATTATTATTGAGCAAATATTTTGATTGAGTATAATTTTTGATCGAGTATAATATGGAAATTTAAAAAATTATGTTTTCCGCTAAGGCACATCTCTGCAAGGTGAAGTTTATACTAGAGGAAGGAGGTAAACCTTCCTCTAGTATAATCTTTCCCTTCCAACTACTCCTGTTGAACTCGGGTAGCATATTTCTAAATTTTACTGTTATTTTTATTCCGATCCAGGGTACCTTCAAAATTAAAAAATAGAAATATACAAGTGCAAAGCCGTGAGCAAAGCTAGTAATTAATAAATAAATAGGGTAAAGTATAAGTTAATCAATAAATATTCTTCGTTTCTTTCATATAAACTTTCTTTACAGAGAACTTACAAATTTTCACAAGATGAATTTTCACTTCTCACAATTATCTCCATTTTTAAACATAGTTTGTGATAATTTGAAACAATGTAAATATGGAACATATATATTAAATATTACACAATGGAAACATTGAATGTGAGAGTTGAAATTCAACTTACATAAAAAAGGTGTAAGGAAACAATAGAAAGTCTGGAATGGATGGATAATAAAAACAATTTTATATAATTTGAAAAATACTATTTTATTAGAATACAAAAAATATCAATCATCAGAACTATCTGAATCAGTTAGCAAATCGTTAACGTGAGGAATAGGAGAACCTAGCGAATTATTGTATCTACTATTTGACGCTCTGCTGTTGTTGGCTGAGAAGGCATACGACTCGTAATCCAATACTTCATCATCGCTCAAATGTGATGCACCCTCAACGAAGCTAGCGAATCTAGAATGATGTCTTTAATTATTTGGTTAATAATAATGTTGGTTGATAAAAGTTTTATAAGTGAGTTTGCGACATGTAATAATATACTATAATTAAATAATCTTAAAGAGCAAATAAGATTTATTAAGATAAAAACAGACCATTGTCTGGAAGCTTTTTCAAAAATTTGTCAAGGCGTAAGAATTGTCAAGTGCAATGAAATTTCAGATGAAGCGATGAAATGAATGATGAAATGTATGAATGAAATTTTAGATCTTTGCCCTACGATTTTTATAAAATGTTATTTATCTACACTATAATATTAATATGAAGGAATTTAAGTATGCTTGTTTAAAGTAATTTGAAATAGCTAGAGTAACAGATTTTAATGAAATTTTCACTGAGTTCCTTGGTCTCTAGTAAGGACATAGGCTGAACAACACATTAAAAACCCAAAATGGAGAAAAATTTACATTTGAGTACGGATTTACGTAATGCAATTTAAATTAATAAAAAAAAGTACATTCTTTTATTTCAGAAATATATTACTGAAAATTACATGCAAAAAATTTGATTATACATTAAAGATAAATTGTATTGCTCATCAAATACAATTCAATGTAAGACATGGATTAAATGTTTCCTGAATGCCTTAATCATGAAGGGAAAAAAAGACTAAACGTGTTTATCACTCGAATATAAATAATAAAAAGTTAAAAAAAATTAATTTGCAAAGGACTATGCAATCAAAAATGTTTTGAAACTAACATGAGGGGTTAATCTGGCGGAAGTTATAAAATTGTTAGTACATTTATTCAAATTGTGATTTAAACAATGAAAACATTTTTAATAATATTGCAGAAAAACCAATGTTGATTGGATTAACAAGAATTAATAAAAACATAAAAACACTTGGTTTTTTAATTACATAACTATAAATAAAAACAAACGTCCACATAAACATAATACATTTTACTTTATGGGTATTGAATATTTCGATGGCTCCTATGTAAACTGGCGTAAGTGAAAATATAAAATTTTACAGGAGAGATTTCGAAGTTATAAAAACATTTTTTTTGCTATAACTTTTTAAATTCAAGAATTCTATGAATTTATGAATGAAGCATATGACTGGGATTGTTTATACATTAATGTAAATAATTCTGTTAATTTTTTATATTTTTAAGAGATTTTGCATTTTTTCCTTTTTACGATATTAATAATATATGTTTTATCAATTTTGGAATGACGTAAAAAGGCAGAAGTGTTTTTTCGCCTTTATACTAGACAAGTCTTAACATGTTATTGTAGATTAGAATATATATAATTCAATGATTTCATGATCGAAATTAATTTTTTGGACCCTCACTAACATTATTATATTTTAATTTCGTAGCACATTCATCTATACTCGATGAATGATTATAATTAGGAAACAATGAAGAAAGACTTTAAAATAAAGTTTAAAATAAAACAAAAGTCATGGATCAAAGGAATTGTATTTATTTTTTAATCTATGGAATATAACAATGAAGACACACTTATCATTAAAAAAGAATAATCTTTGAATGAAATTATTGTTTAAGAGTATCGTAAAATACTGTATTAAAAGTTTATCGAAATAATAATGACGTATTGAAATTAGAGAAAACTAATCATATAAAAAAAATAACAACCTTTTGGCACTTTCTGTCTAAGCTATACTAATTAGTTTTTCAGTCTTTCACTGAGAACACAAGTATAAAAATAGATACACAAACCAAAATTATAATTATTTGAACAGTAATGTAAACAATCGATAAAAATTTGGACTTTTCTTTACATATTTCTGATAGGAACAAAGAAAATATTTCAGTATTACTAAAAGTAATTGACTTGAACATAAATAAAGGAACAATGCTAAAAATATGTACCTACAAAATAATGAGAGATCAAAGAAAATTAAATATGACAATTCATAAATTGTTATAATTCTATTTAAAAATATAGTAGAAAATACATTGTATTTTTGTTGCAAAACAAGTGGTTAGGTAAGTTAACTTGATATATATATAATATTTTTAAATATTGAATATATTTAGCGTTAATTTTGTAGAAATTCATTATCCACAATTAAAAGAAACTACGTGATGCAGTATTATTTCTACTTTCTTTAAGTTCTTTACCACGACCTAGGTTTCGTTGTATTACAACATTTTCAGGTGGGCTATTGGCAAAGATTCACCAAAAGATGTTGTAATACAACGAAACCTAGATCGTGGTAAAGAACTTAAAGTAGAAATAATACATCACGTAGTTTCATTTAATTGTGAATAATATTTTTATTAAATCAATGAAAATAAGAAATAAAGATGATACATTTTGCTTGACTACTCTTCATCAGAGCTAGAATTTTCAGTTCGCTGGCTGATGACATCAAATTAGAAAAGAAAACATGGTAGGAAACATGTAATCGCTTCATTGTTAGACAAAAAAAATGAGTCTTGTCTTTTTGTCTTCTGTTATTGGTAACAGACCGTTTTAAAATTTTTTTAAGCAAAGCTCTACTGGCGCTTTAACCCGTTTTCCTAATAATTCTATTTTTGGTTGGTTTGGTAATGTTGATGATAAATTCAGGTGCATCTTCAGCCAAGTCATATCTAAATTTTAAATAGTCAGGTGTGTTGTAATTCACCATTATATGTTTTACTTTAGATCACTACTTTGGATGTAATGGTCCCCATTGGCAGACGTTGTCCAATTACATCCAGAAAGAATTCTGCATTTTTTTAAAATCGAATATCATGTCTTAATTGAAAAAGTACATGAAAAAAACTAGCCCGTTTCTATTTTGGCTGGCATAATTATCAGACCAAAAACGAAAATCACAATAGGCTTCTGTTGATTGACTTTTATTACATCATAGACAATACTAACAATTTCATTTGGTCCTTTTCTGCCAGGCGGTTCGGTCCATGTGTAACAAAATCCTTGTGACTTATCAATATCGAAAATTGTGAAATTGTGTAATTTCAATTTCGTTTTATAGTAAAATAAGCCATAACAGGCGCAAAATATCTGATCATTGTTGAGTCTAGCTTGTTCCTTGTTTTCCAGATTTCAGGGATCATACTAAGTTTTCGTTTCGTATATGTGTAGAATATTTCAATATCATGTCATAGCTTGCTTCATTTCATTTTTAAAGGCATGGCAAATATCACATAAATCTTTTTTAGGTTTATAGAATCCAAGATTAAATTTCCTACTGACAATATCACAATATACTCGGAAATTTTCACACTTCATAGAATATTTACTGGAATCAAACCATTCATTGTACATAGTATACATTCGTCTTAATATGAGTGATCCATCTAAATATAGTTTGTCTCTATGACAATAATGTGACTCTACTGGCTTACAATAGTTTTACGTGGTCAGTTACACTCTCTATCATGGCATCAGTAATAATAATAGCATGATTACCGTCTTGACCTCTCTGATCAATACATGTCAGCTCACCAGAATGTTTTTGTACGGCGGTATGGATTACTTTTTCACTTACAAAGAAAGTCTGTAAAAATGCGTTTGACAAACTCATTGCTGTGCGCCGTCTGCAATAAGTTCCATAGCACCATCTCTGTTAACAACAGGTAAATGATAAATATATGGAAAGGATCGACGGGACTTATGGTCGGTTACAGTTCTACGTTTATTTTCTTTACATGCTTTACAAGAACTTATCATTGTTTGGAATGATCACCAACAGCCGAAAATTTGTCAAATATTATTTGACAGTGGGAATCGGTAAGCTTCTCAGAGCATTTTAGCTTGCACTTATTAAAACATTTTAAGCTTCCAAGCCAATTGGTCTGCCGCAGCTTGCCGTCACAACTGTTGTATTCTAAGCATAAATTTACTTACGTTTCATTTCCACCCGTTCCTTCTGAAATCTTTCCCTCAGTGTTACATTATTCTTCCTTTTAGCATATTTTCTTTTCCTATTTCTCAAAGCGAAGCCAGACGAATATGCAGCTAATTCACTCATCAAAGGAATTAATTGAACATCGCTAAATACAACAAAACTCTATAACTAATACGAAAATACTCAACAATGATCAGATATTTTGGTCCCGGTGTCGAAGTAAAAAAATCTGGATGTACACAGGAATCATTTTTAAACGGACTATGTATGGGAGAAGTAGTAGTAAACGAAACAGCTGATAATGGAATTGGAGTGATGGCCAGGGCAAGTTCACTGTAAGTGATATCAGATGCCAGTGCCTCATTGGTGATTTCTGTCGGTTTGCCGACATCTGAATTATTGAAAACGTCAAAAAATAATTTTTTTACAGCATACTGCGCTCCAGATACAATAGGGGACACTGCAACAACAGAATATTATGTTGATTAATATTATCTTACTAACTAATAAGCTAATAAGTCAGTAACTACAAAAATCCAAGGTTATTACATACCAAAGATCGCTTGATATCCTAGCCATCATGTGTTTATTAAGCAAAGGAAAATTATTATAGCATAATTAAACTTTTATATGACACATGCTTTTTATATTCATATTATATACAAATATGATTCTTTATCATTTATTTTAAAAAAATGCACATTTGACAAAAAAAGCCCAACTAAATTAATTAAAAATGTACCATGTAAATGGCCGAATGTGATGGTGGCTTTATACTCAGTTTGTTATATAATTTCATTGAAAAAAATAAAAAAATACCCTAATTATTTAGTAAATGCAGAATAACAATAAAACAAACGTATTTTATCTTACCTGGACATTGTGATTGATAATTTTCATGTTCTACAGTAAAATCACCATTATTATCCTCATTTAAGTCTTCACCAATGATGGAGTTAATAATTTTCAGAACTCTTGATGATACTAATAATTAGATAATTAGATTCGCCGACGCAGTTATCTCTTAGACGTGCTCGGCAAGCACTGAGTAAACAGACCGCAGCGGCACTACCAACCCCTCACCTCGGCCTCAACGTGTTTCTTCCCTGCCATAAACCAGCGAATCCCTAATTTCTAATTTTGGAACTAACAATAAAAGTTTTTTTATTTATTTATATGATTGAACAAGGTATAACAAACGTAATGCGTTAAATATGGTAAAAAGCCCAGAATGATCCTTACGCCAGTTTACATAAGAGCCATCGATTTGTAACATGGCTAATGGAAACTAAACACAATTTTTTTTATAAAATATATGTGTAATGTATTCACATATCTAGCAGGTAAAAAATGTCATAAGTGTAAAATGTAATCATATAAAAATACCTTTTAGAATCATTCAACTTCAACATTATTTTCCATTGAGCGCAGTCGGGGCTTGAGCAATATTTTCTTAAATTCTCTAAAGCACCCATCGTTTCCCTTGCACCTTCCTCGTAATATTCTTCATTGGTGAGTAAATGGGGTTTGGGAGGAAAGCGTCTTTGCCTGTAATTAAACAGAAATATAAATGGCTTACACACAAAGAAATACATTGACAAGTCAACAGATACAATAAAACTTCTTCAATATGCATCTTTCAAACACACTCTAAGTCTTTACTTTAAAATATATAATTTTTTAATTTTTAGTCTGACAGTCTTTCCACTTAATGCTTCTTAATAATCTCTTTTTAATAGCATAACTGATTTTTACTTTGGTTTTGTAACGCTTTATCAATGGTTTTCAAAAGTCTTTATGTACCTTTATAAAGATATTCCTGATTTTGATAACATTCAATAATTAATCAAGAGCATTCAACGTTTTACAATTCACTTGTTCATACGTACATTACTGACTTTAGTTCTCCAGCCTCCAAATAAGTTTGAATTTGATTAAGATATTCAATGTTTTGTATTCGAATGAAATTAGATTTTCTATTAGCCGTATTCACTCTATCTATTCCAAGTGATCCTCGTATCAAGATGAACTTTTAGCATTTAACTGTATTACGAGGGAAAAAGTTTATTATTTCCTTTCTATTTTTTAGCATTTTACTTAGATATTAAAAAGAACATACCAAAGTTTGCAACTGAGCTGGGATACAAAAACAACTTACACAAAAAAATTATGTTCAAAAAGACCAATTACTCTTATCTAAACAAATGCTTCATATATATATTACATTCACATTTCCATATGTTTGGAAACTTTAAAAGCATGAAACTACATTGAGATTAACTTTGTAGTAGCAGATTTTGAAAAGTTAAATTAAAAAATACTAGGTAATACATACCAATAGGTTCTGATCTTATACAGTAATTGTTTAGGAAAAAAATTTATCCCTAATGCTACTAAATTAATGGCCACAACTGCATCTTGGTAGCTGCTACTGAAGTAAACAATTATTAATCCTATTACCTAGAAACGTAAAAAATATATCTTTAATCGCAGATAAAACAAAAGCAAACATTGAGGTTTCTGTATATAGAAGAAAACATACATTAAGGATTTGCCAGTCTTTCCTTATCTATACATATAATAAAATGTAAGACGCTGCATAGGCATATGCATTTAGTGTTCCGTATTTATTTTTACATAAAATTCAAGTTATTGCATTTCATGGTATGAAAACTTAGCCATTCATCACACCTCCCTCACTGTTGGCATACATAGAGAAACTAGAAGCAAAACAAAGATTTCAAAGCAATATTAAGTCCTGGCTTCTTAACTCATAGGTTTCTAGTAACCCAGTACAGCTAGAAAAAGAGCCAAACAAGTGGTTATGCTACTGACAACTCATCTTATCTGTAGGTATTTGTCACAATTGCCAGCGGCAAAGTTTTACTATTTAATTCACATTTCATAAAATAATTTTTTTATCGATATGATAGACCTCAATTTTTAAACATGATTAAATGTATGTTTAATTAAAAATTAATGCGTTACTAAACTTGTTATTTTAAGCTCTAAAACGACTTCCTAAAAAACATGGCCCTATTATTATGAATTACCTTAGATTACTAAACCAGTAATAAGTTAGAAATAATAGAAATTTAAATCATCTTCAGAACATTGACTTTTATATATCACTCCTTACCTATTTCCATGAAATATTTTTAGCCCATTCACCTACAACTATGATACGAAAATAAGATAAAACAATATAAATTCCCAATCCATTCTGATCACATAACTTTAAATGAAACTCTTGTATAAAGCCGATACAGGCGGTTCACTTTTAGTTCATTTCTGTGTTTCATTCAGCATCTTTCACTCGAAGTAAAACCTCTGAATACAAAATGAATGAAAAATTGTCAATGCATTCAATCCAATGATGTTAGATTTCAGCATTATTCACTCGCGCCCCAATATAAACGAATAACGAGACATTTCGACCACAGAGAGAATACCCGGCTATTTTGTCTCATGTCCTGAAACGATTAAAACACGCTGCCATTTTTGGAGGATTTAAAAAATTATCAATTTCTTTGCAATCACAAATTCTGTGAATACAGAGGGTGGACAATAGGGGCAAATTCTATAAAAGCTTTCATCTATGTTTTAAACTTAGAAGTAACTGAAGAAGATATTAAACATAAAATAAAGACAATGAGGACGCATTACACAACAGAACTCACTAAAATTGCTATTTCGACAATGATTATTTACTCCGCCTGGGCTGGTTTAAACATGAAGAATTTTTAAGCCGTGTATGCATCCCGCGACAAAGTATGTCGAACCTTGTATGTACCTACCTATTGCTTGTGTATATTTGTTTCCATTTGGAATTAAAATTTCACAAGTATGTAGATATTTAGGGTAAATGTGCCCAATATCGGTCCCCACCTAATATCGGCTATCTCACTTAATTTAGCTATGAAATTAAACAGCTATATAATTTAAATGTATATTTTTATTAGAATCATAAGAATCAAGTATCATATGGCCGATATTAGGCAAAAATCTTGCCACATTTAGGGCCGAAGTGGCTGATAACCACTCCCACCAGTTTCTCACCAGTTATCGTTTTGTTTCCTTCTTTTTTGTCAATTCTTTAATCAAATTGTCACAAATGAAACAAATTCCAAGGTATATAACTTCAATCGAAGACATATTCGAGGAAAAGAGCGGATGAACGTTAATTTCTATGTAATTTTGTCGTGTTGTGTGAAAGTGAAATGAATAAAAAAGAGAACTTTCTAAATGAGAACCATCAGATACCACCTTAGTTAGAAATATGTAAAACAGCAATACAATGCCCAGTATTATTAATATGACAGGACTGAAAAAACGTGAAACAAGGATATCAATAAAATAATATATTTTTATTAATGAAATACCTTGATGCGTCTTTAACTATTCACAACATAGAATTGGAATGTATTATGAGTATGAAATTATATTTACCTGTAAAGTCCATTTAACAAAATTCCTATTCTTTTCATTTTTCGGTGGACCAATTTTGTAGCATATAAGAAAACTCACAAAGCCTACTATAAATATATACCAGAAGAGGTAATCTCGATACATAGCCATGATGTACGTAAGGTTACTCCAGACAAGTTGCGCCAAATACAGGCCCACCGTCCATCCGCCAACCATTGTTCCATACACAAGCGGTCTCTGTAGAGGTAAAAGTACAATATTATATAAATCATTTAATGAATTCTTATCTATTTACCTTCATGTCATTATCCCTATGGTTGGATGGACAATAGTGAACAGTTCGATGTAATAATTATATGAAGAAATATGATCTCGCAAGGACCCTCAGTTATATAGACTGTGGCAAACAATGTAATATTATGGATACAATTTATATCAAAATATATCCCATGAACTGTTGAGGTAACAATAACAGTGGTTGATTTGTGGGAAAAAATTATATTTAATTTCTGCATTCTAATGTTTTCAAACAGTGTAATTGAAATAACAACAAAATTTTCTATATGATAATTCAATTTTTTTTAAATAACATCTAATGGATATAAAAGATTATTTTCTTTCATAATTTTATTTCCATTCCGAGTTAATAATTTTAGTTTTATTCCCTTGTACAAAACAAGACAAATGACTCAAATTAAAAAGAAAATAAACATATACATAATATTCCAAAACTTTTAAATTATTTTTTTTTAATTAATAAAATATTTACAATGACAATGTTTTAGGTCACAATCAAAACACTCACAGTTGGAAACAATTTGCTTGTATAATATACAAGGACAATGAACGATGCACATATACCAACGGTGATGCCACACAAATAAAAGAACAATGCGTTTGCACTGAGGTAGCTCGATGTAAAGAACAACATCAGACCACCCACGGTGGCTGTTACACGCCACAAGTCAAACCCTAAAACATTAACATTCAAAAAATTAGATATTTAAGGGAACAAAAAAACTGTCTTACTTTCTTATTTATTACAAAAACAAAGGAAAACATAACTAAAAAAAGATTTCTGTTATTTAATAACATAAATTGTAATCAAAATAGACAAGGGCTTCATGTCCTATAAACAGAAAGATATGTAAAACTAAAACAATAATACATAACAACACTGTGAGTATATATCCTCATTTGTCTAAATCTATTGAAATTTTTGAGAAAGTGAACCAAAATAATTTTGATCAAAAATTCTAATTACTTAAAATTTGTTATAAAATATAGTATGCCAAATTTTTCACATTTTTTTCAAAGCCATGGTAGAAAAATTAGAGGGTGTGATACATTGGATGTCATTGATACTTAATATGTTACAAAGGCTAAAGTTAAAAATGGTAAACGGAACTAAGCGTTAACTGTACTTTCATTTGAAGCATGAGCTTGTAAAATTTCATAACATAAGTTTAAAAACTGAAACTGTCTAACCAGACAGAAGTACATGACAATATTACATGAGTTCCTTGTTTCACTACGGAGCCCTAAAAACTAGAACATATTTAATATTCACTCAATTTCACCAGTAAGCCACTGTTATAACATGTCATTAAAAATATTCCGTTAAATTTTTCTAAACACCACTATAAATTGGTGTACCATTTTTTTTAGTTTGGTGTATGAAATTTTCACATGTACATACGTAAGTACAAACAACATACTCTCATACAAACACCTATAGCACATACACAACAGAGAAAATACTGAATTTTTACATTAATACTATTACATTAATATAGAAGGATGTGAGACAAATAATAAAAATCTTTTGTATGAGTGGATGAGAATCACGGCTATTTTGTCTCATGTTTAAAAAATGAGGGTAATATTTGAGAAATCAAATGTAGGCCTGCGTATGGAGACCTACGTATTAGTAAAGAAGCAAATGGGATGCCCTCTATTTTGAGGGAATATTATAAATGGATATTTTGATCAAACTTAAGATAAACTTCTATTTTGTATAAAGTACAAATCTTATTTCTGAACAACTATACAATTAAACCTTAGCATGTTATACAGTTTTTTATTGACTACATTATTATTTATAATTTGATACAGCACTGACGTTTAAGACAATAAGCTTTTATTTAAGAAAATTGGCAATTCTATAATTTCTGTATAAATTGTTTTTTAAAATAATATAAGACAACTTCCTTGTTTACTTACAAAATAAAATGTTATAGGTAGATACCATAATATTACTAGTATACTATAGGTAAATAAACATTATGATTTTGAACAAACTTAAAGTAACCTTCTATATTGTATAAAATACAAGTCTTTTTTTTTTAATAATTATACGATTAAAACTAAACATATCATACAGTTTTTTCTTGACTACATCATAATTTATAATTTTATATGGCACTGATTTTTGGACAATAACCATTTCATTAAAAAAATTGGTAATTCTATAATTGTATATAAATTGTTATTCAAAATAATATTAAAAAAACTTACTGTTTACTTTTAAACTCAAAACGTGCCTTTGTTTTGTAACAATCGCTGTGCAGGTCGTATTGAATGGATCCACTTTCATCACCCTGGATTGTCGGGGTTGGAACAAGTTAACAGACCATGTGTATCTATCATCTTGATATTTTGAATACACATCTACAGGATCTCCACCTATATATTGCCGGTATGTATCTTCTTGAACATTCACGTGGAACTGCCAAAGTAAAAATGATTTCTTAACAAATAGAACATTATAATTACTGACAGTCGTATAAGTAAATTGTCGCTGGATCAAAATGGTGCCCATAGTGGATTGCATAATGTCTTCAATATTTATACAACTTTAGTAGTAGATAGTGTTATGACATACCTATTATTAAACTATCTTTAACATTGAATTTTCTCTAATATCAAACAATGATATCACCTTGACAGTTACTAAAACATCAGATGATTACCATAATAATAAAATGATATAGATACCTTGATGATGAAGATTAAATATAATGCATTCTCAAATAATAGATTATCAACTCTTAAATCTTTCTTGATTCAGTTCTCACTAGTTGTTTTACATTAATGTTAAAGCATAAGTTAGGAAAATTCATCAAAACTAGATAAACGTATAACAATTTTCGACAGAAAAAAGAAGTAACACACTGTTGTTACTTCTGTTGCCTTTCGGACTTTATTACGCTAAAGTGAAGCATTTCCATCTAAATTTAAATGGCATTTTAATTTAATGTTCATTTATAAAGGTTACAGTGTGCATACTTTATATTGATTAATTATAAATTATATAGGATATATATAGGATTGTCAAGGATCTGAAATAATGTAGAATACACATCAAATATACAATGAAAGATACAATATTGTGAAATTTTAATCATATCAACCATATAACAATGTTGATAATGTTATATGGTTAGTATAATTAATATGGAATAAATAGGTTGGTTAATATTAAACTGCATTGACATAGGTAAGTTGGTTAATATTACATTTTATTTCACTTAATATTGTTGCATTGCAACTGCTTGAACTGCAGAAAGGTACGCGGAGACAAGAATTAACATAATCTGAACATCAAATGAATTGGCCTTTACTTGAAAAACAGAAGAAACCTTTGTCACCATTTTTACCTTCAATTGTAGCAACAAGTCCTGACTTGTCTCAACAAGGTGACATATTTCTCATTTAATAAAATGTTTCCATTAACAATAGTTTTTATCTTATTCTCTTAATATATCTTTAGCTTAACTGAGCTTTTCGACAATATTTCGATTATGTTTTAGTAACAATTAAGGGTTAATTTCTTAATATAGCATAAAGGCTACTTAAAAAAATCCCCCAAAGCGTTTATTTACAGATCATACATGTGGCTATTGAATTTTCTTTTTCATTTAAATTTAATTATATAAGTTATAAATACACATGTTTACCTCAACTGTTTGCCATATTTGTAAAATTGTTTTAGTTGTTCCTGCATAGCAGTAAATTTCTAATTTTCTGTCGGCGTTTGGTAGTCGTTCAAAAGAGCCACTTTTATCAAGCCACGAAACTAAAATGAAGAAATAAATATTTATTAGTGTAAAATTATGAATCAAATAGTTTGACACTTAAAATTATTATAATTAAGCCGTTATTAAATTCAAACTTACCATCGTAATCGGTCGCGGCATTCGCCGTCAAAAATGTGCTACTTAAAGTTAGTAAACTAAATAACTTAAAAGAGATCATTATAAGTTAGAATAACAAACCAATAAAATATTAAAAACTAAATAAAAATTCACATTTGATAAGGTAAGGTTAGAAATACAATATTTTTGTATCATTTCAAACTTAGTAAATAAAGAGCCAAAAATATTTATTCGTCTATATTTTTAGTTTTTATAATCTATGGTAACATTAATTTTCTTTTGAATCTTTAGTTAAGCATCTTTAGAAACTAACACATTTCCTCAATATAAAAATATTTTTTATGCAGTACAAAATTAAACAGTAAAACCTCGCCATTGGCGATTTTATTGGATCTACAAATAAGATCGTTATTCATCTAAGGATAAGTTGTTAAATACCATGAAGTAGAATCACATTAATTTATAATTTTTATGATAAATTGAATATCGTAATAAAAAATAAGCCATCTCACACAATTATTTAATGATATGGGCACATTTACAAATTTGTGGTTAATTTTGAGGTTACATTATCGATAGGCGATTATATTCTCGATAAAATAGGAAAAGTATCTTAATAATGAAGGCGAAAAACATTGGAACCTTATTATTATGAAATGATTCCTATAAATATGAATTTATTTCAAACTTTTGAGATAAAAAATACGTATTTTATTTTATCAGGAAACAACTTTGTAACAACTCGTATGCACAAGTATTTATCTTTTACTGATATATATTAACTAGAGATATGTAATAAAAGAACATTGAAATATTTTAATTTGCCGTTTTATCGGACGGCCATATTACTTTATACATTTTCCTCTACTCGATTTACATGATCTCCGAAAAACTAATAATAATTTATTTTACTATAAACATGCAGTTTTGATTTGTACGGATATAATTTCTGGAAAATAAGCTTACATTAATGAATTTTCATTGTCATTATATCTAATATAAGATGAAAATACATATATATGCACGTTTAAATCTAATATTGTTAATTTTGTATTGAACTTTTGAAAGTTTTTTCAAATTTAATCATTCATAGTAACTAAATATAGTAATGATTTTGATTTGACTCTCGCCGATCCAAATGTTACGAGTAATAATGCGACATTCGACTGAACATGTGCTGATGGAGACGGGAGATGGTTATTTAGCGGTGAGTCCCCTTTATTGTATGCGTTGAGTCGATAGAAAGTTGGCTACCGATCTTGTCCGACAAACATCGACAGCTGTCGGATGCCTACTCCAGCCTCCAACTGTCGATCGCCTTCTTTACGAGTTATAATCAATAACGTTAGATTACGACCTAGTGCACACGGGTGATGTCAATAACCATAATTGCTCTATCACTTTAGATACTGATACCTGCAGTTCGCCTAGCAACTTGGCAACACATAATACTAGTGCCACCCGTGGTGTGATAATTATTTTTTGACAATTGGGGAAAACATTGGGGAAACGTGAAGTGATATTTACTACTTCTGGCATAATTTCGTAAAGAAATATTCTATAAAATTTGTTCAGTGTACGCGGTTTATGGATATAAATTCTTTCACTCCCTGGAGAGTGTCAGCGGACTTCCGCCGGATAATAAGTAGTTATTTCTGTAATAGTGTTGACTCCTTGGTATTTTTACTAGACAAAGAAATTGAAATGAAGAAAACCTTGAGAAGGTGCTACCCGCAGGGCTTAGTGTCAGTCCAATCTTGTGGAATGTCATGTTCGATAGCATATGCGCATGCCCTTTCAGAAGACACATTACTGATGATCGGGAAAACATGCTCTAGTGAACTAGACAACCGACAGGTAGATTCCCTCGCCAGGATATTTCACTGGAGCACCAATAATAAGCTTAGTTTTGCCCTCCAAATGCCGAGGTTATCTTCTTTAAAGGCAGGTCGACGACGGAGCCGCCTGGGAAAATGGACGGTGAACGGTGTTAGGGTTCAGGTTACGTACTAAGAAGTGGTCCTCGATTCTAAGTGTAGCTTTATGCCGCAGGCATGGTATATTAGGCAGAGATCCAAGCAGCTTTTCACGCCATGTTGCCGTGTTTATAGAGTGGGGATTAGATAGCTTGACTTTCAAAATTAAGTATACGCCAATATACGTTGGAATATCGATATATGCGTCGTCGGTGGCCTTTCATGTTATGTCGAGATCCAGCAAGTCAGAAAATCGTACTGAAAATGCATCGTGCGCTTCTTATGGCTCAAACTAAAGCTTATAGAATTTACTCACTCATTACTGGTTTTTGCGGGTCTTGCCTGTCGGTCTCATAATCGCGGAACGTGCACAAATTTTGAACGGGCAACATTAAGAAGCGATTACGTAGGATCTTGCGAGTTCTGTGTCTAGTATATGAACCCCTTTGTACCAGAAACAAATGCATTTTGGAAATTGTTTGTGCTTACTGGCAACCTGGGTGGTGCATGCCGAGTTCCGAAGGCGAGACTACTAGGTTATTCTTCTTAACTATCTCAGAGAGGATTGAGAATACCTGTCTCAAACGTGTTATAATACGTCGCATTTTTTACATGAGGTGGCGCTTTACACAGATTTGTATTAAGAGATAACCCGGCCAATATCTGCTGTTACGAAACCTAGGATATGGGGCATATTTTACTTCACTGTGATGAGTACGACAATCCACGTAGAGTTTTATCGGAAAGCATGTTTCAAAACAGTAGAAAATGTCATGCGGTTTCTTAGGACGCCACGTCTTTAGTCACCGTGATTTGATTAAGAGTGGTCCGATTTTGAATCATTTTGAGCCTTCGCGAAAATCGTTCTAGAAAAAAATGGAGGTTCAAAATGCCCCATTGCGAAGGAATACTCTTTAATCTGATGGATGGAAAAATTTGATGACAAATAATACACAGCTCGGATCGTCGTTCTTGAGACGACACGGGTGGTGATGAGAATAGGAAATTTATGAAACAATAATATATGAAACGTTAATGTATGAGTTTGTATGAAAGAAATGTAAAATAGTTTTTAACAGAACTACGAGTGCAAAAAAATACAAAGCCTGGTCAAGTAGCTAAAAATCGCAGACAATATAAACAATTCGAGAAAATTTTGTTTCTTTTCCCAAACAAGTCCTGTACTTGATAATAGTTATGGTGAAGAAGATAGCGATACAGACAAAGAATCCATACGAGCAGAACAGACCGGAAAGAGAGTATGGGAAAAAACCTACGAAGCTGGATTTAGGTACTTTCGTTTTTGATGTATGAGGATAAGCTTTCGATGAGAAAAAGAAAAGGAAATTCGATAACAAGGATCAGATAAAACATTTTGAACTGTTTTTCATGCCTCTGCTTAAAGCTGCTGCTAATGAAAATAATAGACATGATAATACCAATTTCACTAAATACTAGTTTCAATTTAGGCATGAAAATACTTAGTTTAAGAATATTGAGAAACAAAATCCACACGATATTCAATCTTCATACTTATTCCAACCAGTTTTCTCAAAAGGAGAAAATCATCTTCATTTTGCTTCAAGCCAACAGTAATTTTACAACGAAACAAAAAATAAGTTAACTTCTTATTTTCTCAACAAATAAGCGACCAGCGACATGACGATAAAATTGTAACCAGAAAGAACATAATGTCGGCGGCTTTACAAAATAGCTGCATTATGAAATGAGTCGATGGATAACGAGGATATTATATCAGCATAAAAGATTTTGGAAGACAAGGCCTATCATTTGTTTTTCGACGAGGGGATGAATGAATTGCTTCTCTCGGAAGCTGACTTTAAGAAAGAAGACAACGAACAGGAAGTAAATTTGAGCGAAGGATACCGTAACGTATCTTTTCGACAGCTACTTCACGCCATCGCTCCTCCGTCAGGTAATGACACAAAATCATGAACAGGAGCTAAGAGACATTTACATCTAGAGTCTTTCCAAGGCTTCGATGGCAGTATAAAAAATTAGCTAAAGTTTTGGGGAAAGTTTAAAAAGATACACGCGGATGAATTTGATGACGATGACAAATTTCAGTATCTCCACCAAAACCAGGTTTGTCAGCACAAGAACTCGAAGAAAACTTTCTATCATCCATTAAAAACTATAACAAAGCTATTGAGTTACTGAAGTCACGTTACTTGCGGGTAATCTTCTCTCATTTAAATAAGACATTTAATTCCTATGGTAATAGGACAGAAAATTAGAAATACGTACAATGATTGTCCAAAGTTTCAGTTTCGATTTCGGCGACTCTCGGCCGAAAAATTAGGTTTGGCCAAAAATTGGTTTTGGTCAAAAATCGCCCGAAACTGTGGCTCAGCCGTACCCTGCGTACGTGGATTGTCGGATCCCGTTCAGCTTAACCCGGGCGTGTACGTCCTCTACTGTGTGATCAGCGAGGATGTATAAGTGACCTTCAGTTCTCCAGCCGTAGATTGACATGTCAGATGCCCCTTTCCGCGCATAAAATAATGATGAATTTTTATTTTTGCTCTGACTTACGACATAACGTAATTGCCTTTGATAATGACATTCTTCCTATTTAATTAACAAATAATCGGTTTCAGCCTAGTATTTACCTGCTCGAATTGAAAGTAGACCAATGAGATATTCAATAACTATGTAAGTAAGATTATGTAAATAGGTTAGGTCTGATAAAATTTAAGTATTCAGGTTATCTATGTAGGTATTTGCTTAATTCTTACAGTTTTCATAGATAATGGTTGATGAATAAATAATATTTTATTTGAGTTATACTTAGCACTCGTATTTTTATTTCACTACTTCTGATGTTAATTCCGCGTTATTGGTAGTTTTTTTTACAAAAGTACCACGGATTTATCTAAGGTAATTTTCAAAATTTATAGTATGTATATAGTGTAGCCATGAACCTAAACAACAAATATTATGCCTAGTAAAACAGCATTTACATAAATTTCATGACACGGAGTGCAGATAGACGAGTTTTCGAATAATTATATTAAATATATTTTATTTGAAGACCCGTTATAGATAATCGGAATTAGACAACTTGAAAAAGGAACCGAACTTAAGAAGAACCAATTCGAAAATATCTCTAGAAGTATTGAGTTCCGATAAATCAAATCTGGTTCAGTTGACCATTCGGAGTTTGACCACGATATGCCCAGTGTGGTTTATATCGATGCCAGATAATCATGAAATTTCACAAAGAATAGATAAAATCAATATGGATTAGCCCATATGCTGCCTTAATCTTAGGTGCGAAACGAAGCATTGAGATGTCTCAATTTCACTGATCCCTAAGTTCACAAATATCAACTTAAGCCTGAAAAATTGTTTATATCCATAATGCCGCAAATCTACGAAAATGTGGAAGCTAAAATAAACAAAAATAATCACAAATGCGAGTAGTTTTGCTACTACCGATAAATATATAGACTAACACTAACAAAAAATGTTCACTCCTCAACTTTACATGTCACTTTATCATAGAGAACCAATGTCTTGAAGTCATATTGGATGTCTTGAAGACATACAGGAACTAGACTATACCAGCCAATACAGCGAACAAAAGTTTACTGAGATGGTTAATGAATAGAACCTAAATGGCAAGATTTTTTTACGTGGTCACTATGAATTTATAGATTCACATACCCCGCAATTGCTGGTTTTTCGGATGAGCAAAACATAATAAAAAAAATGTATGTGTGGTTAAATTCAGCGCATAGTAAATGATCCATAGTTAGATTAATATTTATGAATGTTGAAACACCCGGCCGAGAATCAAACCCTTAGCCACTTAGACGGGCGCTAGACATATATATATATATATATATATATATATATATATATATATATATGTATCTATATATAAAAATATATATATATATATATATATATATATATATATATATATATATATATATATATATATAAAACGAAAATATACATCGGAATAAGAGTAAAATATTATCCTAAAGTACGTATACAATATCTAGGCCACAAGGGCATCCATTAATTACGTGAGGCGTTTGTTGAGCCGAACCTCAATAAAAACGCACTAGTAAATATGTGAGGATAACGTTTAATTTGCATTTAATTCACTTTTTATTACGATATGAGCACGTTTGACGTTTCCCCTAGAAAACGCTTCCCCTTGAAATGCGCGTAAACGATGCATTTTTAAAAATTGTGCTTTAATGTGAATGTTAATATGTGCATTACGCGCTCTAATGCGACAAAAATACATTGTTTTGTTTTCCACGCATTCAATGAAGAGCGCTATTAATTTTTTTAACGTTTTCTTCGCCTCACACAAAATTAAAACAAACTATCTTCTTAATTTGTCAGTCTCATGCCTTCATCGTGATGTTTTAATTCCAGGGAAACACTAAGGCATCCAACGATGCTTCGGCACAGGCTGGGACAAGCGCTCAGAGTTTTTAAAACGTCGAATCCGCGGATAAGGATGAGATTACTGACCAGCACCCAAGGGATGAAGATCTTGGCGACGACCATCAACCGGCGGATTAGTATTCGCCTTCCTTCGTATTCGTGACGTTTTCTTCCTTTTTTCCCTATTTAAATCAAAATGTTCTTCGCTCCACATGTGCTCCGAAACGGAAAACTTAGCCTCTAGTGATCAACGATGATGAAGATGAAGTCACGTCGGACTCCTCACCCGCTTGGCGTCCCACTCCGGCACAAGACATTATGAAGGAAAATATTGCTAAACTGCGTGTGGGGCTGGATTTGACGGAAAGGTGCAAAAGGTCTGTTTTTGATTACGGCACTGAACACGAGAAACCACGTAAGTGGCGGCGGGATATCGATGATTGTGGAAAGAAACTCAAGCTTAGGGAAAAGCAAAGAGTATACGTTATAAAGCACAGGGAAAATAAGAGGTAAAAAATAATTGAATTATATCCTAAGAATCCCGATGCGGCGAAGTCGTTGACACCTTGTGCTGGCCGTGGACATCCACGTTTAGAAAAGCAGCCTGAATTGCTGAAAGCAATAGTTGATTTACTTATATTTGGTGCATATGTTGAAGAGCGGCATCACTGTGAGGCAGTTCGCACTGTCTATGCACTTTCAGATCTCACTGATAAACTAATTGAGTCGGGGCTCAAGAAGTGCTACTTATATTCGACTGCTGCCTAAATGCCACGTAGTGACTGTCCCGGTGAAGCTGAGGCGTCCTGAAGCTAACTATCATAAAGTACACCAAGACTAATACTTTTATGTGGCTTCTATAAGGTCACTAAAGACGGTAGCCTCAGTACTTTGCCCTCACTCCGTGACTTTCTTATCTCGGGATGATAAAGCCCATGTTCCGATAGGACTCACAGCAGCAAACAAGCAAGCGCCCTTGCTAATACACGTTGAATACAAAGTATCCTTGACAGATCACGACTTTGCAATGAATTTGTGCCTTGAATCAATCAAGGCACAAATTGATTCGTGTATGCTTTTTGTGAAGCGAAGCCCAATGAGATGGGACAGCCAGAAGCCGTCTCGTACAGTAGACCAACTTATATAGCAATAAGAAGTGGCAAGTACTCTTCGTCAACTGCAACTAGTCACGCTCTAGACTTGAACACTCTTTTAACCCTTGAGCCTTTTTACAATTTTATGAAGAAGGGAAACGGCGAAATTAAAAATGTCCTTATCATTTCGAACGATGGCGGTCCCGACGAGAACCTACGCTATCGCAAAGTGATCGCACAGGCTATAGAGTATTTAAAAAAAATATTATCTGGACTTACTTTTTACTTTATTAATATTCATTGTGTCTAATGCTGGCAAAAGCGTTTTTAATAGATTAGAAAAGCGAATGGCTCCACTGAGCTGAAACTAAAGGATGTTGTTCTTGGGACACATATTGACTCCAGCGGCAGAACAGTAGACGTTAGCCAGGGGAAATTTTGGTTGAAATATGGACTGCAGTGTGCATTGACGGACACAAAGTAGTTACTATATACATAGACCTTAACAACGACACTTCCAGCGTCCCAGACCTGCCAGCCGAAGGATGGTACGTTAAAGAGAGCCAATATTTACTTTAGGTATGCGGCAATTTGTTCACATTTAATAATTTATTGTTTTCTTTTCGTAAGAATTTTCACAGTAGTTTACTTTTTATTTTTATTACGATTTCATGCGTACTTTTCTATATTTCTGAAATTTTTTAACAAGCGCGAGCGCCCACTAATACTGTTTTATTTAGAGTTAAAAATAACGAACTGTTTTTAATTGTTGTATTAAGTTGTGAAATGTGATGACCGGGACTGCTGCAGCCCACGCAATTGAGTCGGGGCTCAAGAAGTGCTACTTATATTTGACTGCATACCCTATCACTCAGGTTGATGGGCATCCGATAGTCCCGGACCCTGAAGAGCATGACAGAAAGTCATTTGCTCTCTTCTTGATTTGCCCCTACCTACCAATTCAACCTTTGCACACCTTCATTAGCATGTCCTGTGACCTCTATTGCCCAAATATATGTGGCGATCTAAAAAAGAGATGCTGCAGTACATGCGGTATCAACTTTTCATCCATCTCAAGAGCTGTAGAGCAACAGCGTGCAGTCCACAGTGCATCCCTATACTCACAGATTGTCACATGTCGAGCTACTGAGCTTCTGTGTGCAAGCGACAACGGTTTAGAGTAGCTAAATCAGAGTGAGGTAGAAGCAGATGATTTAACTGAAAATCACAAGGACATGTTCGTTTCAGTAGTCACTCTTTAGACCACACATGAGTCCTCGTGGACTGAATTAGAATGAATATCCTTTTACGAATTTTAGTAGTTCCTATTTTAATGTTATTGTTTGATTTTCTCACTGTGATTCTAGACTATGTTCTTGGTACTCTTAATAAAAATAATTAAGCAAATTATTTTTTTGTTTTTTAATAAACTCAACGCAAACACAGATTAACGGATTTTCATTGAAAATACGCATTTTGAAACATCGCACTCACACATTGGATTAGATGTAGGCGCGGCATGCACAATACTGTGTGACATGTCATGGATCTCTCAGTATAACAATCACACCGTACTATCAATATATCAGCAATAATCCACAACAAGATCCCCCGATCACTGTGCTAAAGCCTTTATGGTCTCTATTTTTAACCGTTTGAGTGCCGACGATTGCCATCACGTTTGTGCGCGTACTAAATTTGCCAGTGAAATCAGTTGCCGTTTAGCGCGCGGTAGGGGAGGTCCCTCGCACGCATCGCTAATTTTTTAACTTTCTAAAATTATAATATTGTTAGTAATTACAATATAAAAAGGATCCAGAAAAAGAAAATTTTTAACCCATAATGTCGGAATACGAAAATAATTCGAGTGAAAATGATTGTTTTTCATGTTGTGAAGAAAGTGATAGTGGGAGTGACATTGTGGTGCGCTCACAATTTGGCGAAATGCAAATTTTGAGTGATAGTGATAATAGTGACGATAACAATTATTTTGCTGATACGGAGGATGTACTGGACTGCGAAAACACAATGTGACCTTGATTTCAGTTTTTGTTATAATTTTTGTTCACAATATATATTTCTATAATTTTCTTTGTATTTGATCTTCCTTGTACAAGTTTTTATTAAGAAAACACCGAAAAAATTATTAAAATTGGATAATTTTTGGAAGAGATACAGTTTTTTTTGGAGACAAGGGTAAATGACATCAAAAACAAAAGATTTCTTTGGCATTTTTAAGTATATATGAGTAAAAAACCATGGCACTAAAACGGTTAATGAAATCCTTTCAAAATAGTTGTCGACTGTGACTATACAAATGCGAGACACTCTATATATGTAAGCGTGCACTAGTGGCAACATTGATGGCTAGTTCCACTGTAGTAAAACAATTAGGCCACTTACTAAGGTAGAAGGATCAGGCAGTGACGGGAACTTAAGAAGAAGAATAAGAACATTGTATGTACATTTATTATTACTTTTAAACTTACATTTAAGTTCATTTATTAAATTTAAAGGCACAATTTTACGCACCTGATGATACATATAATTTTACTTGTAGACACGTGCATTTTCAATGACTACAATTTAAGAGACAAATATACAAGGTCGTCAATGTTGTTCATCGTTAAAATTGGACATGCTTACGAACTAATATTTTTTGTTTGAATATCAGTGTCGACTTACGTAGCAACAAACAACAATCATTTTGTTATCAATCTATTGCTGCCCCTATTTATTTGAACATTTTTATTCTTACTTACAAATAGATATCCATTAAGATTAATTTGAGAAGTTAATAAAAGTGTTACAGTATATTTAAATTATTAAAGAGCCAAACCTCCACAGTGTAACATTTACATATAAAATATTGAATTATCAAAGAATATTCCAGAAAATAAAAATATTGTGGTAAATAAAAATGGTCCATAAACAGTGATAGATGTTTCGTAAAGCACAAAACAGTATTAATGAAAAAGAAACTTAATAATTTGTTAAAAGTTTAATTTGTTTTATAAAAAAATTAAAAAATGCCAAGTCTCATATTTGTCAAGCCAAGATTGGTTTTAATGTCGTTGCAATCATATTAGGCCTTTTCTGATTTTCTACAATTGATACAGATTACTTTTCGCAAAAGCACAGGGAAAGAACGGTTGTGACCAGATCCAATAATTTCGTGCTTTTTGATATTTATGAAATCCACAACTTTTTCAACGTTTTTCGAGCTCCTTGTATCGTTTAATGCATACGAAAACAATATAGAGCAATACCTTAAAGACTCAAATTTCATGATTAGGATGACACCTCTTCTTACAACCTCGGTGATAAAACCATTCCTTTCAATATCACATATTAATGCATATTTTCCACAATTAAATGATAAAAATTGAGGAAAATAGCTTTGACAGTAAAAAAATTTCTTATTTTACATATCGAATATGATTTTAAGATGTGAAACCGGAATCTAACAAGACTGCTATTAAAATTTATTTTGTGAATATTATATAATTTGTGAGCTAAAATTCCTTATACACGAAACATTTTTTTAATCTATATTTAACTTCTTTCTTTTTATACTTTATTCTAAATGCTTTTCGTTCTTTCCCTCTACTCTTCGTACCATCGTCTTACATAATTAAATTAGATTACTTTACAATTTATTAGAAAAAAATTAATTCATATCAATTGAATATTCCAATTGTTTCAAATTTTTGTTGTCGGAATATTGTTATAAATTATTAATTATACTTACCATCGAATTAACTGAATTTTATCAAACAATACATACAGAATCAAGTAAAACTTCTATTTCACCTTGTTAAAACCAAGAAAACATGCAGAATTTCTAAAAGTAAATAACTTAAAATATTCTTTAGTAAAAAATATACACATTTTGTTACATCATAAAACTGTGCATAGAATTTTGCATAAAATACCATATTATATTCGAATGAATCAAACCGTAAACAACTATAGCCAACTATTAAACAAGTTTACTTTTTTTAGTCCCTCAGACTGCCAGTTTCCTTCCAATCATAATTAGGAACAAATTTAAATTCATATTTCCGCTATTTGCTACTTAACAAGGTGCTACTTTAGACATAGCTTCACATATGTTTACTTGACTAATCTCGATTATGTTTTAGATATTAATTTAGCTAGCTGTTAATAGCTAAAAATCTTAATGTTATACAAATCCAAATTTCCATTCTGAGTTATTGTACGTAAGATAGATTTTGATTATATCATATGAACAGAATATTTTTTAGTTAAAGTTTGTTTGTTGTTCACCTTCAATGATTGATTTAATCTTTCTGTTTCCACTGAACTCATGCTATCATTTGTTCCACGTAATAAACTTTCAAAACAGAATAGACATGTTGATGAAAATTTAATGGTTGCTTTTGTACAGTTAAATAAATTTGTTAATTAAATAATAGATACAAAACTTGTTTAATTGCATTTCAAGAAGTGATACAAGAGAATGCCTAAACAATAACAACAAACATCACAAACAATAAACAGGAAATTTGGAATAAAATATGTTGATAGCAAATTTCAAAATCGCATGTAACCATGATCAGAAGGGGCAATCTCAATAAATATGTTACAAAATATTTATTCTTACTAAAGATGTATTTTACATACTAGGCATTAAAAAAATATAAGCTAGTGAGGGGCTAGCTTTAACATCTTAAAATTGCTGCTGCTTAATATTTGTGACTCGGTACACAAGAAAATATTTTGCATTCCTTCAATTACAAACTCCAACAAATAGCAAATGTACTTATTCAATTCAAAATTAACTCGATAAACAAACAAAATTATTAAAGTTCGTATTAAAAAAGTCAATAATTTGGTTACGAAATTAGCGTGTTAAAAAACCCATTACGTTCAACATCAATAAATTAATATACAAGTACAAATCATATAATAATTTATGCGACGTTCGTTACCTCACAATATACAGTAACAAAACAAATTATACTTAAAAACGTACAGAATGAAAACCTAATACTAATACTAAGCAGTCATGATTGATCGATTGTAACGTTTATGAAATCGAAATTACAATTTTATTACTTTATTACATTTATATATTTACAATCAGTTTATCCCTTTTTAATTAACAGTAATATATATATGTATATATATATATATATATATATTTATAAATTGTGTAATGTACTTTGAATACAAAAATTATGGGAGGCGGTAGTCAAAAATATTTGTGCTTTTACATCCATTTCATTCATAATTAAACATAATATATTCATAATCTCGATGGACTAAAAATGTTTAATAGAACTTGTTTTTCAAAAGTTAAAATTATGTTTCGGAAGTATGACCTTTTATAAATAGATGCGTTATACCAAATACGGCAAAAAAATAGAGCTAGTATTAAACGCATATTATTATAGCTAACTATATATATTTTAGTATATTTATATGGGGAAAAGGTTTGAAAATCATTACACTATACCGAAACATTGTCAGATAATCATACGTTACATGTCATTAATGCCAACTACTGACTAATAAGAGAGTGTGTTGCCTACACCATAATATGATAAGACATTACATCACGTATCATTTTTCTCTATAACTCTTACATAAAATGCAACTAGTGTGTCGCTCGTGCAAGTGTTAGTTTTTAATGAAATATTTTATAATAAATATTTTCAAAGTATATATACAGATTTACGAATGAAATGAAACATCTTTTCTGTTTTTCACAGTCGGTGTGTAATTTGTACATCTGCGCAGCATACGGGATGGCATTTTTAAATATTTTTTGAATACATATAACAATTTGCAGTGATGTGAAATTTCGACGCAAGACCATATATGACTAAACGAACCTCAGGCAATTACTCTTCTTTTAAGTTCTCATTTTACAGCACGGGTAACGCATCTATATTTAGAACATCATAGCTTCGGATAAGTTTTATCTATCAGGTAAATCAGCCATTCTTGTAATTAAAAAAACAACTTTCATTTATTTTCTCAACAAATAAATGTTTTCTTTTGAAAAGTATGCTCACAGTTCAACAATTAATTTCAATATTTCTCACAATTCAATAATTTTAAAATTTTTTTATACGGGGTTTTTTGCATAATTTTTTTTCTCACCTTATCAGTGTTAATTTGGCTTTTCCAAAAAACATAAAATACTCTATTCCATCGTCATAAACAAACAATCCAATAAATGAGACAGAAATGCTTGTGCTCTTCTCTCTCTTTTTAGGAAGAAAATTATTTTCAATGAGAACTCTCCATAATCATTATATCAAGTTACAAGTATTAATATAGCATTCACTGTACATACGTCATAGACATTTTTCACATTTTTTTCTAGTGCTCCATTACTTAAAACTATGTTTGACATAAATTATTTAAAAAAATGGTTTTACAAATTGAAACCACAGAAATAACACTTCGAATGCTTACGTTTAATAGAAACGTAATAAAAAACTAACAAACGCTGCATTTAATTAATACTATAAAAGCGAGCCTAAATGGGAGAACGAGGGGAATTGGTTGTACCCGTTTTCAATATTAAACGCTAATGAAATATTTAAAATAATATAAAATTAATTATTTTGAAGTTTTGATCTCTCTACAAGAACAAACCTTATTTAGTAATTTCACTGGGTCCGTTTGTTCAACAAGCCCGTGTTTATATGATTTTCCACATGAATGACTATCTCATTTATATTTAGAAGTTTGACATTTTCTATTTAATGAAAAACATACATAAAGAAATTATAAGATCAATACAGAGAGCGACAATTATTAATATTTGAACCGAATACCTTCACCGTTTATTTTTTTATAAACGGTGAAGATATTCGGTATACCCTTAGTACTAGTTATTTTTAAAAAATTGCTTGATAATCATATAGAGAAATCAAATACAAATAGTCTATGCTGTCTACAATCATGCAACGTTTTGCCGAATAGATGTTTTTGAATAAATGTTTTGCTGAATAAGGTTCCCATGTTAAAAAAATATTATTGATGTAGCCAACATATTGTCGAAAATTGTATGCATTATTTCGGAAACGTAAAACTATGGGACTTTAGCCTAGCGATTACCTGATAAATAGAAAACATTTTTAAAATCAAGTAACATTGACAACTATAATATCATTCTTGAGAAAATTCATATAGACAATGAGAGTATGCGAAGCTCATGTTGTTCTATACAGGTCTTCAATACTAAGAACCAAATATCCCAAATGGCATAAACATGAATTATTATATATACAGTTACTGGAACACATTTGGTTTAAATGGAAACGTACGGAGATTTGTTCTAAAAGGTTTGTTCTTGGAGACGTAAATTAAAATTATTTCAAAATTCGTTAACGGTCACAGATTTGAACCATATTTAGGGGAGTAACAGATGCAAGAACATTACTGTTGGAAAAAATTATTTCCGTCAATTATTGACTATTCTTGCAATCAAAAAAAAGGTAAAATGCTGGAACAATATACCACTTGACACATTCTGGCCAGTTCCTTCTCAAACTTTCATAAAGGTACTCCGACATCTTCCAAACAACTGCTTTCAATTTTATGAAATAAGGTAAATGAATGAAAGAAGCTTCAAAAATTTCAAAAATTTGGTTATTGCTTTCAACAGCATTTTCTTTTATTTATTATTGAAATCTAAACGTTAAAAAATTTGTCATTCACAACATAAAATATACTTGACACTAATATTTCATTCATTATCTAAAAAATATCATCTCATGTCAAAAGTAAAAAAAAATAGAACAAATTTTGAGGAAGAATTTTTGATGAATGTGAAGTGTTTGAATTTCGATGTTGGTAGACCTGTCACTCCACTAAAAATTTACTTATCTGACAAGCCAACATAAAGTACCATAATTAATGTAATAGTAACATGTTCCATTAGAAAACTAACAGAAAATAAAGGAACACAATGACTTAATTACGAATATAGAAATCGTAAAAATTCCCTAGATAAAAAAATATTAAAAATTATCTATTATCGTGTCGTAGCCTTCAATAAAATTATTTTCATTTCACATTTTGTTTAACTATATATATATATTTGTTTATATGTTGATTACAGCTAGGAAGCAACGTATACGTAATTATAAAAGATGCAGTCTTTCACCACTATGTATTACTCTATGTTCTTGACGCGAGCCATCACCTTGCCTTCAAAAAGGGGCAGAAGATCCGAATCATTGGATATTTCTTCCTGTATAACTTTGTTTGCAAGATCTTCACACACCGTTTTGAAGAAATATCTGTAAAATAATTATAATAAACTAAATTATGTGTTCTTTAACTCACTTATCACAGAAAATATAATTGTCATTCTGTGTTCACACAGTCCGTATTCAATATTCTATAATCACTTACACAATATACAAGCAAACCCCCACTGACTTTGATTGGTTTTTTCCTAATGATATAGATTATATTTACCCGATTCACTTTAATTTTATATTAATAGTCTCACGTTACTTCATTATTAAAAGCATTTTGCATCCTATAAATCTTGCACAACCAACAGAGAGACATTACTGTAAGATAATTTATAAAAGAGCACCGCAGACAACTAACTAAAAAAATAGAGATAGCCTTATACAGCTTAATCTGTCCTTCAAGTTTTCACTTATGGCTGGTCATGCACGATGGAGCTTAAGTATGCAGTAAATTGTTATGTTATATTATATAGCATTACATAACAAAGGAGATTACCCTAAACAAACACACAGACCTGGTAGCAACTTTATTTTAGTTAATAGTATAAATGTTCATTTTTTCTTTGTGAAGACTTGTCTTTTACACAAGTGTTTCAATGATGCGGGCCATTAATTATTTGATACAATATACATACACAGGTACAATAAATTGTAGACATATCATACTAATACACACACCCTATTGTGAAAAACAAAGGTAAAAAACGAGAGATATAAGAAATTATAGTCACATGTTCGCCAATATCAGTGCAATATTTCATCAATACAAAATAGTATGTGTCTAAGGAGGTTATGTTACAAGTGAATATGAGATTAGATTTTTGAAAAACTAAACAATGTATTGTTCTTAGGAATTATTAAAATGGTTTTATACAAGCAATACACCATATTTAGGCTTAATAATTTTCTTTCATTACAATATATAAAATAACCACATTATTATTACGTGTATTTATAAATACCATTTTCGTACAACCAAGTAGCTCTAAATTTTAACATTTTATTCCAAACTTTTCACATTTTATTTCAAAAGTTTTCTCTATTTGTTCACTCCACCATTAAAACTAAACCGGCGTTCATCACTCTTAAAATTTATATAGAATAGATTAAATGCAATAGACATTGCAAAAAATATTATTCTATATGCATTTCTATATTTAAAGATTTACTGAACAAAATTTAAAGGATTTCTATGAAATGTAACCTAGTCTTAGTTCACAATTAATCCAAATGAAGTCAAAGCTCCTGAGAACAATAAAAGAAAATGTTGATCGGTATATTTTGTTCATAAGTGTAAATAGAAGGCAAATTCATTTCATAAGTTTAAATTATGATTATTATATACATTTTAAGAACTGTATACCACAATATATCAAAAAGTAGACGCAGGGGAGGGTGAAACCATTGGGGGTTAGTGCGTGGAAGAGGAGTTTAGTGCGTAGTGAGTGGAGGTTAGTGCACCAGTCGATATAAAAAAAATAAAACTCATAATTTCTCAAATTCATGTGGGCATTTAATTTTATATTCTGGCAATGCTACCTTTTGACAAAACAGTTCACTTAAGTGCCAATTGTCAAAGTTGTATGTATATATTTTTCTCTATGAAAATGTTTTATGGACGTTTCAAAATTTAATATTGATTAATCTTATTTTAGATTTTTTGTTGGAAACCTATTTAATTTACTAAAATATTGAGCTATGAACTAAATATTTCTTATTAACTTATAAGTTGGAAAATAAATATGTTTTTCCTTGGTGATCGTTTATCATCAACAACGTAGTAAATATGTTTTCGCTTGGAGATCGTTTATTGTCAAAAAAACATAACGATCGCGATCGTAATCGTTATGTTTTTCCTCATGATAAGGGAGAATTGAACAGTACAGTTAATAAGGTAGAATGCCCAACCTCCAACAAGTAAGTTAACTTTGCTAAATATAGGCAATTACTGTCAGGAAAATGCCATTTATGTTTTAAAAAAATTCAAACGTCGAGAAATACCTTTCGACCTCAAAAATGTGCAATAGAAGAGGTTTCAAAGGGAAGCAAAATAAAACCCGCAGCTGAAAAATATAGAATACCTAGATCAAATTTACAAACATATTTAAAACAAGATAAAGTAAATTAGTGTTCAAGAAAATTAGTATCCTGTCAAATATTTAGTTGTAAAGAAGAAAAGAAACTACAAATACCTGATCACATGTTCAAAATTAAACTACGTGGTGACAAAGGTCCAAGCACGCAAGCTATCTTTTGACTGTGCAACAACTATAAACAAGTATCGGACAAAATTGCTATAAAAATTTAAAACCTTTTTATGAAAGATATAACTTTGATCTTAAAGCAATATTCAATATTTATGAAACAGGCCTAATAATTGTTCAACGCACAGTTAGGGTTATTGCTCCTGAGGAATGCAAACAAGTAGACCAAGCAACATCTGCTGAAAGGAGTACCCTTGTTACATTATGTTGTGGAGTAAACGCAATTGGAAATTTTATATATAATATTTTATATTTCCGAAGGTAAATTTTCGACCTTATACATACTTAATGAGGCTTACCATTGGCTCAGATGATTGGCATACAACCATTATAGCCAATGGTAGCCTGGATTCAAGGATTTCAGTGGGTGACAGTTCCAAATCATCTTAAATTTATGCAACATTCTGCTAAACATGTAAAATCAAATCCCTCTTCATCCGTTTTAGCATATAAGTCACAGTTCAGTTGATATTCTATGGTGCTGGTAGCTGGTATCATCCTCCTTACTTTTCTGCCTCATTGCAGTAACAAACTGCAACCTTCAGATTTATCAGTATATGGACCACTAAAAATATGCTATAACACTGCTGCAACAGACTGGTTTGACACCAACCCAGGGAAAAGTTTGACCATCTTCGAAACTAGCAGCAGTTGCACTTACGCAAGCCTTTAATTTACAGAATATTTCGAGTAGATTTGCGAGTGCAGGCGGCATATGACCATTTTATTCAAAAATATTTTCTAACGACAATTATCTGTGTTCCGCAGTCACAGATCTCTCGAGCAAAATGCATCAATTTTTCCTGATACAGATGATAGAGTTGTTGAACAAAACGCATCATCCTCGACAATGGCTTTACCTGATACAGATGATGGAATTGTTAAACAAATCCCATCAACTTCAACAATGTATGCTGATATTAAAGATGCATTTATTTTATCACATGACATATCACTTGAGTAAATGAGATCTTACTGAAAGGCAGGCCCTGGAAAAGACACAAAGTAAATAGAAAAAAGGAAAATCTAGAATATTGGCTGATAGACCAGAAAAACGATTGATAGAAATGCAAGAAAAGTAAAGCCAAAAACAGCAAAAGTGAAACAAAAAATTTGTTACAAAACTCCCTGAAGAAAATTTTTGCACTGTAATATAATTTAAACACTAAAAGTGAAAAGAAGTTGAACTTACGTTTTCAATATTTACACAAAATAATACTCAATATTTGCAAAAACACAGTTTTTCAGTTAAATTAAATTTCATACTCGTTTGATACTTGTGAATTACTTTGTGATTAATAGAGTAGGATCTTAACTCCAGTTATTGTAAATTTCAATAACATTCGATGGCTAGTTAAAAAAATAATCAAAATTCAAAATGTCCCTAGTCATTAGCACCCAACCTCAGTGACACCAAGTTAATAAGCAGCAATTAAACTATAAACTGTACATAGGGGAATATTAGACATAGACTAATGTGTTATACCTGTAATTTCCCTTCCTAGGCAGGTAATCCTTGAAGAGCTTGAGCGTGATGGGAGCGGCTGGTATTCGAGTGCGGTATGGCACTTGATCATCCAAGAAAGTAAACACCACTACAGTTTCCTTGGCTGCCCACTGATTGCCCCCTGATACCTTCGAGCTAATTATAAAGATTTTTATCATTAGTTTTGAAAGGTTACAACAAAATATATGCAAATATCCCCGATCACTGAATTGATTACTTTTATTTCTAACTTACTTTAAAAAGATTTTAGTTAGACATTTTATTAATGATAATAACAGGATTATTTATATACGATTACAGCTCTCATAACTATTATGCAAATGTAATAACAATTGTGTTAATAATGAAGATAAATATATCACGTGGTAGTCCTTAAAAAGAAAACTGTTGAAAATAGTCAGTTAATAAATCAGAAAGACATTAAATTAAATATTTTAGAGCATAAAGTAATTTTTCTGATGTTCTTATTCCGAATCACGTTTATTTCATAATTTGATACTATGGAATATTCATGAAACTAAACTAATGAGAGATATGTAGTTCATCAACCCATAATGTAGAACTTTGAGCTATAAATCTAGAACACATCTAATTATCTACATGCTACCTAGTATAAAATGTAGTGCATTTTGATAAACAAAATAAAATACAAAGTTTAACCTTGAATCGAAATGAAGAGTCTCATCTGCATACATTTTCTGTGCCAATAAGAGTAACACCCGCTGAATATTTAAATGTTTAAAAACTATATATTTTATATCTTTAATTTGTAAAAAAATCATTACAATATTTATACTTTATTTTGGGATAACAAACTGACGTTGTGAAAAATTGGATTAAAATGAAATAGTCTGCACATGATTCCATCTTTGAAGTAAATCGTAAGGTAACAAGTAGAAGAGTGATTATTTAAATATTAAAAATCGCAATCGCAAATTATTATTTTAAAAAGCTTTAATCTGAATGTATGTATCTAGTAAGTTATGGGAAACATGTTAAGAGGGAAAACTTAAGAGTATTGAATGAGAAGCAACTCAAATAGTTGTTACAACCTTTGTTAATATTATAAAATATTTAATTGACTGTTTGTTGTATTTATTTCTTTGCAATTTTTGAAAGTTCATTTAAGTATTTTTATTCAATGATTGAAATAAAAAATGATACTATGTTTTAAAATGTGCAGCTAAATACAAATTCAATCCTATGTTGTACCATTCACTTAACGTATACATTCATTAATGAATGACAGTAACAATTGTCTTAACATTCACATTAAAAATTAACATGTTGTATCGCACTGATGTTGTGCTAACTTTTATTGTTCATTAACATAATACTATTTTTTGTTGGGTTGGGAAAAAAGAAAAACATCATTTAATTTTACGAGCGGAAAGAAAAGCACAGTGTTATTTTGTCAACGATGACAGTTTTATACTTTATCTATGGACAACAGGAGATGCACTTTTATAGATTATTATGTTTTGTTGCATGTCAAGAGTTTCAATCAATCGTCAATGTTTATTCACTTTCAACATCGGTCTCAAATTGTCAATTACACATTTTGTTCTTTGTTTTGACAGTCAAAAGTATTTTACGAATGTATAATTTTAAGAGATGAAATATATAACAATGTTTGTTGGTATGTAATTTAATATATAATAAAATTTTTATAAGGTACCTATAAAAGTTAGTAGTTTTACTTTTCAGTTCGCCCAATTAATTATGCTAGTTAAGTTAAATTTACTAAATCGATTTACTAATCGAGAGAATATTCAAAATTATCAAAATTAGCCAAAAAATTCACTGTTTTAACTATCTTTACGTAAAGTAAAATGAGAAGCTATTTTAACATGATACCTATCAAAATAAAAGTTTCAACGATGATACAATATGCGGACATTCTGCTTAAAGGCTAATAACTCCGTAACATTTGTTGTTCATAAAGTAACATGATACAACAGAGGTTTACCAATCCAAATGCAGCACACAGATAGTAATATACTAACAGATTATCAACTTCAAGTAATTGTGTGAGTAAGGTGGCACAACCCTATATATAAGAATTTGCCTACCATTATAGAATCATGCAGAATAAGATTATGTAAAATACATAGAATCTCCACTTTTCAATTGATTTATTTGTGTGAGGCATAGTGATGTGGAATTTACATTTCATGTGAATAATGATGACTAACACAAAGCTTTATATAGCAACAGTCCATTCAATAACAGTCCAGTCCTCAGTAAGAGAGTGGTTACCAAATCTATCTATCTCATCGCAGCTCTTCATGTAAACAATGAGAAAAATGTTTGAACAATGAGAAATGTTGGGTTTGGTCTCACCTGCTCTTGGTGTGATGCCGCGGTGGGTGGTAGTCGAGGGCGAGGCGGCGGCGTGCCTCGTCGAGCTGCGTGGGTGTATGTGGGCGTGGTGGCGGTGGCATCTGCGGATCGGCTGCAAACGGCTGTGCTGGCTCGCGCCTTGAACCGCCGCTGCGCTCCGCCGAACTGGCCCGCGATCCCAGGTATGAGCGCCGGGGGTATCTGATATAATTATTTATTGTAAGTAAAAATCCATTATTACTTACCATTATACATTATCACTATTTTAATATTTCATTAGTAATACTCTTACAATAAGGGATAAGTGGGATTTAGTAACTATTACAATATAGTTTTTTTTGGGAAATGTTATGATATAAATAAATAGATGTTCTAAATAACCTTGTATGATATTCATTAAATCTGTAATAAATCTGTAATATTGTATCAATATTGTCTTGCCTCAATATTTCCTTTTTTGAAATTCTTTAATTCTATATTTCACACATTTTTTATTTTCTGTTTCTAGTTCTCCATGTACACTTTTTTATGAGTTCTTATACACCTATTCTTTTATTCTTCAAATGCTTCAATCTTCTTAGAACAAATTAAAGATTGATACATAAATAGAAATGAAATATATTTACAGAATTACCAAATAAATATGTTTGAAAAAAATTAGAACGAGTTTTGCTGTGGTTAAGCATAAATAACTAATATATGAGCAAACTCTTTTTGTCAACCGATGTAAAATAAAAAGAGTAAAAAAACTAACAATAAATAAGTATGTATGGCTAATAAAAAAATAATTTTAACAATAAAGGAAAGGTACAAGATTTAAAATAATAATTTTAAAAAAACCTTTTTGGCTGATCTGTGAATGTTATAGTTCATTAGAAACATTGACAATGGCTAAGTGTAATTTATTCTACAATTTGCAGCGTGTACTAACGCTCCAATGAAGTGATAACTATCTAGTAAGAATTAGACTGCAAAATGTTAACATTAATAGCTCTAAAAACAAACCAGAATTTGAGGAAATCTTTGATTCCAGTCAAAGTGGCTTAGAGCATGTAAAGAAATTTACAATTAGCTCACCTCTCTGCAGAATGGACTCCATCCTGCATCCAAGCTAGGATGCGAGACTCGACGGGCGGAGCAGCAGCGCGTGGCGCTGGTGGTCCCTCGCTCACCACCGACACGCCGCTGTCTGTCAGCGTTTTCTTTGAAAGCGACCTGCCGACAATCAAACTTCTTCTTATTGTAACTTCATATATTACAACATCTTTAACATGAATAATTTTAATCTATATAAATGAATCTCATAATAAAAAAAATAGGGTTGCCATTTTAATAAAAGTCTGCCTCACATCAAACCATTTTATTTGATTAAAAAAAAAAGATGTATGTGAGGAGTGTAAAAAATACAATAGCTGCTGCATTTAAAACCACAGAATATTAACATACGTACAAGACTATACTTTAAAATATAGAATTTTTCAAATTATCGTTATATACATATACATCACAGGCATCTCTGAATTTTCAGTGATTTAAGGAATAAAAATAGACACCATTTTCATTCTGATTTCATTGCTTAACTCCTTAACTTACCAGCACATAACCCCTTGAGTGCACAGGTCACTTTTATATAATATCAACCCTCATGTCATAGCTACCGACAATTATGTATAACTCCAAAAATATTGATTTTATTACAATGAAATTTTTTACGCAGATACAGAAGAAATGTAGTTATAACACAGTATGTGATTATGAGTGTCAAAAATAAAGAACAAAAAAATTTCTGTTTCCATAAAAAAAAGACTTATAAAGAAAGGCTTTATAAAATGCAAATATTGTTATTACCATAAAAAGTATAAACAATAATTAAACGCAAACATAAATAAGAAAATCACTTACCCTTAAAAAATATATGTTATTGTTAAGTTTATAATGAGCCATAAATGTACATGGAGCAAAGATAACTATACTAAGTATACCATAGACGAAGGTAACCATTTCTACCGAATTATAAATGTTTGAACCACACCATTTCAACCGAATTATAAATGTTTGAACAGCACAAGCGTTGCTATAAGCAACCCGCACACACGAGAGGTTAATGTGCTTCCCAAAAATTTCCATAAATATATTTATCAGGGTTTAGCAGTTTCTAAGAAAATGACAATAAACAGAGTGATTTTATAACAGTTCATAATATATATAGATGTTAGATAAAAAGCTTATCCAATGACATTGTTGTGATACGTGGAAAAAATGTCTATCTCCATTTCACATGTATTCCCAATAAGTATACATGTGTACACTAAAAAACATTTCTTATTACTTGTCAAACTTCATGCTCAACCATTCAAAACTGTAGAAATTGAGGTGGACAGACAGAGAGATATAGATATGACGAGGTTATAAGAGTTCCTTGTTTCACTTCTGAAAAGCAATAATTTCTTTCAATATCCTGCGATTATTTAACATTTATGTAACGTTTATGATAAAAGATGTTCACAAAAAAATTAGGCAAAAATGCAACAAAATTTCTGTCTTGCCATTTAACCGACTAGAGGGATATACTGTATTTCTAGTGGAAATTGCTTTTAGTGTAATTTATTTCAATGTCAGTAAAAGCATGGTTGTATAAAAAAAATAATTCGTACAGAGCAATATAATAGTTAACAATAAAAATAAGTTACAAAACAATAGATATAGTATGAATCTTACTGGTACTTACATTTTTTCTTTATGCTGGTTTGAAAGACCTTCAGAAAGTTGCAAGAAATATTTCTCTCATTTTGTGGTTCGATGAACGTATGCAAGTCAACTTTGTGACAATCATTTTTGAAGTAAAAAGATGAACTTAAGTAGTAATTTTGCATTGTTTCAATAATTTCACTTCATGCTATTTAATTCAGATGTGTAGTCACTAGTTCTATGATTGCTTTGATTATATTAGGCACTTGCTAATGATATGAACATTTTTAAACCAGATTTAAGCAATAATTCTTATGATAATGAAGCAACATGGAATCACGATCAGAACTACATAACTTACAGCTGAGGGTAATATTACTAATCAATAATCCATGACACTTAAAAACTAGAAATGCAACTTTGTTGGTCAAGAACTCTGTTGCTCGCTCTTTTCAATGATACACCTTTTCAAATAGAAAGGCTTTTCAAACCGGGTCTACCTCTTTTCATACAAAAATTTCTAGAATGTAATTTTGCGTTAAATCTGGACACAATTACGATACACAAATAGGCAAATTAAATATTTTTACACTTGGAGTGAGATTCAAGGCATTAACCGATAAACTAGAACTGTTTTTTTGTTTAATTAGTGCTGCACAGTTATCTTGCTAAAATACTTGACGCTCTTCATGCAAGAAAATATCTAAGTGTAAGAAAAAACAAAACAGCAGGGAATAAATGGTATTTTAAATTTTAGAAGCCAGGCATTATGTTCCACAATTGTTTAATATATTGTGTTATGGAAACTATATGTAAATATTATACATATATAAGACAACCAAAAGTGTTTTTGCAGTAGTTTAATTTATATGTACTGTTGGATCTTGTCATACCCTGTAGAGTATTTGTTGTATTTATTATTACGTTAAGACTTTTTCTTTTATTATTTATCTTTGTTCAAATTATGAATTTAAATCTAAATTGTAGAAGCATAGTGCAAGATTTACGTTACATTTAGATGTGCCAAAAATACAAATTGTACAGAAGTGGATTAAAAAACTTCAGGAAACGAATAACACAAAGATAAACCATGATTATTAGCCACTATTAAACAACAAGTCAAGAAACAAATTAAACCACAAGTCAAGAAACAAATTAAACCACAAGTCGAGAAATTGTCAAAATATTCAGTGAAACAGTTCTTATATATTTACATAAACTGGGAAAGTCAGGGGAATTGAACAAACGACTTCCACATAAACAGTCTGAAGAATAGCTGTAGATTGAAAATTTACTCTTGATCATGTGATCAAAACATATTATTTTTTAATGTTTACAATCTGCGATGAGAAATGAATTTTTAATTATAAACAAAACTGAACTTGTTACTGATTATCTCCAAACTATACAGTGCCATATACCAATATTTTATACACATTTAACTTCTTTTAACAAACTTTTTTAGTTACCTGGATACATATCCACGAACTTACACAGTGCATCAAAATATGAGCCAGTTAAAAAAATTCACATGCTGAATTAAAACTTAAAATTGCCTTAACAACTAGAGTGCAATGCATAGTGGCAAGTCACTATGACAATACAATGCATAGTGACTTGCCAATCGTGGGACAGAATAGTGACTAGTATCAGTTTTTGATGTTACGCCTCCAAAATTGCTTCAATAAATAAGTTGCATTGAAAATTTTGCGCAAAGTTTTATTTTTCTAAATCAAGCAATTGCATTTTTCTAAAACTTAGGATACTGAATAAAAAAAATATGAATTCTTCTCGACAACCAATTTAAATCCACCTACGTAACTATACAATGGTGCATTATAATTTTAACCAATAAACGAATTCAAATGCTGCACAACGCAATTCATACTGACCTCCTGCCAAGCGTGTGCCTGAATAGTGGTTGGTGCGGCTCAGTAGAGAGTGACGCCGCATCGTAGAGACCAGAGTCGGCCGACAGCGTGGAGTGCAGATCGCGTGGGCGACGAGGTGGAGAGCGAGGTGGGGAGCGAGGCGCCGGGGTTCGATCAGACCATACCCGTGACACATGTTGGTCTGATAGAATTTAAAAAATAAAACTAGAATTACAAATTATAAGATTAGAATTATTTAAGTAACCACAATGAATTAGGGATTCACTATTTTTGAATGTAAAACAGTAGTGTTTTTGTTGGCAGGAATTTAATAAATGAAGGTAGTAATCACAGAACTGTTTCGATAGTAAATCTACTATCATTCTCTTCATTGTTGAAGATGCAGTATTAAAAATCGCAATCTGAATGTTTATTACCTTTATCATTACTGCACTCTCACAATATCCCTATCCAAAACTGTTAAATTAACTTTAATGTGAAGGCTGATAATGATATAAAGTCGAAATTGATCATAATGACAATGAAGGGACTAATCATATTTGGTCATTAAAACCAATTGTCGTAAAAATTAATATTCTTTTAATTTTGTTTAATTACTCTTATATTATGTACAAATGAGTCTCTTATATTATGTACAAATGAGTTTAATTACTCTTATATTATGTACAAATGAGCAAAAATTTAGAACGCGGTAGGGGAGGTCGCTCGCACGCATCGCTAATTTTTTATCTTTCTACGTGTTACATAAAGTTCATATTATAATATTATTAGTAATTACAATATAAAAAGGATCCAGGAAAAGAAAATTTTTAACCCATAATCTCGGAACATGAAAATAATTCGAGTGAAAATGATAGTTTTTCAAGTTGTGAATAAAGTGATAGTGGGAGTGACATTGTGGTGCGCTCACAATTTGATAGAAGAGATACAGTTTTTTTCGAGACAAGGGTAAATGACACCAAAAACAAAAGATTTCTTTGCCATTTTTAAGTATATATGAGTAAAAAACCATGGCACTAAAACGGTTAATAAATAAGCGAAGTGCAAATTATGCAAAAGAAATTCATATTGTCGAAACATAATACTATTCGATCAAAACATGACATTAGAAGGTATGTAAACAAGCTCATACTGTTGACATTTGTGCGGTATTTGTTGTGTTTAGATAAGAAAAAATAGTGTTCTTGCAATATTTTTATATATCTAGTGCATTTTTAACATAATAGTGAGATTGAGAATCGTCTAAAATGATGACTAAAAGTGGTTTTGTGACAGCAAAATCAAATAATCTACCGAGAATAGATGCATTCATGATGACATCATATTTTGCTTCAAATTTAGATTTTACATCTGCTGAGGTCGAAGAAGTGAAAGTTGCAAGGTAATCGTTTTAAAACATGATTTATGTTCATGGATTATGTAGGTTCTTTATGCATAAATACACTCATAAGTACAGAGCAGTAAACAAAACCCATATCGAAACCCCATATTTTCAAAACATGAGTGTGTACCGTCTATATTTTATTAATTTTATAAGTAATGTTATTTACGTTCAGTCACTTTTTATGTATTTTGATAATGTTTTGTAGTTTTTTCTTAACTCAAAAAACAAAAAACGAAAGTTGTATTAAACTTTTGTAAACTAGTATGTACACAGTTATCTATTGCTTGTGTGATGATATTCAATACAAAATTCACGTTCACATTAATGATTAACTCAAATCATACTAGCTATCAAAATAATACACACATTAAAATAATACAATGCAAACAACTTATCGGAGATACATCATCTCTTCTCATAAACCTAGCACCATTGTTTTCGTATTTTTGCATTTCTCGAAACGAGAAAAAATACTTATACATAACTTTCAAGTTTTTTCTACGGTTTAAACGGCTATTATATTGAAAATATATTTAACGTAATGATAACTCCTACTGTAAACAAACACTAGGCATAGATTGTGACGTCATCCAAAGCATACAAAAATTGCAACATTTAAAAAGCTTAAATTTATTGACTTAAATATTTATTTTCAATTTAATTGAAACATTTCCAACAGTATTTACATTTTTTACTATGTTATAACAATGTAAACAGTGAATTAAAAATATAAAAAAATTACATACGTATTCTCTATAATTTAAACCAAAGTAGTCTCCTAATAATTGCCAGTGTAAAACTGCTCGTCAAAAATATTAAATTTTTGTAATACAATGACTGCACTAATGGTATCATTGTTTTTCATCGTCTTCATTTTGTCCTTGAACTTCAGTAATGACATTATCTTCTGTAGTTGAGTTCGTACAATGATACATTTATTTTTATCAGTAAAATCCTCCATTTTAGTATTTGGCAAAGATGGTCTAAACAAGGACTTCCCAACCAGTGGGTTGAGCCACCCTAGGGGGCATAAAGAGATCATAAGGTGGTCCAGCATGTTCAGACATTCTAAAGAGAGAACCATTTGAAGTCAAATCCAATCAATAATTCATTTCAAGATCACATTAATACAATTTTGTTGTTTAATTATATTTAATTAATTTTAGGAATAAATACCAAAGTTTTAATTTATTTGATTAATGTCCTTATAATTAAGAAATAAATGTCCTAAAAATTATAGATTTGTTTAATGTAATAATGGAAAAAATTAGAAGGGCATAGATAATTTTTTTATAATCCGGGGATATGTAATGTTTCTATTTTCTGAAGGAAAATGCTACAATGTCTTTTCTTGCATGCATTCTTCTGCATGCGGTGTGGAGCGGCCCTTTATTTACAGTTTCCTAACAGTAGAGTCATCATTAGCCAAAGATTACACAATTTGACGAAACTAGTCAATACAGTAATGTTTTTGGTCTTCATGTAAATTGTGACAAAGCTTCCCGATGCATAAACATTCATGTAGGATTTTTTATACTTGACTTACAGTGATGTTCAAATAGCTTTTGTCTATCTTTTTACATATGGCATAAAGTATTGATAATATTTTTGTTAAAATATTTAGTCTATGGTAATATCGCCCCTTCCTATATAACTTTTGTAGTCTATGGTGGAAAATATATAATCCATAACATAAAAAATGACCACGCTTCTTCTCTGCCCGGTGACATCAAAAGTTGCCGTAGCTATTTCTCCACATACCCTCATCAAAATTAATTCAACAACTTTTAATCAACGTAATGGCAGGATGTTCTTCTAGAATATCATTGTGGAGGTGAGTGCAGCTATGGTTGACTTTACATCATAAGTAAAAAGTAAAGTGGCATAGAAATACATGATCACAAAATCGATTGCAATTTTCTTCCTAAAAGTGGAACTCATAAAAAGGCATATCATATAATTTCTAGCAAGCACAAGACTTAAATTGCCATAAAAATTAAGAAACAATTAGCATAAATAATTTAAAAAGAATATCGTAACCAAAGGGTTTTGAATATTACAATAAAATTTTTAATGGTTTTGTGACTAGGTGATCAGTTTTCAAGGACTTTTAATGTTACCTCGGAATTAAATAATAATTGGTGCACTTAAATAAAATAAAAAGAAATTTTATTGAGAAAAAATTGATAACGATTTAATGTTGAAAAATAAAATTACTACTTAACCACATTTGAGTTAAAGAATTGCACATATACAATCTACTGTAAAATATTTATTAGATCAATTCTTTTTAAACCAATGTTAACTTTAACATTACCCTATCTCATATTAATTATAGAGAGTAATAATGTAAAAACTACTGTAGAACTCACCCAAAATGTCCTGATCATTATCATCATCCAGTTGTAACTTTTCCCTGATGGCAGCTGCCACCATCTGTGGTGGAATCGCCTGCTTTGCTCCCTCATCTATTTCACCCTACAATGCAAACAATAATTAAAAACAGAATAAACTGGAAACTGGCTATGGTTATTTATTATGTAATATAATTTCTTTAACAGTCTTTCCAATTTTATTTTTAGAAATTATTATTTAATTGATTTTGTCTCACTAAACATGTTTGCAATATTCTGCAAAATCAAGCTCTCCTATATATTTTTAAATGGACAAAATTGTTCCTGTTGCGATAAGTTGCCAAATGTATAAATCTACATGGATAATATATTTCAAAATGAAGACATAAAAAGCAGTAATAAAAACAGAAGCCTTTGATACTAATTTATTGTATGTAGCGAAGGAAAAGTTTAGACGCACCTCATTCAATTTGCGTTCCAACTTCTCCTGATTCTCCTGCTCTCTCCGGACCTTCAATAACTTCTCAATCAACAGTGGCGCAAACTGCTCCGGCTTCATCATGCTCATCTGTTCTTTAGGTATGCGCAGAGTTCTTGGAATCACCTGTGATCAAAAAACATACATAATGGTGTGACATATCATATATATATAAATTTTAACACCCAGAGGTCCTACAGGTTAGGTTAGGCTCAATCCTCAATATAGACCAGCAAGGCATGGAGGTGTGTGAATTTTTCATAACAATCAACATAGTCTAAGGCTAACCCATTCATAGTAAAAAAATTCAAATAAAAAGGAATGTACTAAAAAAGTTACAAAATTCATAAAAAAGTAATCAAATCAAAGTAAATAAACATCAAACGTTACACACAACCAAAATTCGCTGCTAACTATACTGCCAAAAAACTTAAATTTTGTATTTCTTACTCAATTAATTGAAAACATACCAATTCAAAATCAGGATCATTGTTGATGATGGCATTTGCATGGAGGCCGCGAGGCCTTCGTGAGTGATGTGCACGTTCCCGTGACACCTCCGATTTGCCACGTGACATTCCATCGCTGCAAAGACAAACAAAGAAATATTATAATGTCACATTTTAAATTAAATTTTATTAGATGTGCAAAAACATAAGTCCTTTCAAATAATTTCCGAACATTTATAAAGATCTACTAAATCTCCTATTCATATTTTAAAACTTTATTACAATATCTTATTCCTAAATGTCTAATTTCCTCTCAGACGCAAAGAAACTAAGAATATTTCACCCTATAAATATCCAATTAATATAATCAATAAACTTACTTCTTCATATATTAAAAATTTTATATAAAATAAAATTGAAATTACTACGAAAATATTGGATCAATACTATTATTATCTAATGACTAACATCAAAATGAAAACATTCAACACTAAAAACAAAAAAGCTTAAACAAAATAAATATAAAAACAAGCCAAAACACATTAACTCACACACTACTGCCTGACATGGATACAGCATCGGAATCAGCCCGGCCACTGCTCAGCGACTGTATCTCTGAGTCCTGCCTCGAGGTAGGGCAGTAGGCCGCATAGGACAAGTGCGGGTGCGAGTATACGGAGTACTTGCGACCAAACGGCCCACTAAGTGACCGATAGTGTAGATTCATCAGCATGCAAGCCACGCGTGGAGTGGGGTTAAAGAAATAAAAAAAAGAAACACAGGAAACAAAATAAAAACCTAGTAACGAAAAAATGTTTTGTAAAATAAGCAATCATATGCAGTTGTTATTAAAGCTTGATTATGGGATAGGAATTATGTAAAAGCGGTGGTAAAGGGGCATGCCATTTAAGATATATAATTAAAATTATTGTATTGAAAAAAAAATGAATATTTATAATAAAACGAGACTTGCTCTTCAGCAGTATTCTTTTAATAGCAAATTGCAAATATTATTTTTCATCAATAAGCATTTTTATGTGAGAATTTATCCAAGTTAGACCAGTAAAATAGTATTTTGCATGGATATACTCTAATACAATTTTTATCAATATTGTTAACACACATGTGAACAAGAGGTGACAATTTTGGGAATAGGGTACAAAATTGTAACAATGTGACAATTTTGGTCACATTCTTAGTAATCCGCCAAATGTGCCTGCAAAGTTTTGCTAAATCTCATCTTTGCAATTTCTTTAAACAATTTCCTTACAACAATAATATCATTGTAATTTGCCGTTTATCTGTTACAGTGCATTAAAATTTACAAACCTTAACTTTTTACATTACTATTTTGCCTCTACTGATTGTATGCTAAAATGTCAACTGGAACTTTTGTAAAGCATTCAGTTTTCTATAATTTTTAATGATAATTTAAATAATAATAAATAATTAATAAGATATTAAGAAAAATTAACAAAAATAGAAAATTGTGTACTCATCAAATAACAATTTCATATTTTTACGTCCAATAAATACTTAATGTGATATTTGTTAAAAAATACTTTTTGCAATCCTTGAAGTGCCATTAATTTTAGAAAATGACGTTTGTAACAAAATTTATTCTACAACACTGCTTCTTGAGATTTTATTCTTGCTCTACAACATTGCCTTTTGAGATTTTATTGTATGATCAGCAGTTTCCGAAATAATTAGAATTAACAAATTTTTGTAATGCTAATGCACAATAAATCACTAACGGATAGATTGTACTAATATGGTTTAATAAAGCAAATTGTTTTAATTTTAATTCTTTAGAAAAGAATTATTTAATAATTTTTGTTATAGAATTAAAGGTTCTCAAGACAATTAAATTTAACTTATTTGCAAAGATGGCAAAATTACCATAGCCTTCAAACTGTCCCAATTTGGAATATCACTCAAGGCATATGAACAGCCTTCGCCAAATTGGATTAATTTCCTGGATTAAATGATAGACTAGCTCGGAATATGTCGTTCTAACATTGGTTCTAACCATATCCCCATATATTGAGAGGAAATTAATAAAAAATATTTGTTGCTATCAATGGGATAAAAAAAAACGTATAACTAAAAAATTTGATTATTAATTCATCAGAATGGTATTGTCATCATTTTTAACAAAAATTTCTGTTTTGATAATCTTAAAAAAGCCCGTTACCTAATCATTTACATTTTTCTAGAAATAAAAACCAAGAATGAACAATATTTTTTTCATTCATACAGCATTTATTTCCTCGTAAATGCATTTCTTTGTGATATTGATAATTTACAAATATTGGTTGATAAAGATTGACAAAAGTTGTTTTCACTATATGAAAAAATTGGCAATAATTATTTTGATTAGAAGATTGAGAAATACAGTAAAACAAAATTATTTTATTTGCACCCCATTGTAATTGTGTTCTCATATGTCTATAAATGAAAGTGTCCTAAAAATTGGCAATAATTATTTTGATTAGAAGATTGAGAAATACAGTAAAACAAAATTATTTTATTTGTACCCCCCATTGTAATTGTGTTCTCATATGTCTATAAATGAAAGTGTCCTAAAAATTGGCAATAATTATTTTGATTAGAAGATTGAGAAATACAGTAAAACAAAATTATTTTATTTGTACCCCATTGTAATTGTGTTCTCATATGTCTATAAATGAAAGTGTCCTAAAAATTGGCAATAATTATTTTGATTAGAAGATTGAGAAATACAGTAAAACAAAATTATTTTATTTGTACCCCCCATTGTAATTGTGTTCTCATATGTCTATAAATGAAAGTGTCCTAAAAATTGGCAATAATTATTTTGATTAGAAGATTGAGAAATACAGTAAAACAAAATTATTTTATTTGTACCCCATTGTAATTGTGTTCTCATATGTCTATAAATGAAAGTGTCCTAAAAATTCGCAATAATTATTTTGATTAGAAGATTGAGAAATACAGTAAAACAAAATTATTTTATTTGTACCCCCCATTGTAATTGTGTTCTCATATGTCTATAAATGAAAGTGTCCTAAAACTTGGCAATAATTATTTTGATTAGAAGATTGAGAAATACAGTAAAACAAAATTATTTTATTTGTACCCCATTGTAATTGTGTTCTCATATATCTATAAATGAAAGTGTCCTAAAAATTCGCAATAATTATTTTGATTAGAAGATTGAGAAATACAGTAAAACAAAATTATTTTATTTGTACCCCCCATTGTAATTGTGTTCTCATATGTCTATAAATGAAAGTGTCCTAAAACTTGGCAATAATTATTTTGATTAGAAGATTGAGAAATACAGTAAAACAAAATTATTTTATTTGTACCCCATTGTAATTGTGTTCTCATATGTCTATAAATGAAAGTGTCCTAAAAATTGGCAATAATTATTTTGATTAGAAGATTGAGAAATACAGTAAAACAAAATTATTTTATTTGTACCCCCCATTGTAATTGTGTTCTCATATGTCTATAAATGAAAGTGTCCTAAAAATTGGCAATAATTATTTTGATTAGAAGATTGAGAAATACAGTAAAACAAAATTATTTTATTTGTACCCCATTGTAATTGTGTTCTCATATGTCTATAAATGAAAGTGTCCTAAAACTTGGCAATAATTATTTTGATTAGAAGATTGAGAAATACAGTAAAACAAAATTATTTTATTTGTACCCCATTGTAATTGTGTTCTCATATGTCTATAAATGAAAGTGTCCTAAAACTTGGCAATAATTATTTTGATTAGAAGATTGAGAAATACAGTAAAACAAAATTATTTTATTTGTACCCCATTGTAATTGTGTGCTCATATGTCTATAAATGAAAGTGTCCTAAAAATTGGCAATAATTATTTTGATTAGAAGATTGAGAAATACAGTAAAACAAAATTATTTTATTTGTACCCCCCATTGTAATTGTGTTCTCATATGTCTATAAATGAAAGTGTCCTAAAAATTGGCAATAATTATTTAGATTAGAAGATTGAGAAATACAGTAAAACAAAATTATTTTATTTGTACCCCATTGTAATTGTGTTCTCATATGTCTATAAATGAAAGTGTCCTAAAAATTGGCAATAATTATTTTGATTAGAAGATTGAGAAATACAGTAAAACAAAATTATTTTATTTGTACCCCCCATTGTAATTGTGTTCTCATATGTCTATAAATGAAAGTGTCCTAAAACTTGGCAATAATTATTTTGATTAGAAGATTGAGAAATACAGTAAAACAAAATTATTTTATTTGCACCCCATTGTAATTGTGTTCTCATATGTCTATAAATGAAAGTGTCCTAAAAATTGGCAATAATTATTTTGATTAGAAGATTGAGAAATACAGTAAAACAAAATTATTTTATTTGTACCCCCCATTGTAATTGTGTTCTCATATGTCTATAAATGAAAGTGTCCTAAAAATTGGCAATAATTATTTTGATTAGAAGATTGAGAAATACAGTAAAACAAAATTATTTTATTTGTACCCCATTGTAATTGTGTTCTCATATATCTATAAATGAAAGTGTCCTAAAAATTGGCAATAATTATTTTGATTAGAAGATTGAGAAATACAGTAAAACAAAATTATTTTATTTGTACCCCCCATTGTAATTGTGTTCTCATATGTCTATAAATGAAAGTGTCCTAAAAATTGGCAATAATTATTTTGATTAGAAGATTGAGAAATACAGTAAAACAAAATTATTTTATTTGCACCCCATTGTAATTGTGTTCTCATATGTCTATAAATGAAAGTGTCCTAAAAATTGGCAATAATTATTTTGATTAGAAGATTGAGAAATACAGTAAAACAAAATTATTTTATTTGTACCCCCATTGTAATTGTGTTCTCATATATCTATAAATGAAAGTGTCCTAAAAATTGGCAATAATTATTTTGATTAGAAGATTGAGAAATACAGTAAAACAAAATTATTTTATTTGTACCCCCCATTGTAATTGTGTTCTCATGTCTATAAATGAAAGTGTCCTAAAAATTGGCAATAATTATTTTGATTAGAAGATTGAGAAATACAGTAAAACAAAATTATTTTATTTGCACCCCATTTTAATTGTGTTCTCATATGTCTATAAATGAAAGTGTCCAAAAAGATAACTTTTATTAAGTTTGTTGAGAATTAAAGAATTATATTTGCCCATTACAATAAAATTATTACCTCAATTAGACATGTCAAAATAAAAAAATATCAATGACCTATTTCTAATTGATAAAAGCATCTATAAAAATATTCAGCACACTTCTAAAAACTATCATGACGCAGCCTAGTTAATAAAGTTCAAAGCTCATTCATACAGTGGATCAAATTGAACTAAACACACTGTCATAATCGTAAAACAAAGACAAGCGGTACATAACACAAACACGTGCAGATGTGTTACAACATGATTTAATTCCGTTTTGTACCTCGAGAAGGTCTCTGGCTGAAGCCGTCGCTTCTGCGTGGCCATGAGAAGGTCCTTGGTGAGACGTTGAGGCGTGAGAGGTGCAGCAGGACCAGGTGAGGCACCCGTGGCCAACTCCTCACCTTCGTGAAGAGTGGCCAGAGCTGACGGCACGTTGCTTATACACAGCTAAATAAGAGTATTATTAAGATATATCTACTTTTTATATATGACATTTATTACATTTGTATCATTCATGCTGTCACAAGTAAATGTGTGTTTTTTACACACACGTTTACTTGTGACAGCATGAATGATACAAATGTGCTTCAGACGCATGTGCACATAACTATAGTGAGTAATTGTGTACGCTTTCTCCAGTAAATGGATCTATCCAATATTTTTCCCACAATTTAATTTTAGATTTTTTTTTTAAATGTGTAACAAAGCACAAGTAATAAGTGTTGCCTTGGTGGATACCATCATACTACTACCACTGTACTTGCACAAGCATTAATATTGATACAACGACGCATTTAAAGCGATACAAAAGAACTTTAACAGCATAACTGAATTTTTGTAGCGATATAAACATGTGACTGTATTTATGAATGTGTGCAAAGGTAAACAGGTTAAGAATATGTTGCACTCGCAGTTCATTTCAGTTGCGTCTGACTTGCTTCAATTGTATGTGAAAAAGTTGTTGTGTGCAAAGGCCTTAATAATGAACTTTAAACATAAGTGTTTCTTTGTGTGTCAATCTTATGGTCATTTTCCAAGAAATGTTTCAATGTTTATAAAACTTTTGATACACACGTAAATAATGCACCTAATCTTAATACTAGATGTAAGATTAAGTTTCTGAATGTAAACATACTTATATCTAAATATATTAAATGTTTTGCCGATGAAAGATTATGAAAAGAGGGTTTTGATGCAAATGGCAATAGATGTCACATTTTTAATAAATACACACTCACATCCTTAGTGCTGCTGCATGGACTGGAGCTGCTTGAAAGTGAACCTGAAGACACAGGCTGGTGACCAGCTGCACTAACATACTGAATGTATGCGTCCGACCGAAGAAAATTAGGGTACGTAGTTTCCATCATCACCTTTTCAACCTGCAAAAAAATATTCTTTAATAAATCTATTGAAAGTTTTCATAGAATTTGGTATAACGCAAGGTTGTTTGTGATTTCAATCAAATTTGATTCACAAAGCATTTTCATTTTATTTAACAGACCTGTGTCCTAAACTTCAAATGACTTCAAAATATTTATGGCTGCATGCGAAAATCTTTTGACTTCAGGATCAAAATCAATTTAGATGATAGTTGTGAACCTGTTCTACATTTCTATTAAATCTAAAGTGACGGCTTGCACATGGACATCTTTTTCTATTATTGATAGTGATCTATATAGTAATAATTTATAAAATATTTTATATATATTATATAGTAATAATTTATAAAATATTTATAATTTATAAAAGTTTTTGAAATCATGATTTGTATCCGTTTTAGTTAGCATGTTCAAAAATTATGGACTTTTGGGAACAAGGCTTTTTAATATTAGTTGATGTAAAATTGAGAGATAGTAATAATTACTAAACAGTAAAATATTCTATACTGACAGTTCTAATTGAATACGATGTAGCAATTTAAACATTACTTCTTCTTCCTCCTCCTGGAAGAATGAATGTGACAATTATTTATTTACTTACAACAATCGATACTGAAAGGTTTTAGGGAAATGACTGAGAAAAATTTGCATAAAAAATTATGTGCTTAGACCAAATTGAAAAAGTTCAATTATTTTTCTTTTTCAATATATTCACCTGCTACCTTAATACATTTTTCAGATCTTTCAATTAGCTTATGTATACCTTCATAAAAAAATATTTCGCTTTTGCCCGAAAAATAAGCTGAAACTGTGTCCTTCACTTCTTCATCGCTTGAAAACTTCTTTCCACGAAATTATTTTTTAAGGTTTGGGAACAAATAATAATCACTGGGAGCCAGGTCAGGACTGTAGTGTTCCAAAATATAGAAGCCCACCTTGTGCAGGGCGGCCAGCGCAACGCTGCTTGCGTGAACGGGCGCAATGTCATGCAAAAGCAGGACACCTTTGGTCAATTTTCCCCTTCTTTTTTCTTTGATAGCTTCAGAGGTCCAAAAACGTGCCTGAACACTCCATACGGCGTTGTTTTTGAGGCGGTATGAGCATTCTTGGCACCCATCTTGCGCTGACCTTTGTCATGCCAAGATGATCATGAAGAATTTTAAAAATTGTTGTATCCGTTACTCCAACCATCTCTGCAAGCTGTTTCTTCTTTAGTCTGACACCTTCCGATACTAATTTTTCAACTTTTTCAATAATTTCCAGAGTAGTAATTTCGATCGGCCGACAGGGGTGTTGGTCATCTTCAAGTGAGACTCTACCCTGTTTAAAGAGACTATGCCACTTGTAAACCATGGTTTTACCCGGGCAAAAGTCCCCGTAAACGGATGCCATCTCTTTCAGTATGATTTGTGCCTACTTTCCTTCCTTGGTAAGGAACTTTATAACGGCGCGGTACTCTATTTTTTCCATAGTTCAGACTTTCTTTCAGATTGAGTTGTTTGTTGAACGATAGTTCAAAGACTTATGACCCGATTATGATAAAACTTGGTATTTATACTAATAATGAGTTAGTTAACTAGCTATCTTTCCGTTAATCACCTTTACTAATGGCCTACCTTTCCATTCCGTGAACATAAAAACACCCCCTCGTATATGTATATGTCACGTCCATATGTCAGCGTTACATGTATGAATTAAAAAATATATACACAAATTTTATAATTTCCCACTTTCCTGTTTCCCTACCTCTGTGATACCCCTGTGCCTACCTCTGTGTTTCCCTACCTCTTGATACCACTAAGGTATCAAGAAATAATAACAGCAGAATTTTTAAATAAACCTCTGAAGTTTTCATAACAATTTTTTAGAGTTCAAAATTACCTCAGCACACATTGCATCAAATATATTAGGCTCTATGTTGGTCCCATCCTTGAACCACTGCTTCACCTTCTGCCGCAAATCATCTGGCATCGTTAGCTGGGACTTGCGAAGGAATCTGCAATAAAATGTAACATTACTTCTATGTCACTAAAACTAATTCAGACTTGCCAATGCCATCAGCAAGGAGAGCTTGATACTGCTGATGTTGCTATTAACTTCCGGTTGTACCTGATTTGACAAAGTTAAAACACGTATAAGCAATTAAAAAAAAATATTGTTAGGCGGGAAGGAAAAGGTATAAACATATTTCCACAATGAAATTCATAGCAATTTTCTAATCAAATCAGTAATTTTGGAAATTAGCTGGGAAAACAACAATCAAGACAAACAAGCTCACCAACTTTACCATTTTGTAAACTTACACTTAGGGGAAATGTCAATTTAGATTTTTTGAAGTTGATTGCTTCATTCCACTTATTTTTATGGTGTCAGATTCTATTATTATCACGGGCATGGTTACAGACGTTTGCACCATGATGGTTACTCTAAAAAAAAAAGATCTATCTGCAACAAAGTCAGTCTCCTATTACAGCGTCTTAGCTTTTGTTGCATATTATTTCAATATTATTTATACATTTACTCAATTATCTAATGAAATCAATCGGTACTCAGTTATACATAGAGAAAATTATAGTACTCACTTATATATAGCTCCAACCATTTGTCTAATCTTGGGCTGCTGTGACTCTTGGCGTAAGCCCTGCACGGCAAAATAAAAGTCCAACCGATCCGAGTGCAAGCCACCTGCATTGCGGACAAAGTTTTGGAACAATCTAATGCCCTCTGCGTCCTAACAAGCAAAGAAATAAAAGTAATAGCTTAGTATATCCTATATGCAAAATTTACAAAAACACATTAATATGGATCTACAATTGCATATTCATCACAAGTGGTTTGTAATTGTAACATATTGAAATTATTAAATATACATGTTCAAACATACACATCCTTATTTTATTGGATATTTAGAAATAATGAGTACTTAAACTCATCAAGAATGTTATTGTAAAATAAACAATTCCAAAATTAAAATGTAGAAAGAGAATTCATACAATATAGAATTCAGTATTGTATCAAAAATAGTTTTCAATAAAATTTTGAAATAAAGAAACATTTTGAAATAAAAAAAAACTCTCAGTATATCTTCGAGTTAACTAAATATAGAGTATTGAAATCTAACAACGTAAATTACAGTTGACCATTATTTTTTCATTAATATTTGATATAGTCCTTTGAATTTATAACTACCTACATGAAGGACCAATCACGTTGTCCAATAACTAAAAGATTCTCAAAAACAACTCGCACAACTCTAGTTTGTTTACTCAAATCAGGGTAAACTTTGTCAATAGATTTTTATTGTAACTGATGTGGGGAATACCAAAATAAGAAATTAAAACAAATGTACATATTTATTTATAAGTTAAATAAACAACATACTGTACATTTTTATATATAAGTAAATAATAGGCATTCCCGTCAATACCGATATTATATTTTTGGTGCTGTCCTTTTGCTGATATTCTTGACTGTATTCTTCAGTCTCTATAGGTATTGTGAACTATATTGTATAGAGTTCCCACAGTAAGGACTCTTTTTAATAACGAAATTAAAAAATTATTAAACTTAGTTAAACACTAATTTTTAACAAAAAACAATTACAGGAACAATGTTCGAAATGTGAACTGTCAAAACATAGTATGTCCTTAGAAAAGCAAATACAACAGCTACCATGACGTAATGTGGCTTCATTTATCCATTTGTGACTTCTTTTTTTTATTAAATTATAATTAATAAATACATGATTTTTAGCATTTATTAGGAGACACAAGCATATATAATAAATTTTTATCAAACCTCAAGCAAGTCCTGCAGTGTACGTGCCCAGCGCAAGTAAGCGGGCTTACTCTCGCCACCAGCCCCAACGGGCAAACCGTGAAGGGGCTGGTCCCCATACGGAGACTGCAGCTCCACCGACGAGCCCTCCGGTCCGTCCCAGCCACACACCTCTTCACGTCCACCCATTGCACCCGAGCCTTTGGAACCATGATACCTGTCAATATTTAATGAATCATCTAGCATTAAATTTTACTTTTTATATGTGGGCCTAATAAGTCTTCATCAAAACTTCTTAAATATTAGGCTGTCCAAGAAGTCCGTATACGTTTTTCACATAAAGAAGAGGATAAATTTTCACAAATGAAATGCATTTATTAAAGCAGATACGTTTCATTCTGTTCACTGATCTTTCCCCATTTAGATGGAAGAGACGTAATACCAGTTTTCGATAACTCAGCTAGACGAGGCGAGAAAAAGTCATCCAGGTGGTTTTGACATCCGTCAGGGAATGGAATTTTTACAAGCAATAAAATTTTTCAGGGAGAAGAGGTAGTAATCTGAAGAAGTAATATCAGAGGACTAAACAGGATCCAGTAAAACATCCCAACCTAAACTGCAGGAGTTCGTAGTGCACCACGCCTTTCCAGTCCCACGACACAAGAGGATCTTCTTCGGTCGATCGAAATCATGCTACTCGACATGTATACGGACTTCCTAGGCAACCTAATACTTCTACAAATTATAAATTAATAAAAATTTAAACAATTACTTAAATTTTTAAGCACTTGAAAATCATATCTCAATCATATTAAATTATGATTTTTAGGTGTTTAAAAAATTTTTATTAATTGTGCAATAAATTTCCTTATATTTAATTAATAAATCAATATTTTTTAGATGATCTCTTAGACCAACGCATAAGAGATATCCATTATTTAACTGAACCAATTTAAAAACTTTATTAATATTATTAGAATTCTTGTACATACTTGTAGACCTATCAACTCTTTGTTTATCTTGTAATTACTAATCACTTCAAAGAAAAATATACAGAAAATTGAATCTATTTATGAAACATTTCCTATATTCTACATTTAATTGAACAGTTATTTATATCGAGCTAGCACTTCTGTCCATATTAAATATGGTATGCGAGTGCTTTGGCTCTAAAATATCAAATTATGTTATAAAACATTCGAAAAATTCAAATATTTTTTTTCACACATAGACCATAAATATATAATACAATCTATGTAAGCTGTCATACCGGTATCAAAATATAATTTTTGCTATAACAGATAGAATTTCTACACTATTTGATATTGGAAAATAAAAGATTGACATTATCTTTAATTAAGTATTAACTAATGATCTAATGATTGTTATGTCTTCAAATAATTCTAGAAACCAATTTTATCATCAACAAAAACATAATCAAAAACCATTAACAAAAATGAAACCATCTATATAAAAAATAAAACATTTTTGACACAATTGTGCAAGAAACCAAAAGTGTACATAACTACCTATGCTGTGGCGAGGTGGCATAATCAGCCTGGTTCACACCCTTGTTCCTCTCCTCTCCAGGCACAGGCGGCAATGACGACCTGTCAGCAAGCTTGTGCTCCCAACCTGCAAAAAAGAACATCTCTGAATACTTACCTATCAATAAATAAGAAACACTTAAATGATAACATAAGTATGTTTTACGATAGTTAATATCCTATATGTATTTGTAAAGATTTGTAGACGTTTTACTTTTCTTAAGAGGACAGAATAGTACTGTCAACTTTCATATATCTATTAGGCGGAAATTGTTTTTTTTAATCTCCACACATAAGTAAAATCAAGCAAATGGCTGCATGATGCATCGTTATCATAAACATTATTTAAGTTAAAAAAATTATACACAAACTTCGAAAAGTGGTTACTGACCTTGCGGGTGGCCGCCGACAGGGGTGTGGCTCATGGCGCAAAGGCCCTGCTCCCACCCGTGACCAGCATGGCGAGACACAAACTGGAAATAAATAGAATATCATATTACAAACAAGTTCACAAAAATCCAATCTATATCTATCTAGAGTAAAAATAGAAACAATTCCTAGATGTTTAAAAAAAATATTAATGGACATACATAATTCCATTTGAAAATTTAAATACATAATATAAATTTTAAGTCTGGAGCAGAAATTTTCAACAAAATTTCTTAAATAGATAAATAATAAATTAATGTACTAGTTTATTAAGTGATATAAATTTTAAGAAAATTAACGATATATAAAAATTAAGAAAATGCAATGTAATGAAAATATACAAATAGAAACTAACTCAGGTAGATGTGTACTATGGACAGACTTTCAACCTATATTTTTCATGCTCTATGCCAACAATCAGTGGATTCAAACAAAATAAGATATATACTATATGTATCCTCAAACTGAATATATAGTAAATATAAAATGATTATTCCAGCAAATAAAAAAGAAACAGTCCAACTTCAAAATGGCAGACACGGACATTTGATTGTTGACTGCGTGCGTCGGTAGATTACAAAGCCAATGGGAGGGTAGGTACGCCGCACGGATTGGTGGAGTCAAAAGTGTATATATCGATCCGCTACGGGCAAGCATTTAATAAACCGTAAACAAGAAATAAAATACTTAATAAAAGGATCGTAATACTAAATGAAAATATCATATTCAGAAAAAATTTAAAAATCATAAAATATCTTATAAAAAATTCAATAAATGCCTACTTACAACAATTATTAAAACAAATTTAAATAAACTTAAGGCTATACAAAAACCAGGTAGTTTCAAAAATTTATAAATTCCCTTTCATGCTGTCATACCAACTCAAATCATAATCGTGTGCATGAATGGAAAAATTAACTAAATGGTTGAATGAGCACACACAAAAAACTTTAAATACCCTTACCAAATTCATTGCGTTCTTTTTCAAGGATAGCAATATCTTAATTATACACAACAAATGTTGTAATTTGATACGATGAGAAATTATAAAAAGCGGAGAAGATTAGTAACACGTCCTGCCTAACCGATACAAATGCACCGAATGGCTGAAGCACAAGCCAAGCTTTCGATCACGAGAGTACAATAGGGGTGGTCCGGTATAAATCCACCCACCCTATCTATCCATATAACTATCAAGACACAAACAGGGAATACTGTTTTTTCATGTTCTTAACAGATTTACCTTAATAACAAATTGTTTTTAAATTTTCTACTTTTTTTAAATTTAGTGAATAATTTTCACAATGTTTTAATGAAAAATTTAATGAATATCAGCTAATGAAACAATTATTGATTCTCATTAAAATAACTGAACGGCATTTAAAAAGACGTTCAGATAAAAATACAGCTGTGATAACATTTATTCTAGCATGTACTATTCATTTGGTTTCAAATTCTCCAGACGAAAATAATACATTTGAAGCTCTGTATACGTAGATATCATAAAGGAAAGATTAAAAGTGAAATTAAATATCTATTGTAATTTAATGCAAGCTGCTCTATGAAATATTAATTGCTGCTAGCATCTCATATAATGTTGGGGTATATCTCACTCGATCAATACATTCCCATTATCCCTTGTACCGAGTGACTTCTGTCATATTTATGAATAGATTGTTATGACGAGGGACTTGAAGCGATCAATATTATGAGTTTGCGTATTTAAATAGCGGGGAGATGCCGCATGCTGCTATATTATATTACATGTATAAGCACAAGAAAAAGGTATATATAGAATGTATTAAGTTTTAAAGGCTATTATTTCAGAATACTAAGTTTTACAAAAATGAACATTTATTACATGGAACCAGGTAGTAAAATTGAAAGATATTTTGTATATTATAATTCTAGTCTTTTAACAATCATATAATCTAAAGAAAAAAATAGAAAACAAGTAGAAATCATGCATGAAAAAAAGGCTGTTTATTTAGAAGTCTAATGTAATACATTATAATATTTTTCACACAAATGTATGTTTTGTATGAAAAATATTATAATTAATTACATATACTTCTAAATAAACAGCCTTTCTATGTTCAATGGTGGACCAGGTGGATAAATTAAGTTAGAAAAAATTAAAAAAAGTTCAAATAGCCAACAATTTAATTATAATATGCTATCTAATATTATGAATACATGTTATCCTAAAGATTTATTCAGGTTATATAGATATCAAATATATCTATCGATAGTACTACAAACGTACAGTAAATTGGGCAAGTGACAGAAATATAGGTATATACTCGTACATATATTTCACAGCCAATCCCATAAGCGATTTGTAACAACAATAATAAAACCCATTTACTGAAGATGGATTAGGAGCAAACAAGCGAAAAGAACTTAACTGGCAAAATAATACAAAAAAAACTACATATTACTTTCAATATTTCTGGACAAAATAATAATATGATGGGGGAAGCTATTGTTTGGTTTGTAATAAGATTTCTGCAATCGCCTTACTCAGCATTTTCGATTCAGCTTATCCCATTCGATATTGAGTAATTGTGCACAATCGGAGATAAAGTAATACCTTTTTTTGGAACCGCAAACAATACCTTTTTTCGTTTATTGTTATTAAGACATTTTGAGGTTAATTCAAATATAAAAGTAACTTTTATTGACAGTACAGAATTGGAATTGTGGCGCCACCTGTCGTAGTAAAACGTCCTCATTCACACAGCTTCGCTCTGCGGGCGCGGAATTGTAATTTGCATATGTCACGAACCAATAGTTAAGTTCGAATCGGCAGATGGCGGTAAAGAAGCTCGATTAAGATAGTTTTTGAACATGCTGTGTTGAAGCTAGTAAATAGCTCAACATAAAAAAATAATAGATCACCTACCACCTACTAGCGAAAGAATGCGTCCCTGAGAGGTTACTATACAAAAAATAACAATATCACATATCATCATAAGAATATTTTATTATTCAATAATTTCCGTAGTGTATTTCGTGTTCTTTTGTTTTCCATTGCATCTTTAATTCATTAATTCTCTAAATACTACGCGAGTCATTACATTAGATGGCAAAGAATTCCGCGTACTTGGTTATTAGTAATAAAACATTAATTTTAATGTAAATAATACTTTTTAAAATGAATGATACCTATAAGATGAAATATAAAAACGAATCCTGTTTTATTTATTTCAATATCAAGGGAACCACTGTACCTAGTGCGATTTATTTATGTGACATAATTTTAAATACTTTTGTGACTATTATACAACATTCTCATCACGATAGACAGGACCAAATTAAAGTTAAATCTTCTATAAATATGTAGAAGCCGTAAACTTTTGAAGTTCATCAAACAAAGGCTAAACAGAGTTATAAAAACCGTATCCACAAATTAGCATAGACTTTTACAAACTATTACAATTAAAATAACCAAAAACGATTTTCTATACTTTTGTTCATAAAATCACTTTTCGCTTCTATAAATATAATTTATTTATCGTGTTTCGATATGAAATATATGTATATCGTATATAAAAAAATTTTTTTGTGCAAAAAAAATTGGCGGTATCGACGTGCAATGGTTCAAGATAAATTTTATTCCTTTATATTTTTTCTATAAACCGTTGCTACAGCCGTACTTTGGTCATATATAAATAAATACATTCAGTCATCAATTGCGAGAACCCTATACCGTTTGAACTTTGCCGGTTCTGTCAAAGTTGTGTGCTGAAATTCAAAATTGTTTTGAAAATAATGAAAAATATCAAATGGGGTTTTATTATATTTCAACATTTCTTTATTTTGTATACACAAGTACTTAAGAAGCGTTTTTTTTTCGTGGCGTTGAATAAAAATAAACATAATTTATTTAAGAGTTTGTTTTCAGTACAGTTAGGGTTGTTCGAGAATAAATGCATCAAAATGTTAGTGAAAATTTTACTTTGTTTTTTTTTTAAATAAAAAGTATATACATAAAAACAACAAATTCAATAGAAAAATTTAAAATTTTACAATTTCTAATAACAAAAAAAAACAAAAAAACGGTTTTGCTACCTATTTACAAAACAAAACGTCAAGTTTCATGTTTTTTTAACGCGATTTTTAAAATTATTTGCCTTTCTTCCTTTAATATTCATCAATTTGTATTCATGATATATCGACAAAAAAAAATTAAATTAAAATTACAATAATTAATTGATGAGTTACATCGTAATTAAAACATAATAATGTTTGTAATTATCTAAAACAATACTGTCTGAATTCAGAGAATTTTTCAAAAATAGGTCCTACTAAATTTTCAAGTACTAAATGTAATTTTGCTTCCAATGAATTTAAATGGACAGCTGTATATTTATTCTTATGACTAATTTCCAACTCGCTATCGAAAATCTGTAAAAGTTGAATTTTCTCACAGTATTTAGCAGTTGACTATACGTCTATTGCTTAGACAGTTTATTTTATTTACAAATAAAGACTTGTATTTGACGGAAGAGCCGTCATTGTTTCTCTTTTTATCCGCAACGAGCACTGTCATCGATATGCTAACCCCTCCCCTACCCTGCCTAGCTGGCGATACAAATTCTTAATAAAATATCTAAAGCGGTCCGGAATGAAATCGTAAATATCTCAATTTTTAACAGTACAATCGCTACATGCGGCATTTATTTCGAAAAAAAATGTATTCGAAATAGATAAGTGAAATGACAAACCCACTAGCAGCCTACATTAGCTGCATGTCGATCAAACAGTCAAGGTAGCCCGCAATCTGACCGAGCTATTTCGCTTCCCTGTCAACGCCGGCCGAGCTCATCAAACGCAGGCCTGTGGACAACATTTTCCATATTCCACATGAAATTGGCACTAGCGATATATTTTATTTAGCCTCTGTAAAATGTCAGCCGTAAATTAATTGATCAATCTATGGACACGCATGGTAGTGAGACAATCTCGATATGATGGTAACGAGAGGCTCTCGTGGTTTCTTTGTATGAATTTTCTTTACCTACAATTTGAACATTTACACCCACATCAACATTCAATCATAAATAGATTTTGAGAATTTAGCGACTTTTTGGGCAATATCTCTACTGGTACCTATATTTATTACTTCTTCATACTATTCTTTTGAACCCAACATAAATCGCGATAAAAATACCTGTTTAAAGAGACTAATTCATCAAATAATACTCATATACCGCGTCGATACCAGTTACTTTTTCTATCCGAAGAAGCGATTTCTAAAGTCTATCAAACTATTATCCAGTAATCTCTCTTATAAAAACGTTCTCTTTTCCACAATTCTTAGAATTAATCGAACTTTTTATTGTTCGACATTCCCTGTGATCTCTTAATCATATATTTTCCGACATATAATAATTTTTTCCAACGTGAAATCCTAAATATCTATATTAGTCTGATATTTTCTACATCGAATTACGAGAAATAATTGAAAAACTGCTTGAATATCGGAGATTTAAAAAATAATCTAATTAAGATAGGAAGATAAGGAATGTAACAGTGACAGGAAATTAAGCTTTTTAAACTAGCAGCTTGTAGAAGCGGTTGAAGTATCTCCTACAACTACTTTGTGTATTCTCCACAATCATCTTCGCATGTCAATAGTCAGCGTAAGATAGGTGCCGAGAATACTCACGCCGTCGCAGGTCAATTTCAACCCAATGATCCCAGGGGATGACAGTCCGGACTTAGCACCCTGCGAGTATTATTTGTTCTCAAATATGAAAAAGGAACTTCGTGGAAAAAAATTTGTCGACGAAGAAGTCTATGATTTTGGCCTTTTTTAAATACAAAGATTAAACATATTTTTTCGAGTGCACAAGCAAGTTTTTTGAAAAATCAGAAAAACCTGTTAGTGTTTAGGGGACTTATACTAAAAATGAAAAATAACAATCTTTTTGAACACCACCCCCCCCCCTCCTCCTTCTTTCTGCGAACTTTTTGATCTGTCTTCGCTTCTTACTACTCTTCAAATAAACATTCCTGAATATTATAGAATGCAACGTCCTTTGACTCCTCTAACTCTAGCTCTATATTGTCCTCTAACTCTATATTGTTAAACCAACTTAATAATTTGTCATATTATAATGTATTATATTATTAGAGGATTTAAAACTAATTACAGTGAACTAATTACAATCTACATGCTCATTTATTCATCCCGAATACTACATACATTCGTGAAGAATACTCACTATATATATAACATTTTTCATTTTCAAAACATAAACCAATCGTAAGAAACACTGTAAATTGCTTCGATCTTTTATCCATTTAGAAGTTGCTAAGTACAAAAATGAAATAAAATTATAAGTTTCGAATCATATTAAAAGTTACTCAATATAAAGCTGAAACGGTCAGAAAATAATCCATCCACACTGTATAGCTCATCCTACAATTTAACAGTGAACGCACGCAAACTTTATTTAATACTACGAGGACGAAACATATTTTGCATCTTTATAGTTCATGGTACAGAATCCGCGAGTACGTTCAACAAAGGAAAACATAAAAATAACCAAGTTTGACAAAAGCCCATTTTCATTATAAATTATGAAAGCATATCTCTAGTTTTTTTCTTTGTAATTTTTTTGTAACAAGACGTATATTTTTTAAAACAAGACTTGAGAAGATTTAGTTGATACACCACAGGACAAATTGTTTAGGCGCAAAACGCGTATATAAATCTACAGAAACCCAAAAGTAAATGTAATTTAGATTAATAATATAAAAAAATATGCATTGACGTGCAATTTATTCAAAATGTATCAATAATATTATTACAGAATTTTTGTTAGAATAAGTTTATAAATCTTGCAGAGCATTTCGTCTCTACAGTTTTTATTTAATTTTTTTTAATAAAATCAATATCTTCCGAGATCAAGCTATTAACTTAAATATTCATATAATTTATATTATTACTTATATCTCTTGAAATATTAGTTATACATCGAAAAGTTGTAAACAAAAATTGAAGAGAGTTAAAATCTATTTTCATATACGATGAACATTTACTAAAATATTTTGAAATACTACAACTTTAACTAATTAACCTTTAACTAGTTGCATCTTGTACTGTTGTTTCGAATTTTATGATATTTTAAAAAAAACTACACCTTTAACTAGTTAAACTTTAACTAGTTGTATCTTGTACTGTTACCTAATCTTATCGAACCTTTAATAAACTTTGCCTCAAAAACTAGTAATCTTGAAAAAGTTTTGAAACAAAAATTAATACATAATAAAATCTATACGTATAATAAAATTGTAACAGGGTAAATTCTGTACATGGAAAATGTTTTAAAAAAAGTGATTGATGTAGCATATAGAATGATAACTGAAGCCGGAAAAACTTTGTTTTAGAATTTTGTCTTTGTTATTTTGTGCGTCAATCACTCAAAATCTACTAGACGGATTTTGATGAAATTTGTTGTGGTTTATAGTTTATAACTAAGAGCAATATATGAGAGTACATTTTTCATATTCCGACTTTCACGCGGGACACAGCTAGTGTACTATAAGACTGTAAGACATATTTTGAAATAAGATAAGAAGGTTATGAGATATTTTGGAAAAAATGACGAAATATTTGGAAAAACTGTTGTATAACCCTTAAAATATTGATACTACAAGATTTTAAAATAAAAACTGCAGAAAATGTAGCACATAAGTGTCCATTTCATATTTTTACGTGTACCAAATATTTATATCGGGCCAAAACTGTTTTTGCAATCTTTGACACGTTATTTCTGGTATTTATTAATTCACAGATCTTCACAGATTCTGGTATTTATGACGAAACTTATTTGTACTGTTCTACAAGATTATCGTTTGACGTTTAGTATTTCGTCAGTAGTCTGCGTAATAATTTAAACTAAAACTGGTATAGGGTTATACGAACATGATATCGAATGTGGTTTACAGCATACGAAAATGATTTGGTTGAAGGAAATTGTAGAAAATTTATGCTCTACAAAAAATATCCATTTTTATCATAATATGAATGATTCAGAGATATTCAGTTTTAAATTTATCGCAATTATAGTTAGCATAGCGTCTCAGAGAGCGTCAATTTAGTAAGTACGTGATGCTTAATAATATTCTAAAAATTAAATATATTTGTCGTTAATTTTGTAGAAATTAATTATTCACAATTAAATGAAACTACGTGAAGTATTATTATTTCTACTTTCTATATGTCCTTTACCATGACCTGAAGATGTCCACCTGAAGATGTTGTAATACAACGAATCGCCCACCTGAAGATGTTGTAATACAACGAAACTTAGGTCGTGGTAAAGAACTTAAAGGAAGTAGAAATAATACTACATCACGTAGCTTCATTTAATTGTGAATATTCTAAAAAAATTATTGAAGTGATTATACGTTACAAATCTATATAGTCTAGTAAGTAAGTAAGACCAGTAGTAGCAAGTCAACTTTTTAAATAAACATTAACAGCAAGGTATACTCGTATTACGACGAGAAACGAGATAGCTGTTGAAACGTACCGCGCAGAATATAATTTGAATTTTTAAGCAAGTAAGACAGTAAAATTAATGCATAAAATGAAGTAAAAGGTACACGAAATACATAAAATGAAGTAAAAGATACACGAAATACATAAAATGAAGTAAAAGGTACACGAAATACATAAAATGAAGTAAAAGGTACACGAAATACATAAAATTAAGTAAAAGGCACATGAAATACATAAAATGAAGTAAAAGGTATACGAAATACATAAAACGAAGTAAAAGGTACACGAAATACATAAAATGAAGTAAATGAGGATGTTGGTTGCCCTCGTCTCCCGATTAAACAGTTGATTCTATTGCAAAACGGAACTTTTTAAAGCGTTCCAGTTTATTTCATCGCGTCCATTGAGATATCTCCATATCACGTATTTTATGTATGTAATAAAATCTGCCCAAGTCCTAGAAAAATACTTTAGAACTGATTCTTTACATATGGTTTTAGAAAGCGTAACCATATTTATCTCATAAATCCATAAAAAACCCTAAATTGTTAAAAAACGACATTAGCAATTAGCGACTTTAATGGCGTATCACAAAGGGTATATCTAGGGGAAGTGAAAATTAATCTCTTTTCCTTGAAACAAATCCAAAGTAATTGTTGAGACTTGGCATCACATTCTGTGTCGGATATCTAAGCTTGAATGTGCAAGTGAACCTGAAATGAAAACACTTCCTTCATGTGTGAAGAAAGTCTTAATACAAACTTAAGCACTCGTCTTTTCCACGTGTAGTCACTACAGTTGAGAATCCGATATAGCCAATAATAAAATTATAAGACAGACTGTTGCTCACACTTTCAATACATAATATTCCTATCTTTTACTACACAACTTGCTCTCTCAAAGTTAACTTTAACATCCTCCAGAGCTGCGCATTCATTTCACAGATAAAACGTAAACTTTAATGTCGGACCTCGCCTTCTGTACTGTACTAAATAGGTCTCCCATTACGTAATAATAAACTGATTTTCAACATTTCATAAATCCATAACTCAAAAGTAAAATTATGTGATTAGTATGTATCTTGACTTATACAATAAAAATAACGTATCGATCGAGTAACGATTTACATTACATATTAAAAACGCGCGAAATTATATATCAATATAAATTCCAACACGTTACGTTTAAATTTGAAAATAGCAGACTGCACTGTCTGTCTGTACTAACTAGTTGCGTTGGGGTAAACACCCGTGAATTATTTTAAACTCTTGATAGTTCACCCACAACACGATGAATATTGAGCGAGAATTAGTCCTTTCAAATGAAGAAGAGTTAAATATTATCTAATTACTCAACTTAAGGGAACCCCTGCAAATTGCGATGCAGCGCGAATAAGTACCTTTGAGGAGGTCTGTGAGTACTGCTTTAAAAATTAAAAGAAAGTTTTATTCAATTCTCGATCGTTGATCATTCATATTAACTTATACTGTCTCGATCAATCTGCTCTAGTTTAGTGAAAGATTTTCTTTTAGTGTGTTTTGTGAGTTATGTTTATAAAGTTATTGGCCAATGTCGCGAAATTATAAATAAATTATAAATCAATGGATTACATGTTCGACTCTTAGTTTGGATCATAAATTATACATACTTACAAGATTTAAGCATGTGAGTATTTATTTACCTGTCTTTTGTTTACCTACTAACTAACTTGTTTACCTTTTACAGCACTTTTATAAGTACCAACCAAACAGATTTACAGAGAAGTTACATTTGTTTGAGTATAATGATAAAGTGAGGAGAACAATTTTTTATACTTTGAGTTTGTGTAAATTTTGAGTCGATTTTTTATAGGTGAACGTAGATTTCCAGAACAGACATTTTATAAAAAGATATTATTAAAAAAGATAATTTTTTCCGTAAATCGCCCTTGAAAACTTACATATGAGAAAAATACATTTCCAAATAGTACGGTAAAAACCTCGATTTGATATTACGTCGGTTGACCGATTTCTTGAATTAAAACATGCACTAGGGAGCCATTAAACATGCATTATACATGTAGGATTAAAACATGCATTATATCTGAAATCCAACTTGAAATTTACAGAAAATTGCAGATCTTTATAATATGTGCATTTATTATAGTGTTGGTAGGAAGACTTCGGAAGTTAGGAAAGTTAGGAAGACTTCGCATCCACCGATGTGAAGTCTTTCTAACAGCTGAGTATAGTCTATTGTCGAAGTGTTGAAGCCTCAAGAAGCGACAAGTGTTGAAGCTGTGCGAACTGTTTCTTCGCCGGCTATTTTAGCAACAAAATGAGAAGCTGTGCTCTTTCTTCGCCGGCTATTTTAGCAACAAAATTAGAAGCTATGCGAACTCTTTCTTCGCCGGCTATTTTAGCAACAAAATGAGAAGCTCCTTAGCTGCTAAAACATTGAACGCCTTATCATTTACGCGATCATATTTTCAAAAACAACAAAGTGAAAACAATTTATAATATTTCACTCGTTTTTTTTTTCATTACGATTTATTGTTATTAACTTTATAAATATTACTTATTTCTTTAATAAAAATACAAATATACCTCAGTATTATAATTTGAATTTTATTGATTTCCTTCTTAAAACTGCAACTACATTTTTTACGTACCAAGTCAGTTACGTAATTACATATTTTAAACCCACAAATTCGTTACTAGTTACGTAACTGCCATATCCGTAATTTTGCAAGCCTCAATACTAAAATAGTGCAAAGTTACCACGAGCCGGAGCACCCGCTCGCCAACACTCCCAACCGAAATCTACTCATTCACTCTCCGCCCTCAAAGCCAACTCTGAGACTCGCCTAGTCAGTATCGTGAGCTCCGATCGGTCCGATACGTACCCGGGCTCATATTAATTTGTCTTCACGGGCCGCGCGCCCGTTGCACGTTTTCGGCTCATTAGCCTGCGAGCAGACTCGCGGGCGCCCCTTTCAGCGCGGGCGGCCGGCCACTCTTTGATCTGCGCAAACTTTCCGATCTCCTTTGATTGCCGTAATGGAACTGTCCGCGCAATTATTGTAATTGAATTGTGAGGCGGCGTCGTTAGTTACGGACTCGCGCCAATTATAATGCCGTATGGGTATACGACCGCCTCCCCCCCCCCTCGCCCTCGGATGGGAGACCCTCTGGCCGCTCTTTCCAAACGTTCGCTTTCAATTAGTAAGTGAAATCACTTATTAAGGCTATTAATATATAGATGTCCAGATATCCTCTGGTAAACAGTTCATAAAATGATAAAAAGGAAACTTAAAAAGGTACTCAAATGGTAAAAAGGAAACTTAAAAAGGAACTCAAATGGTAAAATGGAAACTTAAAAAGAAACTCAAATGGTAAAAAGGAAACTTAAAAAGGAACTCAAATGGTAAAAACGAAATTTAAAAAGGAACTCAAATGTTAAAAAGAAAAATACTTTCAGGACATTTCGGGTATACATATATGTATCACAAGGTTTAAAATATATCAATTAAACAATAAAATTTGGCGTGGAATCAATCTAACATCCACATTTAACTACAAAAAGTGGAAAAGCGAATTGGAAGAAAATAATAACAATGAATGTATAAATATAAAAATACGTTATAATAACCTATAGATAATTCTGAGCCCGAAAAAACGTACAATCTTTACATACTTACTTCCGTTATTAATAGGAAACGGACTTTATGCGCATTTATTTCAATTTCACGTAATCGCGAATTTTCCATCTATATTTTTACATATTTTTTTTCGGTCACTGCGAGCTAAAAGTAGATTAAAAGTAAAAAAAAACTAGCTGCCTGGAGTAAAAGCCACACAGAACTTTCATTAATAAAACGGCATCAACATTTTGAATATTTAATATATTTGGAGTTAATTTTATAGAAATTCATCATTCACAATTAAATTAAACTACGTGATGTAGTATTATTTCTACTTTCTTTAAGTTTTTTACCACTTCTTTTCCCGTTCTTTACCATCGCTTTCTTTAAGTTCTTTTACATTTTAAATAAAAATTTAAAGTTTAATAATAAAAAAATAACCAAACTAATTTTTTTACAACAACTAATTCAAATTCCTTATGATAGTTATAAAATGACGGTAATTAAGTAATAACTAACAAACAATCTGTTTCGTACCTTTACTGCCGGAAATTAAAATTTTCCGATTATAACCAAAGTAAATATCCCATCTATGGACCAGCTTGCTGTTTGTCCGGTTGCAATCCAATTACTTTTTGCAGGACATAGTTTAGGTTTAAACTGTTTCGGGGGCATAACTCAAAGGAGGAACGGATTTCCGAGCTCGGAAACTTATCGTTTTGCTCGTACTGCTGAGTACAATCAAATAAAAAATCCGTAGTCAATCGAATGCTCCCTTCTGCAAAACAACAGATGAGAAAACTTAATAAATATGTAATACGGTACCTACAATATACGTTATATTGTTGTTACTGCAGTTTTTCTAACACCATGGCTATTCGGTGACACTAGGTTGATGTCTCCTGAACGCTATCGGGCAAACGTATATTGCTCCCTTCTGCCAAACAACAGATGAGAAAACTTAATAATACGGTACCTACAACATACGTTATATTATTGTTACTGCAGTTTTTCTAACACCATGGCTATTCGGTGACACTAGGTTGATGTCTCGTGAACGCTATCGGGCAAACGTATATTGCTCCCTTCTGCCAAACAACAGATGAGAAAACTTAATAATACGGTACCTACAATATACGTTATATTATTGTTACTGCAGTTTTTCTAACACCATGGCTATTCGGTGACACTAGGTCGATGTCTCGTGAACGCTATCGGGCAAACGTATATTGCTCCCTTCTGCCAAACAACAGATGAGAAAACTTAATAATACGGTACCTACAATATACGTTATATTATTGTTACTGCAGTTTTTCTAACACCATGGCTATTCGGGGACACTAGGTTGATGTCTCGTGAACGCTATCGGACAAACGTATATTGCTCCCTTCTGCAAAACGAGAAAACTTAATAATACGGTACCTACAATATACGTTATATTAACAGGCGGTAGAATCCCAAAACACGAGACCTACCTGCGCCAGACAAAAGAGTTTGGTACCAGGTGCGTCAAAGTATTAAATTGTACAGCACTATTACTCATTTTATTAAAAACTTCGGAATTTTGAAAGGCAAGTATTGTATGGGAGCTAGAAATATGATTAGGGAGCTAGAGATATGATTAGAGAGTTAGAGATATGGTTAGGAAGCTAGAGATATGGTTAGGGAGCTAGAGAAATGATTAGGGAGCTAGAGATATAATTAGGGAGTTAGAGGTATGGTTAGGAATCTAGAGATATCGTTAGGAAGCTAGAGATATGGTTAGGAAGCTAGAGATATGATTAGGGAGCTAGACATATGGTTAGGAGCTGGAGATAGGATTAGGGATCTACAAATATGATTAGGGAGTTAGAGATATGATTAGCGAGCTCGATGAGAGAGGACAATGTTTATTGGCAACAAATCAGCCTTGGGATTGATGTTGTTTTTAGGGTTCCGTGCCTTAAAAGGAAAAGGAAACCTTACAGGATCACTTCGTTGTCTGTCTGTCAAGATTCCTTTTATCTCAAGAACGCGTGGAGGTATCAAGTTGAAATTAATATTAAATACTTAGGCCTACGGTCCCTTGGAGCTATAAAAAAATCAAGCCTCTAAATCAAGGCAATAAAAAACTTAAAATACGGCAATTTATGCGGCATATCTTGACACTCACTTAAAGTACCCTCTACTTCCCGTCGACCTCAAATTATGAAATTTGGATAAATTATGAAGAGTGGCAATCTAGCAGAATTTCCGCTAAAACCAATCTATACATGTAACTACACTACTTATAAATCCTCAACAAAGAGTCAAAACCTAGAGGTCCCGGAACACCTCTTCGACCATCATCAAAACTAAATATTCCCCACTTCAACCATTGATACACAGCTCGTTCTGCATTTAAACAGTTACCAAGCGGCGAGCGGGTGAATGAGTAAACGAACGAGTGCGTTCGTACGGCGCAACGTAAAGCAGCGCAAAACTTGACGGGATTCGCGGGCTTTTACGGGTCGCGATAACTACTGGCGGGCGGGCGCTTTGAGACCGCCATCGCCGCCGCCCATCAAAGGACTGCGCCGCGCCGAAACAAAGGCGCCTCGGCGGCCTCCGTCAATGCGATCAGAGCCTTTTAACTTTATTTAGCCAAGTGGTAACTGGCTCTTTGGCCCGCGGCCCGGCGCTAGTTGATGCGCTATGATAGTTGCTACTACACTTGGCTCTGTGGATCTCCAGTTACAATTTACCGCAGACTTCGAATTTGTGCCTTCTTACTGAAAGTAAGATACATTTTACAATGTAGTAAGTATTTTGAAAAATGCTAGAACAGAATCTCAGTTAACAGCCTGAAATAAATGATGTCAGTCGCAAGCAAATATATTACCTAAATGTCTTAAACGACTTGTGCCAATTAAAACTAACGTCCAGCTATATCAAAGTCTTTTATCGTCTTTGATTATGAAAATATTTGCTTCATACATTTTTTTCAACGTTTAATAAATAGGGAAAGACTGCCTCCAAAAGGAATGGAGTCCCTATATTGTACGCCCCAACCAATATGATGTTTCTAATTACAGGCCGCAGCTCAATTTTTTAAAAGTATAAATGACACATTAATAGCTTTATTTTTAATATTAAAATATTGACGTAGGATGGAATACCTGGCTTTTTACTTATATTCAGATTTAGAAAAAATATTAGTACTTTGAAAATATCTAATATATACATCAATTAGGAGCCTTTGTGTTTAACTACAATATTTTTTTTCAAATTTACAAAAGGTCATACTTTGACCTTTGAATGAAATAAATTAATTTCCAAATTTTTTCGTTCGCGTTCGTTTCGCGGCTTCACTCGCTTAGACTTTAATCTTACAATATAAGAAGTGTTTTTGAATTAATGCAATTGTCCTTTTCGCGATTCCCCATAGTTAAACTTAACCTCATGGCCTCGTCCCAAAATTTTTTAGGAGGCTGGTAAACTTTTTCTTTCATTTTTTAAAATATCAACCACCTCTTTACTCTGAAGGAAAAATTCTAAAACCAGTATGACATTTCAACATACATTTTAGTTGTAAAACACAAAATATTCTTTAATAGTAAACTCTCACAATTCAGCCCCGTATGACGTGATACAATTTACATCGTCCGTATTCCATCATTGGGCGGCTTCACTTTCATATATTTCGCTATTTGCAAATACAAGGAATTAAAATTTTAATTACAAAATTAAATAAAATTAGGCTTACTCTAAATTTACAAATTATGAAAGTGGTTCCTTAAAATCTACGTTGGCAGCTTTATTATTTTTAGGTAAAATAAATAAATTGCTTTTTGAGCTTAATCATGCTATAAAAAGTAGACCATGAGAAAAAACTAACTTTTGGGGAGTCACTAATTACTGAGGAAACCGGTATTAGCAAGGCGCCGGCCAAAGACCTTGCTCGCCGATATTGTGGGAAAATGAAGACACAATTATCAAATCAAAAGAAAAACGGTTTGAAAACCGCAGCTAATAAACATACGTCTAGTACATGTGCCTTGCCTGATTCGGTCATTATTATTGTCACTGCAAAGTATGAGCTAACTGACCTAAAATAAGTTTTTAGAGAACAATGGCAATGAAATTATTTACTACCAGCCGTGCCTAAGATTTCGTTCGCGTATAATTAGGTAAACAATTTTTAGTTATTTCTATTACCATACCAAATTTCATCAAAATCCATCTAGTAGATTTTCTGTGATACCCGCTCTAATTAACATACAGATAAGACAGACAAAAATTATAAAAAGAGGTCTACTATCTTTCTTTACGCACTCTTTTTAAAGTATATTCCATGTATACAATTTACTCTGTTACCATTTGATTATATGTATAGATTATAATAAAATTGTAACAAATTATTCTATTAGGATTGGAAGAAATTTTAAGGTTTACAAATGAGTAAGCGTACAGTCGTAAAGATGCAAAAAACATATTTTTAAACAATTAAATGAAACTACGTGATGTAGTATCATTTCTACTTTCTTTAAGTTCTTTACCACGACCTAGCTTTAGCTGTATTACAACATCTTCAAGTGGGATATTAGAAAAGATTCAAGTGAAGATGTTGTAATACAACGAAACCTAGGTCGTGGTAAAAACTTAAAGAAAGTAGAAATAATACTACATCACGTAGTTTCATTTAATTGTGAATAATGAATTTCTACAAAATTAACGCCAAATATATTCAATATTTTTAGACTTAAATACAATTTGAAAAAAAAAAACCATAATTATAAAATAAACATGTGAAAATATTTTAAGGTAGAAGTCGCGTGACAATAAGATCCAAGATTTATTATAAAATGTTTTTATTTTTTTTTGGAAATAGTTTTTCTTTTCAAACTGTTAATATAATGTCACTTTGTATCGACTTAGTTTTTTATACAAATCGCTCGACATTTTTAAAATAAAATTAAGTATGGTGACATTACTACTTTTCCCGTAATGTTAATTGTACTATTTTTAAGAGCGATTTTTCCCAAAATTAAACAATAAATAATTTTTAAATTTTAAAATAAGTAAGATATTTATAGTTTCAATTAAAAATTCAGCGAATTTCGTCCACAATACGTTTTATAGGAAAACTACCTTAAATAAGGATTTAAATGATGGTAGCATACTATATAATTCTTAAAAATACCGGTAATGCACCAAGTTATGTTAACCCCAAGAATCAAATAGAGTCTACGGACAATAAGCTAGCAATAAAAATGAACGCATACGTCGTATACCAACAGCCGCTAAGCACTGTGTGACTTGTGAGGCTAAGCGATGAAGAAAGACACTAGGCGATCTACGTTCATAACAACTCTTATTCAATTTTAATTATTATGCTTTTTAAATTGTCATTTCTTACAAATAACACTAAGTTTTTAACGCTAAAGAATTGTATTACGTGCAATGACGTTATACTCAATAAACACGTTATCCCTATTAATATAATAAAACTAAACAATGTTTCTTTATTTCTTCTTCTGTCACATTTAAACGGTCAAATGGATTTCAATGAAATTTAAATGCATGTAGATAATACAGGCTGCATACAAGTATGCTATCATTTATACGAACATGAAAGCTTAAAAAAATTATATTTGCTCACGAAAAACTAAATGCGCGGCTATTAATTCTATTTTTGAAAACAGTGGAACATGTTCCATTTGACATGCTAAATTGATGACTCAATTATTTCCCGGCATTATAATTCAAACTGTCATCGCCTAACTCGCGCTGGTGCACCTCAACGCACGTCAACAAATGTTAAAAGTCAAATCTGGATGGTCATGTTCAAAATAATACTTACCTCGTAACTACACAACTGGCCTGATTGAAATGTACACCAAGTTCTTTAATTTGTTTTTACATTGTCCTAATACCACGCTGACAAAGCTGCGGACAAAACTTAGTAAAAATATGAAACGAATTAAAAATATAGCCCTAATTAGCGCTATGCACGAACTTTGACGAATGAGATAAGAGTAAGAGAAAGCACGTATACGAAAGAGATACTCGTAAGAACAGACAAATTAGTCAGCTTTCTAGGGCCACTTTTAGAGCGCTAATGACATACCTATAAATTATTATGACACTGATTGCGTGTGTATAATATCAATTAACATCGTTCGCTACATTTTCGTCCGGAATGATTTCTTTATAATTTTTGGAAAACTTTAAACCATTGTACAGTATGTTCAATAGAACATGCCAGCTTAACAAATATCGAAATCACGAAACTTCCTATAAGCAAAATAACTTTTGTAAATATGAACATTAGATATCTGCCCACTACAAAATATGTCATAAATAATAAAACATGTAATAACCTGAACGCAAAGAAGGTACGAGAAGGCACAACCGAAAATTTGCGGCCAGTGCCCGAAAAGATTCGCTGAAGTCAGTTGTGGTTAACGTTTTAGTGATACTATTATTTTTTTATAAGTGTCGAGTGAGTTCTCTCTTCGATAATTTGTTTTTGTTTTAATTATATTATTTCACGAACAATATCGCTAACTATTATTAGTTTCTCTAAGCTTTATGTTATATTTATGGCGTCTGATAAAAATTGTATTTATTTCTGTTACGTTTAATATGTGTACATTTTACATAGGCAGTATTAGTTTAGAACTTTTCAATTACTTCTTTTTCCAGATACTAGAGATGACCTAAAGAGGTGAGAATTTTTCATACAAGTCCTCAAAGCGATCGTGGTAATAGACTAATCGATTATATATTGATTGTATTAGGCTTACAAAATATTAGTGATAATTAAGTATAATTTGAAGGATTTTTTTTTTAAAATGGTCGAGGTACTCAAACACAAAAAAATAGGCAGATTCGTAAGTTATTATTAACATTGGCTTGGATTAATACTTAACTACCTATCTCAAAAAGCCAGCTCGTTGCTTTTCAGCTAAAACCAGAACGTCCGTCAAAAAAATTTCATGAAAATAGTGGGTAAAAATAGCAAACAAATTGAAGAATTTACTAAAGAGACACGAAATTTAAATATAAAAAAATACTATTGGTATTCAATTCCTGTTACAATCCATAAAATACTATCTCATGGAGCAGATATAATAAAATCTAATATTTCAACTTAAACCATCAAAATTATAAATAACTAAGATATTAGAAAAAAATAAAGTTAGAAAAAAATTGCAAAAAATATTTTTGTCAAGCTAGCTTGTTCTTTTGGACCTACTGTGCGCTGCTGCATGCAAAGACAGGCAACAAAACGGAGCCGTGAGCTTGATGGAGACACTTGCTTGGATTGGAGAAAATTCTTCGATTTTTACTAAATTTGTTGACATTGACTTTGAAGACTGGAGAGAGATCGCTGGTTAGATTACAGATTAATATTTCGAGTCGAACGCAAGACAATTGGTTTATTTAATATTTAGCAATAACTGTTTACAAATAAGACTATCGTTAGACTCTTCCGAACTGTTAAAACTGAAATGATTGATGAATTGTTGCACTGCATCTTATATTGCATTTGATCCCTTTATGCGGCCGCCGGTTCCCACGCCAGATGTTAAGAACCCGCGGCTAGCTCAACATTGAGTCGGTTACAACAGTCGCCTGAAATAACAGCCATTTTGAAACTAAGTAAGTCGACGTGACTAACTAAATATATTATTTTCCGAAATCGATGGTGATATAAACGTTACCTAAATATTATTTTGTCTGTTTTCCGCTTCAAGTATCTAGATCAAGCTCGTCCAATATTAGGCGCCCGGGCCACGATGTGGCCCGCAAAGGCCCTGCATCCGGCCCGCGTGCTGGTTAAAACTTTGAAAATATCAATAGGATATTGTGCATATATCCATTAAAAATATGCCTATGTCGGTTGCACTACACTAGTCGATAAATGAACCAATAAATAATAGTCAAAATTAATAATGTGTACATATTGGTGTTATATGAAACATAACAAATCAAAATCAAGATCATCTTTATCAGACATCCATCTTCTGCGCATAGCCACTTCTAAAATATCAGCTGACATAGGTGCACTGTGCAAAGAAAAAAATGTCAGTCTCCTCATTAGTACGTTAATTTGTAAGCCTGAAGCTTTCTTTTTTTAATAAATTATTCATGTTGAAAAATTAAAATAACTGTTTTCTTTAGATTTAAAGTTTCTATGCTATTTGGCCTAGCAACTTTAAATACCTATGCTACGGTTTCAAAAATAATAAACGTGGCCTCCATACAATCATATTGGACACCCCTGATCTAGATAGTATCATTACGGAAATTACTACGAAAATATTCACTAACTAAGAATTATACTACGCAAATACCCTCTACCAATCTGTAAAAAATTAATCCAAATTGAAATGGATTGTTGCATTGATGGATTGTTGTTTTTGGATATACATAAAAAAACATGTACAACTGAGAATCTTCTCGTATACGCGATACGAGAACGATGTTAATTAAATTTTGACATTTTGTCTTCAATCTATGACATTCGCATATAAAGGTGTAACAAATAATTTGTGTATTGTTCATACAGGTGATTCAGTACAACAAACTGAGTATCGGTGTAAAAAAAATGTAAAAATTGACATTTTTTTTCATGGACTCCCAATTTTGACGGTGATTTTTTTCAGATGAGATCGAGTCCATATCCCAGTTTCTTAACATTTTTTGTTCAGTTTGGTGCCTAGAATCATCTATATAAATAATATACATTTTTGTTATACTCTCTATATATATATATATATATATATATATATATATATATATATACACACATAATATGACAAGAAGGTGTCTGTTATTAATACAAGTGCTCCTGTGCATCAAAATAAACATATTTGAAGCGAGTTTCTATAAAAAAATTTTTTTGGTCAAATCGCAACTTTTAATATTGAATTTTTGGTTGGGACTTTAACAGTGTAAAGTTTGAGAATTTTCACCATTTATATTAAACTCCTACAGTAAATATAATTTTTTTAACCTGCATATCATCAGCCTCAAAATGACATGGTTTCTGAAAATAAAAACAAAAATCGACTATTGTCATCGCCTTATTTTTTACTTTATATTTGCATTCCATTTTACCTTTAAAACTGCGCTTCTTTAAAAAAATCTGGGCATCGAACGAATCAAACGTTTTAAGGTTGAAAACAACAGATGAGAAAGAGGAAATATCGCGATAATAATCCAAGGATACGGCGAATTCAATTTTAGTGATGTGGAAACAAAAATGTTTAAAACAATCTTAAACATGATCGAATGCATTTTAATTACTTAAATATAGCCAAATGAACCTAAGCGAATTTAACAGCCAAACGTAACCCCATCCATACGCATCATAATTACAAAAAACAAAATTCGTATGCATTATAATTACGAAAACATTCTACAGTATTAATAAAGTTTCAAGATCTCAATCAGAGACTATGTGTAACTACACTCTTTATCATTAATGAGCTATCATATCCATCGACAGTATTTACCTAATTATAAGACTTATATTTTTATAACATTTTTTTCAAAATAGCCCATATAAGCATTCTGTATAATAATTATATTCAAAAATTAACTTATTTTTATATAACGATATAAAAATGGTTTTTAACCGTACATTCCTAAAATAAATTGCGAATATCTAATATGCGATCGCTTAAAATAATTACACAACTCCCCTCCTGTGCCTGATTCAATAAATACAAATAACTACAACACGAAAGCAGGTAGGATTTAATTAGGACACACCTCTGTAACTATTTTCCCTACATCTAAATTATAATTTTGATAATTTCCATTAATGCCCATTATAAGCTAAAATACGAAATATAAAAAAAAACGAGTGTGCTTTAGACCACTCGACTGAAGTAAAACTTCAAATTCCCAAAATATGAACTTTAAAATGAATTTACAATTTTATTCACTTTAAACGTAGAATGTTTAATGTATTGAACAAAATAATAATTTACAAAATTGTTCAAAAACGAAATGAAATTACAAAATAATAAAAAAATCACCGTTCGCGTAACGCTAGCAAACTCGCATATATATATATTTCATTCACTGGCTATGAGAGGAAGAGAGAAAGAAAAAGTGCGCGCGCACTGTTCTCTTGCTCCTACAATGTTATACAGAAAATAGGCTTGCAGTGTGTCTTAAATATACGGAACATAACTGGGTATGAGAGAAATATTGAAAGAAAATGTGTGCTCGCACCACTCTCTCTTGTTCCTACAGTAATATACGAAACGTAACTCTCTCTCTTTCTGTCTTCACTAACTTATATCTCCCTCTCAACTTCCGTTCGCCTCGCCCGATCACACTTTTCGTAACGCTCTCGTCACGCATTCACCAGCTTACTCCCCAAGTCAAGCGTGCGTAAAGAAGTTTTACTTCAAAATGAAACGTATTAAAAACAGTTCACTTGTACATCAAAACTATTGTGAGAAAGTCCTACAAAAAGTTGCATCCAAATCGGTAATTTCATTTAACACAATTAAATGAAACTACGTGATGTAGTATTCTTTCTACTTTCTTTAAGTTCTTTACCACGACCTAGGTTTCGTTGTTTTACATCTTCAGGTGGTCTGTAAGCAAAGATAACTCAATCTTTGCTAATAGCCCACCTGAAGATGTTGTAATACTACATCACGTAGTTTCATTTAATTATGAACAATGATAAAATTGAATATTCAAAATTTCATTTAAAATACTAAAAAAATATAACCAAATCGAACTGTTTTCAGGTCAATTGAAATATAAACAACTCAGAACGGACTATAACATTAGCAGTAACAAGGTCACGGCTACCGAAAAGCACATCACTTTTATATCTACTCAGACGGACGCTTCACTATTACTTAGTTCGGCCTCGCCACCAAGCCGTAAGTTTCGATTATTTGATTTCATTAAACAAGTATACCCATTTCGAAATTTACAAGATAATTCTAAGAACCTTTTATAGACGAAACTCTTCTGATGGACGGAGAATTGTAATATGCGCTATGCGCAATTGTACGCGAACGCAGGCGGAGCGCGCGCCAGCGAGCGCGGCGCACTAATATAATTACACTGCACATTATAACTTAATTAAACTGGCTCTCCGTAGTGCTTTTGCATTCTAATTGCCGCCAGTCTAGTGTGCATCATACGACTGCTAATAACTTATAACTTCACGTGTAAAAGGCAATTTATTAGCAATACAAGTGCACATAGACGCAATAGCTCTAAGTGCAATGGATAACCGAACATATTGCGCGTAATATGAATGTACAGGTCATCACTGTCATGTACTCGTAGATGTTACCATATATTAATTTCTTACCGCGAGTGAGCTTCGTATACAAATCGTGTGAACGAAGAACCATTAGAACATCTTGCGACAGCCCTGCTTTCCCGTGATACGTAGGAGTGGCCATATGGAATGTCTCTTATGCGATTGAGACAAAACAAAGGTAGTCTGGTGGATTTCGATCTATTATATTATGTATTTGATATTGGCCAAAAAACTGCGCCCACATATGTATACACTGCCAATATAGGAACGTTAATCTTTCGTGACTTACACTGTAAGCTAGGAACGGAAAACGATCTCCTCTTATAACCATGAAGCGTCCACAGCAGATATAGCAGTGCTCATTTTGACAAAATAAGATTTAAAAAATAACCATATAAATCAATATATTAAAAAACGTCTGCAAGTTTTTTTTTCTTGCATTATATAATATCTAAAAAGAACTAAGCGACGTAATGACCTTCATCGTATCGAAAAAAGGACTCACTAAACTTTAAATTTCAGAGAAAACTGAGAGGGCTGTATAAAAAATTTAAAGTCTGCAAACCCTTACTTCGTAAACACAAATGCGTTCCACTACAGGCTAGAATAAAATATTTTTACAAATACCATTACTACTAATAAATACACAAGTTTGATTTTTGTAATGAAAGAAATACTGTGATAACCGCTAAACTGTTGTGAAAAAATTTGCACATTTTATCCATGGGACCTCAGATTCCTAATAATTGTTAAAGCAATAAAGAATAACTAGCGTGACCCGTGCGAAGTCTTCGCATTATTTATTTCATTATGAAGCTCAGATGACAGATCAAATAAATATTTTACTAAAATCGACATATAGAGGCGCAAGTATCAAAAGCATTGAGCTAAAGCGCCACTTTATTTATACGTGAGTGGATTTGAAATTAATCAAAAATTTTACCGACCGTCAATCATATTGACGTTGAGCCGTTAGATGGCAGCATTGCTGTTTTGTGTATATAATTTTAATAATTAATTAATTTGCAAAAACAATAGCAATAATACATTTTTTAGTTGTGGATGCCGGTAGAGCAAGCAATTATCTATAAAATGATATATAATTTATGAGGATTAGTTGTGAGGTTTTTTCTAAAAAGGGAGTGTAACATCTTAACCTTAGCGTATTAATATATATGATGATGATGATGATGATGATACATAATATATACGCGTGGTAAATTATCAATAAGCTATAGCCAATGTCTAGACTGACAATACGAATATTGCAGTTCGTACGTTCGCTTTACGTTGTGAAAAAAGGAATACGAAATATTTTGGTGAGTAGACTCTGATAAAAGACTTTCAATGAAAATATTCAGTCGAGAACGAATTTACAAACTACAAAAAACCTGTCAAGCACAAATTTAGACACTTATAATCATTTAAGGGAGCCTAGTATTTCTATCAACTATTAATTTTTCAGAACATAAATATATTGACTTTCACGGACGTAAAACCATATTTAAAAAATTTTAGTCAATTTTATAAACTCTATTATTACTAAAATTTTCATGATTTTTGATTCAGTATTTTCAGTAACATAAGGAGAGGAATGTGCTCTATATTCGCATATTTTTTGGAATCTCATTTTAATATGCCATTTTGTATTTCTCATAACAATTTATTTTCAAATAATACCCCACGTGATAGATAAAATTTAAAAAAAAATTAAGATCTTATTCCCTCTTTAATTCTTATATAAACATTTTTTAAAAGTTAGCTATTGTAAAATATGTATGTTAATAAGATGTATTATACGTAAAATTTCAAGTTTCTGTATTGCATGGTTTCTGAGAAAATTGGCTGTGAATATAGAAAAAAGTAAATATATGGCCTACAACATCTTCCACAGGTGTGAAACTTTACAAACAGGTGTATATTTAAAAGAAATATTCCGTCTAAAACCACTGAACATAAAATATAAATGTAGGTGTTCAGAAGGCGTCCCACACGCGCCACGGATATGATTCGCGTATCATATATAGTTCTCTGCACGATGACGTATACTTTAGTCGCAGTTCGAATGTTATAAGAGGTAAAGGTCCGTCGTTCATTGTTCATTAGCGCCCAAAGACGTACTTTTATGTCATAATTTTATGCAAAAATAAAATCCGGCAAAAGAACTTAACCAATTCCAGAATTATCTATATTTAGTAAGTTAATTTGAATACATTTTGTTGGATTTTAAATAAAAAAGTTATTGGCGTCATCGCTGCACCGGTACGCGTCATTAGTGCAGGACACTTGATGTAATTATCGTATAAGTATTGATAACGTCGATTTGTTTGGGGACTGTCATCTTAATGAGATAAAAGTTTCACTCTTCAAAGCAGTCGAATTTACATAACTAAATAAAAAAAAAATTTGTTAATTTTAAAAATCTAAAGTATACGTTTTTTTAATAATACATACGACTAATGAAGAGTTCTGTTTAAAAAATAAATAAGTGTACATATACACTGGATGAACAAGTTTCTTCGGCTCATGACAAATCAAGAAAGGGCTAAACTTTTATATTTTCCTTACATCACTTTTAAGTCTGAAATTAACGGTTTGTCTCATTGATACAATACAATTATACATTGTTAGATACGCTAAACGTCTTTATAAAGAAGAAATGGATTAAAGCTGTTGGATGGAATAACAGGTTTCCTAGAGAGATTGGACAGTTTCCTCAGCACATTTTAGAACATGATTTTGATGTAAACTAGTCCAGTAGAAGATATTTATACCCAAAAGCATTTTCAATTTGTACCCAAAATGATTACCACATTTTTTCCATCAATGTCATTGATGAAATGGCAATATAACCTTGCGTCTATTGGAACGGAAAACATTTTCATGGCTACGTAGACGTGGGAATTGGGTTAAGTGGTGACTATGGGAGAGGGTAAAGAGGTTCTGGTATTTCTAATTATGGCCATTAACTCAATCTGTAATTCAAGCTCTAAGTTCGGCAAAAAAGAAATTGTAATCAAGGCTTTAAATCATGTCATATTTAGGAAGTTATTTGATAGCATTTCTTTTCATCAGTATTAAGATTTCCCTCAAGTAAACTTGTAACCGATTTAATAAAAGCGATAGTGGAGAAGTAGCTGATGCGTTGAAAAATAATTATTTTGAATTGGCGACATTTGTTCATTGTTTTCTAAAAACCCACATTTTTCATAATTTTATTTTTAATAGTTTCGGGAATAGGAGGGTGCATATTTTTCAGTATATTTCTGAAGATATTATACCTAAAATTATGAAAAAATATTTTCTTAATAAAATAGGTCCTTATTCTTTTCGAGCTTTCAAACGATATCTCACACTATATACGGAATTTTAAAAATTATTTCGTGTACTAATTTTGCCCCAAAAATTTTCAAATTTATATTTTTGAGTTTAACATCAATTGAAATATGTATGGGTTAATATTTTCATTATATTGCCAAATATAAAATTTCTACGTTTAGCAGTTTCTGAAAAAAACGGCTGTGACCGATGGACGGATATATAAGGATTCCGGTTTACTTTTTGAGGCACTTTAATGTTTATGTAATGGATACTTTAATGTTTATTTACAATAAAGTCATGATGTGGTACAATACCCACTCTATTTTAATAAAAAAAATACTATCAAATTGCAGAAATGCTAGTTTTGTTTCATTTCTTTTACCAAGAAGTTGAAGATTAAGAATTTCGACGGTTGACGGATCACGTCATTCCAAGTTTTATCCGCGATAGAAGAAAATATTTATTGGACTTATTTGCAATAAAATATACGATAAGGTGTCGATAAAACTAAAGTGTGATGACAATAAAGTGACTAAATAAAGAACTTCCTAGGTACAAGTGGAATCGACCTACGAGAGTTCTGTATATATTTAAGCACATTTACGTTAAACTATTTACAAATATCAACACACATTATATAACAAATCCCCCGCCGCGTCTGTCTGTAGACACACGGTTTTCACAGTAACTACTGAAGGACTTGTTAACACTTTAGGCGCTGGGTGCATAATAATCCTACATTTTCGATGCATAATACGAGTAAATATTCTAGATAGTTTGAAATCGTTTATTAGTAATTATCTATTTAGACTACTACTAAATTATCTCGTCTGAAATATAAAAATGTTTAGATCGAAATATAGATTCCAGTTATTACACAACAACTTGGCAGCATAACAAAATGCGAAAATATAATCAAAGAATTTCTAAAACTATTTCACAGAATAAGAAAAAACCTCCGAGAACATAAATCATCCACCATTGCACGGCCAAAACCGTACCCTTTACACAAAACGGAAACATTGATTACGCCCGGCTCATCCTCGCGCAGCGGCCCGCCTAAATAAACTTCAAAGCCAAAGTGGAACCCAGACAGAGGCGCATCTTTCACTTTAAGATAATCCTCGGCGGCCCTCAAAGAAAATACTGAAAGGAAGCATTAAAACGTAAATGGCGGACGAGACACAACGCAGTAAAGATGATACGCAGGCACACACCACCCCCTCGTGCAGAATTTGCGCTCTCAAACGGCGAGGTTCGGGGTCTGAGCCCCGTATCGCACGCATCTTTTTTGGAATTAAACAATTTCTAATTTTAAGTAAGACGTATTTATCGTTCTTTCACATACCAAAATCAAATATAAGTCGTCAGTTTTGTTAGTGAGCATCGAATAGCCTACGGAGAAGTAGCTCTCCATGACGGAATTTAAAAATATTTTAAAAATTGCTTGTCTTTCGTCAACTATCTCTAAATTACTAAAAACCTAATTTGCATATGCAATTTCAAAAATTTATTCGATTATAGATTTGAGATATCATTACAATCAGAAATTTTTTTTGCAAATTTACGTTTTATTCGTAACAATTTGATTTGTTGTCAAATTCACAATTCTACAACAAATCAAATCACTAGTGATCTTTTCCAGCCAACAAAAAGCACTATATTGAGAACTTCTTATCGAGACTACTAGTAAAAACAAAAAGCCTTCAAATATGCAAAATAAATTATTACATATTAACATAGACAGGCAAGAGGGCTGGGATAGAATAGGATAAGTGAAGAAGGGATAAAGTTGTGATACGGAATCATCATAGGACTGAGCTGCAAAACTTTTTCTCCCGTCTATGTTTGTGTAATGTCGCAATACAATTGTATTGTTGGATATATGAAGCACCAATCATTGTGGCACCGAGCATTCTGTAAAGTAAGGAGTGGGCCCAGAAAAAAAATCAAAAATGTCATTGAAGTATTATTAAAATTAATTGAGAATTTCTTTAATATACCGATCTTCATACTACATCCTAAAAAAATACTACATCAGCGTCGGTTAGATTATATTTACATGTAAATATTACGCCAAAACTTAGAAAAAATGCACAAAAACCAATTGAAACAATCTCAATCTCCGGTTGACGGATTAGAAAGAGGCGAAAAGCTGTACGCATTGTTCAGTTCTATCCTAATATTCAATACATCCTTCTCTTACAATCAAACGTCTGCATTTACTGACTAAATAATGCATCTAATGAAGCAGAATGTCGTTCCAAACACAATCGAAGACGACGTATCCATAGAGACGGAACACAGCAGCTCATTAATATCGCCTTAGTCAAGTGCATAAAATTACAATAATTAATTGATAGAAGAAATGCATTCAAGAAGTGAAGCAGCGAGTCTGATGAAACGATCGTTACTTTTTCCACTTCGTCTATCAGTGTCGTTAGTAACTTCGCACTAAGTACTCGTCGCATATCTCACGCACTTGACAATTATTTTAATTATCCATTAGTAAGCGAGGTTTTATACAACTTCTTAGATATTTGTACATTTTCCAACTCATTAACGAAGGAAATATTGAAGGAGGCTTCAATGCTGAAACTGGATGAAATTATACAATTAATACTAAATAAATAATAATATACCAGGCTATAATTCCTATCTTAATTCAGAGTCGGCGTAGAAATTTAAATCCCTTAAATTCACCACTGTCGGCTGCGGAGGAATTTTATTATCTAACTATTACCAACCACTAACTAGCAGTAAGGCCTGTTGAGCCTAACAGAGACGTCAGTGTAAAAGAAAATTTTCGTACCTCAGTCTATTTCAAAGTTCTTTTTTGGATGAAAAAAAAACAAAATAAATTCAGGAACCAGAGTTCCACCTTGAAGATGATGGTCTCCGTTCATGAATGTTATTTTGTTTAAAAAGTCCAACCTCAAAAAATAGCCTTCGAGAAAGGAAAAAGAATATTTATTAAAGAAAACCTTTTGCCGTGCGACATTTTTCAGCTTTGAAAATTAATGTATATAATGTTTAGGTTGCTAGTTTCCACCTGATGGCTTAGACTGTTCCTTCTGAACTTTCTACATACAATTATAAATATATAAGCTAAGCAGTAAGTTGTACCATTCAAGGACCCAATCGACCCCGTAATGAATCCCATTGCCCGACTCGTTTTATGTGAAAATGATTACGACTTTTCTTTTCCAATGTTATGAACATTGGAAAAGAAAATGTATTCGTAATCATTTTCACATCCAATATGGTCGCATATTGGATGTGAAAATGATTACGAATACGCGAGGATATATCAAAAGAACACTCTTTCCACCAAGCGCTTCTATTTCAACAATCGTGTGTCATTTGTAACAGCATATAAAAATCAAAGATGCACCGAAACATCATGTGCTCTGTAATATTGTTTTAAAACCTAAAAGCTTCTACACAATTTTTGGGAGAAAAACTTAAACCACATTTCCACATTTATTTCGCTTGGACCTATCATTCTAGGATGGCGGTCACGCTAGGACACACCGTCCAGAATGTTCACAATCGTTCCCACAATATAATAACCGACATGCCTGCCAATTCCCTCGAAGGTCTTCAATTCATCCCCTTATTATCAACGGTGAGTGTTATAGTCGAATACGCAGGAAGCACAAAGGTATACCGATAGAATTTCGCTACAACTTAGGTACGTTACCTGACTACAGAATACGTATTTTATCATATTTCGCATTTCGATTTCCGATTTTTACATTTTAATATAAAATTCTTGTTCACTCGCGTGTAAATAAATTCGGGCGAGAATGTCGACAATATGCGAGCGCATGTGTTGTCCAGATTTTATAGTCCATATTTACGAGTATTAATGTTAAAATTATAGGTTTGCCATAAAATAACTTAACTACTTTTACAATTAATAAGTTGTAACCGGTTTAAGAACACTTAGTAAAGCCGTGTAGAAGCTTTTTATTTTTTTTATATAGAACGAAAATCTTTATAACAGAATACCTACGAAGTTGCCTTCTTTCATAATGCTTATTTTTAATGTAGGCATATAGTCTTTGGTTTTGCTTTGAATTCAACATTAAAAGTAGTTTTCCATCGGAGTTCCGTGGGCGCCTGGAGACTAAGTTGAGCTAATGATGATGCCGATGAGAGTGCTCTGAAACTACGGTTGAACCAGATTAATGGCTTGATATAGCTGTTAGACAGAGAAGCTGTGGTACCATAAATGAAGGGATGTTGAATTGAGTTTATTAATTGCGATGAAAACAAAATATATAATGACTAGCTGACCCGTGCGAAGTCTTCGCACTATATCGCCATCTAGCGTGTTCCAAGTATACAATTTGGCTAAGATATTTGATGTGTCGCCCACAGATGGCGCTCATGCCAATTGTTATAAAAATTAATTTTTTTATTAACAAAAATATTTTTTTCGAATTTTTTTATATTTTTCGCCCAAAGTAGAAAACATAAGCTTTAAGTGGGTATTTTTTTATTTTTTTTGGTGCAGTAGTTAAAGAGATCGAGACGCTCGACCAAAAAACACCTTTTAGAAATAATATATTTAGATCATTGTAATGACTGGATCGAGGCAATGTTGCAAAAGAATGACCGAAACAAATAAAATAGAAACTGCAGCAGATCAGCCAAATTACAGCGATGATCTGTAATCATGTGCCGATTTTATCCACTTCAATTTAATAGGATCTAGCGTGAAAAATATGTACTGTACGACCTAGCATGATCGATAATTACAATAGATATTTACTGTTGGAGATTGGGGAAAATTAGAAGAAAATTGGCAATCCAACGACCCAGACTCATGAAATTCTCTCCTAAATGCTAAGTGCATAAATACGCACGACGCACGGTACAATATGCTATCGAAAGTTGCAGGAGCTACAGCTGGAAACCTGTCAGACGTCTAACTGCCGCACCGGCCCCAATTCATCTTCACTTTTTGAAGCGAAATTTCTAACGGTGCGCCTCAATATGAAAACATAGGGAATAAACAGGCGGGAGCGATACGACCTAGAGTCACAATATATCGTCAGTGGTCGGGCGTCTTCGATTGTTTCCATCTCTTTCTTGACAATTAAATGAAACTACGTGATGTAGTATTATTTCTACTTTCTTTAAGTTCTTTACCGCGACCTAGGTTTCGTTGTATTATACAATTTATACATATGGGCTATTAGCAAAGCATTCTTTGACCTGAAAATGTTGTAATACAACGAAATCTAGGAACTTAAAGTAGAAATAATACTACATCACGTAGTTTCATTTAAGTGTGAATAATGAATTTCTACAAAATAAACGCCAAATATATTCCAACACCTCTTTTTTTTATTATGCGTTCTCACCTTTTCTCAAAGCTATGCAAAGGACTTAACACTCCTGCGACTTGATCGTTTTTTTTAATTATTTTCGTCAACTTCATTATTTTATTTCTCAAGATTTTTATTTCTTATTGTGCGATACAACGAGTACTTTGGAAAGTATACACAACGCGCATAAAGTATAATAAGTTTTATTTTTGTCGTGCCTTTTCTGACACAACTTTTTTCCGAATGTCAACATTTTTTTTAAAGCAAGAAATTAAATTTTTAGAAAATTGTTTTTAAATTAAATTAAAGGACTTTATTTGTGGATTATAATATATATATATATACATATATATATATATATATATATATATATATATTTTATTTTTTTTCTTTTTTTTTTTAAAAGAATTCATAGATTTCCGTTCAGCAGGTTAAATCAACTGATATTAAAATGATAAACGTGCGTTTATTCTATCCGAAAATCTTTTTTATAAAATATTTTTTTTATATAGCATATTTTAAGCAAAAAAAGCATTATATAATTTTTATACTGAATTTAAACGAGTGCGAAATTTATTACTGTGAATCTAATCATTCATTTCTTGCTAAAAAAAATACAATATACTATGCACTTGAATAAATTCCGGAAGAGCTATTGTTAGTTCATTAGTATATAATAAATACAGATTGCCATTCGCAGAATATAATACTATGAATATAATACAAAACAGCAATAACAGAATACAGAAAATTTTCATTTCAAATCTGTGTGTTCACTTCATCGATAAAGATCGTGATAATAGATGGTCTTAATAGATCTTAGGGGCTCTCCGGGGACCCGTAACATCCCCCCTCATATAAAAAGTGACCATCGAAGGTCCCCTAATAGTGTCCCATATCTACAATCACAGCGCTTTCACCCAACAGTGTTAAAGTATCTCCCTTCTCAATGAATCATTTAACATCTCCATTTTTTCGAGAACGCATTTAGCGAACGCTCTAAATGACTCAAAGACCGATCCATTCTCAACCAAGTCTCGGTGACTAAAGATACCACGTTCTAAGACTCTGCATGATTCTACTCTAATATTAGGGCGCATGCTCTCTACCAAAACTCTACGTGCATTGTCGTGCTCACTGCAGTGGAATAGTACATGATTCATGTCCTGTGACCGCAGGAATATGCCGGGTTATCTCGAAGGGCGAATCTAAAGAAACTGGTACGAAAGGCGTCATGCCCCGTTAAAAACTGCAAAGTGTAGTAATCGGTGAAAAGGCAGATCATTCTTATATTGACACAACTGCGACAACACGTATTTGAGAAAAATTCGATATCGTCACTTACCTAGGATCGGACAAATAGTGATAATGACACGCTATGTGTATGATTAAAAAAAATTCAATACATAGCATTTAGAAAAAACCTAATTGTATATAGGTATATGTCTTTAATTGTTATAACCATACGTTTTCATAATTTTGGCCACTTGAAATTACTTGTGCAAAACCAATGTTTTTATAAAACTAGTTTGATGCGTTGTGCAGATTGTATTGCGTTAATAATATCGCCCCGTTCCGTATCGTTTCTCGACAGAAGTGCACGATGCCTTCACGTTATACAAGGCTTGCAGGGTAATGTTGCGTTCGTTTATCAAAGATAATATTGCGTAATCAATTTGAGGAAATGATCGGTCTCAAATAAAATCCGGGAGGAGTATCATCAGTCATCCGGCCCTAACTCTAGGGTTACTCATGATGACAACAAAATGTTCTCAATGCTCCTATATCCCTACATAACCTCCTTCTAGATATTTATCCATATGATACACCCGTATTTTCTTTCACCCATAAAGTTTCTTTTTCCAAGTATAATATACATTCACTTACTTTCTATTAAAAAAGAAACTAAAAAATTGAAATCGAATTTGCGTAATTATAATAGTGTCCCCCCTCACTACTGAACTCAGATTCCAGTATTCGTATAAACCGTGTTATTTCAACTTTGCTACAAAACGATAAAAAATAAAAAGAGTAATATTTTTCATGTATTTTAATATGCGGAATTCAAATATTTATTGACCTCATTACTAAACATGGCCGATTTTCGTCAAAAATTTTTTCTAATCGAATTTTTTCGAGATCGTGGGAGGTGGTATCGATTTTTCAGTGATCATTGAATATTGACAAAAAATTTACATTAAAATTACAAAATATATGATTAAAACTTACATTTGAATATGGTTTCATTTGATATCCAATTCGATGAAACATTTCCCTCAAAACTTTCCACCATAATGAAAATTCAATTGTTGCCCATAACGTCAATAATTGGGCCCACTACTTCCCCAAATTATTTCAAATCACAACTTTATATGTCAGATTGTCTTCGAGAATAATGATCGTGTCAAATAGACACAAAGGTCATTTTTTCGGCAAGAGTTACTTTTTCAATTATTGGTTAAAAATTTAAAATAGCACTTAAATGTTTGCAGACACAATTGAATTACCTTACGCATAATAATAAACAAAAACTTCGAATGAGTCGCTCTTTCCTGTAAACATAAAAAGCAAACGTAATTTTTAGAAAAGCCGCGTCTTGCAACAAACTAGAGGAAAAAAATTGTTTTCATGGTTTTATTAAAAAGAGTAACAGCGAACATTTGCAACGACAGTATCAAGAAAATGGCTGCCCATATTAATATTCAGATATCTCTTAAATCAATATGGACATTATCAATCTCGAATAAATCAGTCTTTGCGATACGTGCAAACAGACACTTTTCAGTTTTCCATATTTGCGAGATGATATTTTGCGAAAGTTTACTTGGTTTTTTTGTACAAAATTATACACTTTTAACATGAAGAAAAACTTCGTTTAAAATTAGACTTTCTCGATTAAAAATATTTTCAAGTTATCGAAAAAAGTTATTAACTTAGTATTTTCAATTTTAACGTAATCGATTTAATAAACTTTGAATTACGCGACGCATATACACAGATAGGTGAAGTAATCTAGCCAGTAAGGTTGTAGTTTTCACAGTTCCGAGAAAAACTATTTCCGTTATAATTTTATCTATACGTTCATGCAAAAAAAAATTAAAGTGAGTTACTGAATCTATTTAACGTTATTACGGGCACCTTGAATTAATAACTGTTTTTTGAATGATTATATATTTAATTATGTGTATTTTACGTAGGTAATTTTAGCATAAGTTTAAAAGACTTATGCCTCCTCTCCATACCATATTTTTTACAGGAAATTGAAAACAGCCCATTGTATCCTGACTAATTTTTGCTACGTTCAGAAACGGTGATATCTAGTGGCTCTGAAATCTCATTGCGAAATTACAATATGAAAAAGAAAATTGCGTCACAGGGAGCTTCAGGAACGAAATTAAAAATGTCCTTAATGTCTCTAGTGCCGACGTTAAGATTACCTCTTCTTCCTGTCGACGTACATTTTTATATTAAACACTTTGAAGCTTTTATTTGCTGTTCTCTTTCAGGAACGCCGTGTCGCGCAAAATTTACACGTAGGCCAATCCTTATCAGTTTAAATTACGAAAAATAATAAATTAATCTGAGAAACCGTTTTATTAAAAGGTCATCTTAATGTGTCAGTCCTATTTGGCGACAGTCCTATTGGGAAGAGTTTCCCAAAGACTCTATTATCGAGAAAAATCATCATTTCGAAACTTGATACTTGTGACACGAGGAAATTTTATAGCAAATTCAAGATAAGAAATACTAAATACTAAAAGTTTATAAGAGAATTATTAATTACATAAAAAAAATTTAATTTACCACGTTTTTAAATCGAACTAAAAAAATTAAAATAATTTCTCCTTGCTCCGCAAAGATTTATAATACTGGAAATTTGTATTATTATAAATGTATTATTATAAATATCGTCCTGGAAATTTGTGATTGTAAATTTTGAATAGCTATGAAAATACTTGTAAAATCTAATACAAAAACGTAGGGAGCATGCAATAGATAATAGTGAGTAGTGTACATGCCAGCTGTCGTTGAGCAAACTCACACACAACAAGACATATGATTTGTGGTGCAACAAATTGTTACTGAGTTAGGTGAATTTGCGCCCCACTTTTTTCGTTTTAGATTATATATCATTTCAAATTTATATGAACAGAATTTTAATATTCCAATATATTTATAATTCTACAGTATAAATGTAGTTTACAGTATAATTAACGTTTACAATTAAAGTTAAAGTTACGTTGTTCTACTGGAAAACGAGAGATAGCGTTGAAATAAAGTGATATGTCACCGCGTTACTCCCGACTTTCGTGGCGCTATTTGGGCTTAAAGAAATAAGCCCAAATATTTATGCCAAATATACAAGATAATGAAATGTTCTACAAAGTCCTTCAATCGCAATAAAGAATCAATTCCTACGCAAATAAAGAAATGACGAATCCAACCTGGAATTAAGTTTAATAAATATTTAATGTTTCCTTTGAAAAAGTCGAATTCATTTGAACACTCAAAAATATATCCAGTCTTCTTTAGATAAGTGCTGGTGCTGTAGGTCGGACTTTAGACGAGTTTCTTTGTTTTTCTCTAGGAGCCACGGTTTTTTCTTAACTTGCAGTCCTTTAATCATGCAATTCATCTCTCTTCATCATTTGATCACTAATGAGCATTCTCATTTCATCGAACGACCCAGCAGCAGCTGAAAAGACTATTTTCAAAGGTTTAAACGTTAAATTTCACTGAGTTTAAATTGTTTGTATTATTAAGCGAAAACTAGTTCAATAAACAAATTTTGATTGAATAACGAGGACGCAGGAAATTTTGTTAACCACTACAACTAGCGACTCCAGAGCGAGCGAATTCAAAAAATAATGCTTTCGCTGACCGAATGCTTTAAGATCACGATAATTACTTTTCTTGTCGCTCAAATCAGCTAGGTACCCCACTAAGTAATAGCTAACAATAGACGGCAATTTTTCAGTATTATTCTAGTAAACAGAATATTATAGTAATTTTGTACATGTCTGTATATTCTACTCGCAAGGGCAACAACAAAGCGCACACGCCCCGCACAGGTAGGGCCGTAAAGACGACAATCGGCGACACCGCCCGCGGCGACACACGGCGGCAACTTGGCTTGATTAAAAAACACTCCTCCCATTTGAATAAGTTGCCTCGCCTTATCGCTAAGCTTTATTAGCGCGCCACCACTGTAGTCGCGCCAGCTACCCCCGTCCTCACAATCGGTCGTATTACGGAAAACATTTTTTTCCTATCAACATAATAAGCTATTGATGTGAAACATCTATAGGCGCAGGTATAAACCGGATCTTTGGCGTGGCGACGGGTCGCCACGCTATACTAAGGTATATATATAGTCTATATGTAGTAGAGTGTACGGTATGGCGACGTATCGCCATGTGCGCAACCGACTACGCGACCCCCTCCTCACTCAGTTCGACGCTGTTGTTTACTGCGGTACACATAACCTAAATTTTGTATTAATTGTAAATAAATGTTTATTAAATAAAGTCACCGTTTTCTGTAAGAAATTCGTAGTACTTTATTTTTTCATTATGCTATATTTAGTTCCTGTAATAATCTCGTCTTTTATGCATATTACTTGTACGAACACGATGTTTCACATCTGCCAGGCGTCCCGTGAAGGCTCACTGTTTTTTTTTTATTTATTGAAAACTATCTTTGACACGACTAAGAAAGAATTGTAAAAATCAAAATTGTGTAGCTGCTATAAATATGACGATTTGAGAATACTCGCATTAATTCGATGTTACTTTCAGATGTTCATGCAAAAGCTTTACACATAATCGCTACCCTCACATTTATACATTTAGACATTTTATATTTTGATAAATATAACAGTCTACATTTTATATCATACTAGCTACCCGCTCCTATTCTACCCGAACAAAAAGGGCATATTCTTACATAATAATTTACATTTAATTTATTAACGGTATTCTCATCACAGTTTGGTTATTTATTCTACACTTCGAATACGAATACAGAAATATATTGTTTAATTTTGTAACATGAATACGCTTATAATAAGCAATCGGTAATAATTTCTTACATTAGTTTAATATAACTAATATGTACTGAAAGTTTAATTAAAAGCTTCGGCGGGTAGCTTTATCAAACCAAAGTAAAAGTTTCCGTCGATCGATTAAGCCATTATTGTATCAAATTGAAAAACAAAGAAACAAAATTTCCTCTTCGTAAATACTTTATGACGAAACAAAATTTCCTATTTACATGAACCTACTTTATTATTTATTTTAAAACTAAATTAAAAGTGACACTTTAGTTTTTGTCACTTGCTGCCCCTTTTATAATTGATGTAAAAACAGGAATGAGAATGTGTAATAAACTATTCCTCTTCGTAAATACTTTATGAAGAAACAAAATTTCCTATTTACATGTACCTACTTTATTATTTATTTTAAAACTAAATTAAAAGTGACACTTTAGTTTTTGTCACTTGCTGCCCCTTTTATAATTGATGTAAAAACAGGAATGAGAATGTGTAATAAACTATTCCTCTTCGTAACTACTTTATGAAGAAACAAAATTTCCTATTTACATGTACCTACTTTATTATTTATTTTAAAACTAAATTAAAAGTGACACTTTAGTTTTTGTCACTTGCTGCCCCTTTTATAATTGATGTAAAAACAGGAATGAGAATGTGTAATAAACTATTCCTCTTCGTAAATACTTTATGAAGATACAAAATTTCCTATTTACATGTACCTACTTTATTATTTATTTTAAAACTAAATTAAAAGTGACACTTTAGTTTTTGTCACTTGCTGCCCCTTTTATAATTGATGTAAAAACAGGAATGAGAATGTGTAATAAACTATTCCTCTTCGTAAATACTTTATGAAGAAACAAAATTTCCTATTTACATGTACCTACTTTATTATTTATTTTAAAACTAAAATAAAAGTGACACTTTAGTTTTTGTCACTTGCTGCCCCTTTTATAATTGATGTAAAAACAGGAATGAGAATGTGTAATAAACTATTCCTCTTCGTAAATACTTTATGAAGAAACAAAATTTCCTATTTACATGTACCTACTTTATTATTTATTTTAAAACTAAATTAAAAGTGACACTTTAGTTTTTGTCACTTGCTGCCCCTTTTATAATTGATGTAAAAACAGGAATGAGAATGTGTAATAAACTATTCCTCTTCGTAAATACTTTGTGAAAAACAAAATTTCCTATTTACATGAACCTACTTTATTATTTATTTCAAAACTAAATTAAAAGTGACACTTTAGTTTTTGTCACTTGCTGCCCCTTTTATAATTGATGTAAAAACAGGAATGAGAATGTGTAATAAACTATTCCTCTTCGTAAAAACTTTATGAAGAAACAAAATTTCCTATTTACATGTACCTACTTTATTATTTATTTTAAAACTAAATTAAAAGTGACACTTCAGTTTTTGTCACTTGCTGCCCCTTTTATAATTGATGTAAAAACAGGAATGAGAATGTGTAATAAACTATTCCTCTTCGTAAATACTTTATGAAGAAACAAAATTTCCTATTTACATGTACCTACTTTATTATTTATTTTAAAACTAAATTAAAAGTGACACTTTAGTTTTTGTCACTTGCTGCCCCTTTTATAATTGAAGTAAAAACAGGAATGAGAATGTGTAATAAACTATTCCTCTTCGTAAATACTTTATGAAGAAACAAAATTTCCTCTTTACATGTACCTACTTTATTATTTATTTTAAAACTAAATTAAAAGTGACACTTTAGTTTTTGTCACTTGCTGTCCTTTTTATAATTGATGTAAAAACAGGAATGAGAATATGTAATAAACTCTAATGCTACGACAATTCGGCAATCGGAATAAGTATATTCGTGAATAAGCGATGACTATTACACAATTTACGAGCGTATATTTAATATATGCCAATAGAATACACTGTAAAGAAAACACTTTTCATAACTTTGAAAAAGTAATATATAAAAACATCGTTTATGAATAAATTATAATTCAATTTATTATTTATACCGATTAAAATTAGGTGGGCAACTCGTCACAACTCTTATAAACGTCCGTTTACTTATATAGTACTTTCTGTGAATTTGATCAATTTCTCAAAAAAACCGGATTAAATTTATTTTCGTATTAAACAATTAACTTAGGGAAATACGGAAAATTTTACTGTCTTGAATTTACCTTGTTTTGTATCCTGGAAAAACTTGTTCGTGTCGTGTTTTTTATAAGTAACTTGTAGTTTCAGTAAATAATTCAAAATATATTACATGGAACTTTCGTGCGTCTTGAATGGGCACATATTCAAATTATCATCACAAACTTGGAAATAGATTTTTTAACATATTTATGAAGATTACTATCATTGGAGTTGCAAAATTCTCGAACTAAAATTAGAAACTGGTAAAAAGGTTTACCACAATGTTTCGTAGAGAGTAGTGCTGCCACTGCGAGGCAGGTAGCAAGTTCTCCAGTCGCTAGTCTCATCAGTTCAGCTGCGACGTTGAACCTACCCAAACGTTGTGAAAGATGACAGATTGTTACACATACTTCATTCCAGCGTTTGAATAATCCAGTATTGGATGAGGCACAAGGTACTCGTAATGAATTTACGATTAAATAATTTTTTCTATTTTCAAGAATCATTACTACTATATATTATATTAAAATATCGTTTCTTTTTGGTTCTTATTCCTTTTATTAATAAAATAATAGTATTCTGTATCATATGTTCCAATAAAATATAAAATTAATCTGTGTATATATTTCTTATCATTTCCGTAATCAAACATAAAACTTTTTAATTTAGAAATTAACAAAATTGCACGATACGATTTTTTCTAAACTATTTCTGAACTTAACGTAATTTTCGTGAATTAATAATCGTTTACAGACCATATACTTTTTAAGCAATATATTTTTAAATTTCATAACTATACCGTCAAAGTCGAATTAAAAGTTAAGCATCCAGCAGGTAAATCCATTCTATATACGACGACACCGCTACATCAAATATAATCGAATGGATGCCGATTTAAAAAAACAGCCAAATTACAATAAAACCCAAATTAAGCTACGAGCATACTTATAAATTATACCTCGAAAAAAATACAATTTAACGAGCTGAATGTAAATCGCGACAGTCTTATGTAAAATGTAAAACAACGTCCACCGCATCGGAATGCCGTAAAATGAAAACGCGTACACGGCCAAATTCGGTATTCAAATGCGAGAGTTCGAAAAATGCGGTATTCAAATAGTAGAGATAGGACGGTCTCATTGTATCATTAGAGTAAAGTTACACTTACGACAGGTAGCGATTTTGCTTTGGAGTGAGACAACAAATTGAAATAAAAGTTTTACTAATACTGTTGTTATTAAACAACTAGCGTGACCCGTGCGAAGTCTTCGCATTATAAATTATTAAACTCAATTTAATAAATCAAAATTGATTGCAGGTATTCAATTCATTTCTAATTTTGCACACTGCTTATTACGTTTTTATTCCATTATGAAGCTCAGATGATAGATCAAACAAATATTTTACTAAAATTGACATATAGAGGCGCAAGTATCAAAAGCATTGAGCTAAAGCGCCACTTTATTTATACGTGAGTCGATTTGAAATTAAACAAAAATTTTACCGACCGTCAATCATATTGACGTTAGATGGCAGCATTGCTGTTTTGTGTATATAATTTTAATAATTAATTAATTTGCAAAAACAATAGCAATAATAAATTTTTTAGTTGTGGATGCCGGTAGAGCAAGCAATTATCTATAAAATGATATATAATTTATGTGGATTAGTTGTGAGGTTTTTTCTAAAAAGGGAGAGTAACATCTTAACTTTAGCGTATTAATATATATGATGATGTTTGGTAGGTAGAAATTCAAAGTTGAATTATATCTCTTAATTAATCGTAATAATATACTTTTTTTAATTCAAAACTTTATCTTTTTTTTTCTTTGTTATCTTTACAGCATGTTTATTTATTTTCGAAATTTATTGTTTATATTCTTTGATTTGACATATTTCATCAGTTTTATTTTTTTACGATAATGAATTTTATGGTCGCCGTGTTGATTGTTCTGTAACACTACATGCTAAGGCATGTCGGTGAGGTGGTAATAGTTTATTACACATCGACACCACATTTATTAAAATAACTTCTACCGGCCGGGTTTTTACGAGGAAATATAGAAATTCGGATATACATACAAATATGAAACCGAAACAGAATATATACTCTTTATACAATTGTTTAAAAATTCAAAATCCATTTTTCGCTCCGTGATCAACTGGTGAATTCATCTATTTATTTCGCCATTAAAATTTGAAATGTTCGAGAATATGTATATGCTACATAATACACAAAATGATCAACAGAGCGGATTGGTTCATATGTTTAAATAATATGTGAAAAGATTAAACTATCATTAAACAAACACTACAAAAATCAATTAAATGAAACTATGTGTTGTAGCATTATTTCTACCTTATTTAAATTCTTTACCACCAATTAGGTTTTGTTATATGACAACATCTTCAGGTGGGCAATTAACAAAAATAGCAATTTTCAATAATGAATTTCTTCAAAATTAACGCCATATATATTCAATACTACAATATTCCGCTGATTGTCCATCACTTACGTGCATTTCTTCTTAATTTGGAAGACTATACGCAAAGTCGTAATAAGGAAAAATACTTCATTCAAATTTACTACAGCCATAATTAATAAGGAATTAAATTTACTACAGCCATAATTAATAAAGAATTAAATTTACTACAGCCATAATTAATAAGGAATTAAATTTACTACAGCCATAATTAATAAGGAATTAAATTTACTACAGCCATAATTAATAAGGAAAAATACTTCATTCAAATTTACTACAGCCATAATTAGTAAGGAATTAAATTTACTACAGCCATAATTAATAAGGAATTCAATTTACTACAGCCATAATTAATAAGGAATTAAATTTACTACAGCCATAATTAATAAGGAATTAAATTTACTACAGCCATAATTAATAAGGAATTAAATTTACTACAGCCATAATTAATAAGGAATTCAATTTACTACAGCCATAATTAATAAGGAAAAATACTTCATTCAAATTTACTACAGCCATAATTGAAAACATATTTTATCTGTAGTGCAACAATAGAAGTGCGATAGATTATACAATATCCATTCACGAATTGAGATCATTATTTATTTATGATCTTTTATGTCTAGTACATATGGTGGATTTATTGCTACAAGAGCAATCTCTTCCAGTCAACCATAACAATTGGTATTGAAATTTAGTCAGTAGACTGTAAGAGATTTAACAACGAAAATTCTTTATAGTACATTAGACGAAAAAAAAATTTAAAAAAATACAAAAGTATAAATAAAACAAACTAGTAACATGATTTGAGATGGGAAAGACAGGAAAGGTAAAGGGCACAAAGGAACAGGTCTCAGGAGAGGCAGGATTTTTTCACTCGATCTTTGAAAATATTTAGGGACGTGATTTTCCTGATTCCAAATTTTTGCTGCTTGGGCAGTGAAGGATTTTTTGTAAGTGGTAGAGGTATGTTTAGGAATAAGTAGGGTAAGTGAACTTTCAGATCGTAGCCCAAGGCCGCGAGCAGACACATCTTTAAATTTGCCACTATGATAATTTGGGCTGTATATTTTAAAAAGAAGTGTAAGTATATGGAGTCATATATAAAAGCAAATCATCATCTAGAAGCATCATCTATAGAAGCAAACGCTCCTCGCTCCTTTTCTCTCGTTCTTCAGCTTTAACCGCGGAGAAGTAATAATGCCCATAAAGTATTCTGCATCGGAGCGACCGACTAAAATATACTCGTTACTCGTTAATCGAAACACAATATGACGATTTTACTCTAATATAAATTTCTTATACTCGCTACTCGTTATTCGGCCCAAGTGGATCCTCATCCTTATACCCCTAACGACGGCGGCGGCGGCGAGGGCCCACTCGAACGGCCGCGGCCGATGACTGTAATAAAACCGATAACGAGTAAATAAAGCACGGCCCGGTCCGCCGCGCCGCCTTATCTCGATGACGCACCGATAAATTAAGGGAGGCAAGGACTGTTTCGAAACAAAGGTTAATCTAAATTGGTTTTAAATTAAGATATTGTAACGCAAATTTATATTCACAGCATATATTTTTTATTTTTTTATGTATCGGGAAATTTATCGGCGGTGATATACTGCTATAGTTGATACGTAATTTCATAGCATTCAAAATTAAAGCCATTTTGTTTTATTTATAGAACTGAACGATTTAAAAGAACCCCAAGCTCTTGGGGTAACCTTCGTGAATGTGGAGGGGATTTACCTGCTGTAAATATCTAAGCGGAACGTTTTTATTCTCTCCAAATCGGATATTGTTTACATATATTTTTTTTCAATTAAAGTCAAAAAAAATTTATTACTTTTCGCAATTAAGTTTGTTTATATTTTACAAAATGAGATTTTTTTTAAAGCAGAAATCGTATTCAAGTACCTGAATGAATTAAAACTTGTAACTTTATTGTTAAATTCAATTTTAATCGCCCACTAATTCAATTTACATTTACTTCTTTTACCTCAAAAATTAAATCTATTGAAAATGAATAAACCAAATATTCCCTTATACATCTCAAGAAGTGTTCAAGAAAAAAATTTAAAAAATTAGATTCGTGGAAACAGATACAATTAATTAGTGCAAAGTTGATAACATATCTCTGAGAAAAAAAAAGGTCCACAATATTAATATTATAATTGTTAATATAAAAAACAAATGATCTTCTACCTAGGGTAGAAATACGAAATTCGAATCGTTTCACATAGTGATAAATAAAAAGGATTCGAAATTCGAATCGTTTCATATAGTGATAAATAAAAAGGATTCGAAATTCGAATCGTTTCACATACTGATAAATAAAAAGGATTCGAAATTCGAATCGTTTCACATAGTGATAGATAAAAAGGATTCGAATATTGATATAGTGATAGACAAAAAGGATTCGAAATTCGAATCGTGTCACATAGTGATAGATAAAAAGGATTCGAATATTTTCAGTACAACACATCAAATTTACATAGCAATACTGTAAAATTTACATAGCAATACTGTGAAATATTGGAGTTTTAACTTTCATTCATGCTCTAAACATTCTTGTGTACTAATCACAAAATTCTTAGTACACAGTAATTATTCTATAGATTTTCATTAATTTATAGTAGCATATGTATCAATTTGTGGTCGTATAAATAATTTGTCATGGGAGATATCGAGGTTCAAGCCTAAATTACGTAGTTACTCGTGACCATAGTCATATGCTATTAAGTAACCTATTTTTTATTACTTTAAAATACATTTTTTTTTAAACGCAATTGCATTCTAACAAGTTCAGAAAAAGTCTAGAAGTTGTATCTGAAGTAAAATATAAACAATAAAAATATTAGTATTGTAGACCTTATTTTCAGTCATTTGTAAACGTCTAATGTCTATATTTTTCAAACAATACTCCTTTCAATATTTCTCTACGGCTCGAGTCCTGAATCCAAAAAGCCAGATGGTGCTGGCGTTGTATATTATGTATCTCCAGCATTCTACACCAAGCTACTGAATTGTGATCGATGGAAATAGTTTATTGGTACTATAAGGAGTTCTCTAGATCCTCAGAACTAGAGGAAGGAGAGAGAACGAAAGATACGTTTTCATAGTTTATGCATTTTAGAATATTGACATACAAGAATAGTAAATAAAAGATGGTATGACTCAATTGTCCAAGGGTATCTTCTATAACTTCAAGAATTTATATAAAAAATAGACACAATTAAATGAAACTACGTGATACATCACGTATTATTTCTACTTTCTATAATTTCTTTACCCAATATCTTTACCCATATTTACCCAATATCTTTCCCCATACTTACCACTATTTTACTCAAATATCTTTGCTAATGTCCCACCTGAAGATGTTGTAATACAACGAAACCTAGGTCGTGGTAAAGAAATTATAGAAAGTAGAAATAATATTACATCACGTAGTTTCATTTAATTGTGAATAATGAATTTCTACAAAATTAACGCCAAATATATTCAATATAAAAAATAGATTTAACCATTCGTGGATCTTAAAGTAAGTCCTCGAAAATATAAAACGAGAATTCGAAACCGCTATATTCAAGTACAGCGTAAGAAAAGTAACAGGCCTATGTACAAAGAGAAGTACATAAAGCACATTTTATATTTAATAAATAGGTAAATAGAAAATTTTCAGTAAACGAGTGTACCGTCACATGTTTAATTCATAACGGCAGACGTCGCCGGTGTTAACGATTGATATTGGCAACGTCCTCGAGTCGTGTCTATGGTAATGGCCCATTAGCTAGCCGCGCCACGATACTTCAACGCGCGGTCGCACCACCCTTTACCGCTCCAACCCTTATTATAGGCGTTAACTTTTACAACCTTAGCATAAAGAAATCTTTGAAGTTTTAAGCAGTCTTCAAACTTTCGTTATCAGCACCTCTACGATAGCTACACGTCAAAGAAAAACGATTTTCAATTTTACTGTTCTCCACCGATTATGCCTTATATTTTTAGTGATTACTTTGTAGCTTTAAATAGAGACAGTTTCTGCCTCATATGAAAGGAACATAATTGATTCTTTATTCTGATTCTTTATACTAATGCGTCGCCGCTTCGGGCACCCCAGCAATACAATTGAGTAAAACGAACTTAAATTATTCCTAGAACTTTTCTCCTGTTACCGGTATATAATTCCATGTCAAAGTGACGTGAAACGGCCATCATCAGACGGTACATCATGCTTAGAAGCTATTATGGTAATTTCGAAATTTTACAAAAGTCGCGTTTTCATAAAACCCGTTATGGAAAATGACAAAGAACGAGTCAGAAAGAAATAGGCTGAGATATCTTTCTGAAATTAAATAATGCAGAAAATAGGTTCTTTAGGGTACTATTATCCACCAATTTATACTACCAAGATTGGCCTTTATCGACACGGAACTTCACGGCTCAAACCCAGAAAAGTTAGAACCTCAGGTATTTGTTTTTCATAAACCTATGGAAATTTGTAGGTAAAAAAATATATAATACACAAAAATCATATTTGTTTTCATTCAGCATCAAAAGAAACCGTCAATCGTTTTAAAGAGAATATAAAAAGTCTTTCAAGTTGGTCTTTAAGGATACAAAATCTATATATTAATACGCGAGGATAAAACTGTGTACCTCTTTTTAAGCATATTGCGCGCACAGAGGTGTGTGAAATTAAACAATGTATACTTCAATGCATGTCAAGTCTCATTTTTATTAGCGTTTATTTGGTTCGATAATGACATGACATATTTAAAACTGACAATGAATTATATAAAAAAAAATAAATACGAATACAAGTTGTAATGGTGTTTTCTTTTAAATGTTACTAATATTAAATTTTAAATTTCATAGGTATTGTAGGAAATTAAGGCAAACAACATACGCTAATGACGTGCTTGTAAATGCTCTCAGATGAAGTGATTAGCCGATGGTATACTCTTTGACAAATGAACCTCGATAACCTTCAAACTTAACAATTTTATTAATTATGGTCGAATTTTGACCACTGAGTGACCACTAGTCATAATTAAGGTACCTTCGTACTACGCAATACATTACACACTACGTAGTACATGTCCTACGCAGAAAGTTTTAAAATATGAAAGACAACAAAACATATTTAATACAAGTACATTGTTAACGCTCTATTTATTATAAATAATAAAACAATTGCGTATACTCTTAAAAGTTCACATGAAAATAACGATGGCCATAATGATGCGTCATGATTTTCTTACAGTTATTTTTTGACAATTCAAGCCAGTTCCAGGCACTGACAATTGTGTTAACACGTTCATTGTGGATATTGACAAGTTGTCAGCACAATGAATTTATTTTGTGTGACTTACATACAGAAACAATTTTTATACATGATAAATGGTTAAAAGTAAAACAAGATGGTAGAAAAAAATTACATTTATTAAACTTTAAAGCAATTTTCTCCTTAGTATCGGTGTGACGTAGCGCATGAACGTGTTCATAAAACACAAATCTGTTTTCCATAAAAGGCGCCAAGTCAATGTATAGAAAGTACAAATGTTTGCTATAATGAAATTATACTTTAATTAATTACACCCTTCTTGAACACCATGTGACATAGTTATTTCAGAAAAAGTTGATTCAGATTTAAAAATTTAATTAATTTGAAGTGTGGAGACATACTTATATTTAAAAACTTCGTAATATTATACGTATATCTCCACAGTTCAAACTAAATAATATATCTAGTGCTCTATATACTAACCTCAAGATATGACGAGAATAAATAGGTGATTGGTCACATATGAAAAATACTTAGGATATATATATATATATATATATATCGGCTTGAATCAAAAGTAATACCTAAGACCTACGTCTACAATAAATTTAGTAAATAATATTTTCCTAAAACTTACGCAAAAAGGAGAAAGCAAACAATATAAACACTTAATGTAAACAGCATGATAACAAACTTTAAAAAACTCCAATGACCACAAGAATTTGGAATATAAACAATTGAAAAGTTATTATCGACTTTAAACTTTTATTTACGGCAAAGGTCATATAGCGCACATCGAAGCCGGCATTAATCCGCGACGGCGTGCGCACGGCGCACGTACGAAAGACAAACAAAACAAAGGCACGAGGGAGGGCGAGAGGTGAATGGAGGCGCGAGGCATTGACCGCGGTGCCGGCCAAGGAGCGGCAGAGATCGCTTGAAGATACCGCCGCCGCCGCAGCCTTCGTCCTGCGATAGCAGGGTCGTCACGGTCGTTCCGCAAGCCTGAATGTGCTTTTAAATATATTCAACTATTATATATAACATTAATTCCTTTCTTCTTTAAAGTCTTCAAAAAAATTCTTAGTTTTATAGAAAAAATACTGATATCAATTAAAAGTAGATTCATTTCCCTCAAAAACTGACAGTTACCAACCAGAGTATAATGGGATAAGCGGAGAATTGGTGAGGTACGTTAGTTTAAAAAAAAATACCTGCGTTAACTTTTTCTGAAGAACACTCGAGAGTCCTTCCGTCTAGCTGTTACTGCTATGTTCTTTAAAATTTACCGAGATAGTGATATACTGATACATTATGATTCCAAGTGAGCGAGTGATAGATATAATCGTAACATGTGAGCTATATCTCTTACTTATGAGTTACACATTTCTACACCGAATACACATTAATGAGGCATCTTCACATTGAGAAACTAGGTACTAGATGGAGAAATATCCATTACAATAAACTTGAACAAAGATCATTTCTTAATAAAATAAATTCTGACGTTTATATGTTGATAGTAATATTTAAAAATTCTGACGTTTATATGTTGATAGTAATATTTAAAAATTCTGACGTTTATATGTTGATAGTAATATTTAAAAATTCTGACGTTTATATGTTGATAGTAATATTTAAAAGAATATTCTTCAAATTCTTCACTTGTAATTTAAACTAGTATTACCTGAAAATATGTAAAAATTGAACGACAAATCCAAATTAAAGAATATGAAATCAAAATTTTAAAAATCAAAATAAATTCATAGAAATAGCTTTTTCATTTCTATGGCTACGGGATGAAAAATAATATTTATTTAAATAGTTTAATAGAAACACTATATACCCTTAAATGTTTAAAGTTTCATAGGTACCTTAGTGTGTACGGAACCTACGTAAGTAGACTAGACAACACGAGAGGATCCTCATACCAGGAAGGTAGTCTTCTATAAATGTTTTCAAGGCTCGCCTGAAAAAGTTCTACCTTTCGTAATCCTTTATCCCTAACACCCCTCAATGCCAAGTTGTTTCCTTTCCTTGATCAAGCCACGTCAATACTAATAACATTTACTATTTTTTACGTGTATTATGATTGCAATTTATTTTTTTTTATAATGCCTCTTATATCCTGAACTTCGTATAGTAATTAAACAGCTTTAGTTTTCTGACTGACATAGGAGTTACGATTATTATTAAAGTGCCAAGGTGACGACTGCAAAGCAACGTTTAGCATACGTATGTACAGCAGTCGTAGCATACGTATGCAAACTGTAGCCATGACTGTTATAGTAATAGTTGCTACCCACGAACGTGTTAAAAGCATTCACGCATGTTCTCAAAAGAAATGTTAGTGTACAAGTACGAATCATATCTGGATCTATATATACGTATGCACGCACATATGTATGCTTTTAAAGAGTTCGAACAAAACAATAAATTTGTTTTGTTCGCATTAATTCGAAAACAATTATTTTCGAACTTGAGAAACCGTCTCGCCTTTAAGTTATGCCACCTAAAATTATATACCCATCTTACAAAAACTCGACAAAGATATAAATGGTACCTAATTATTTTTCATTATAATTGGACAAATATTTACGGAGATAAAGACAAAAAAGTGATTTTTTCCAAGAAAGCTACAGATAGGCCGCCCGCGTGCATTAGAGAAGATGCCTGCCGCATTGAGTTTCGACATTAAAATTCTAAAGTTTATTCTTTCCTACTATAACTCGAAGTCTATAGTTTTGGATAACTTTTTAAGCAAAACCGTCCACCCATGTTTATTACATAATACGTTTGATTTAATATTAAATTGTGACTTCTATATACATTTCTATTAATCTGATACACACTTTGCATCATTTTTATTGTCAAAATGTTGTTTGGCGGAATTTTTGTCAGACCGTTTCGTTACATGCACGTCCGTCTGCTATCTTAATTAGGTGGTACAATTTTATTGTAATTTTCTGCAAAAATATTTTAACGAGAAGATTGTTAGCAAAACTGTGTACACATAAATAAATAAAACTGTAGTTGAATGTATTTTCCATGTATAAAGTGCGAAGCTACACGCTGCAAAATACATTTTAGTAGGACTTAATTATGAAAAAGTAATTTCACATGTAATTTCGATATAATTGTAAGGATGCCCATAAATAGTCAAAGCTTGATGTCGAATATTTTCTTCAATTTTTAATTAAATGTTATTTTTATTCCAACAATTATTCGTAGATCTATATCTACCACTACATTAGCATTTAACACAATATAAAAAAAAAACAAAAATAAGTAAGTAAAAAAACATAATAGAACTGTTACCGTTTTTCTTCTTTCTTTTTCTATATTTTATCTTCCAAAATGCCTAAATGATACATATTTAGGTTAAATTGTACAATGATGTCTTCAAAATTCAGCAATGAATTTTATTCAGTAGATCTGACGCTAACCTGGAACAAGAAGAAAAAAATATGGTTACAAAAAAAATAATAATTATCCTTCGTTTTATCAAGTAACACTGAATATCTCTCTAGTTACTCGTCTCAGTAGATAGTCGAAAAGTTACTTTTATGATTTCAATTCTTAATCGGATTCGACTCTAATCTATGTGTCCCATATAAAATGAGTATTTTAAAGGAAAATAATTGACAAAATTGTTGCATCAAATGTAAAAGGTTCACAAACATTCTGTATATTTACTGTATTATTTATATTGTCTGCTAAAAACATAAAACACATAATCTTCAAGCAATACTTTAAACATAAATTCAGCATATTTTCTCTATGGCCTAAAAATTATAATCGATGCTTTTCTCATAGAAACATTTCTTACACTAGATGTAACAAGGAAAAAAAAACAAATGTCATCCACTTTTAGTGATGGCTTTGAATATGTATAACAGGAAAAGTACCATTTTATTAAGGTGTGAAGAAAAATATTTAGTAAAGCAAAAATATCTCCTCAAATGGCCTCTTTCGGTATTGATTCCGTTACCGTCGAAATTTCAACCTTTCCCACAACGCACAACCCTATCTGCTTGTACAAACACAAAGCAAATCCTCGCCATCCTGCCAACAGGAGAGAAGAATGCATCCATCGGTGAAAAAACAATCAAATCACCGCCGGTTCACCTGCCAACCCTGTCGGGGAAGGTAGAGGCGGACGAGCGGGCGGGCACGCACCGTCTTCGCGAGTGCAATTATACTTGCAAACGACGTGCGATTGACAGTTTTTAGCGTCGGCCGTACGCTCGCCTTAGCCCGGATCCCATTTATCGGTTGGTTTGATCGCGGTTCGCAGCCGCGATCGCTTGTGAAATTGGACGCGGCGGCAGCGGGATTGGAAACGACCGTCGCACTCTTTCGCAGCCAGCCTGAATAATCCCTTCGTCAATTACTTATCATGCCTTTAACAATAGACTTTATTAGTCTCAATGAGTAGAGAAAATAACACATTTTCCAACCGTTCAATATTTTCCAACTTTTAACAATATTTTGCCATTTCCATTTCACATGTACGAATGGATAGACTTAAAGCCAATAAAAATATTATATTAAAAAAGTATAATATTTTTGAAATAACGTTTTAACCACCACCGAATTTCAAATTTTCTAATTTCAAAAACTAATTCTCTATGGCCAAATATTAATATCAGTATGTAAAAATATTCTGTATAATGATGTATTTGGTTATGTATACAATTAACCTGAAAATTAGTTTCTGTGAAAGTTTTAAAAATGTAAAAACATTTCCTTAAGGATGAAGAGAAATACAAGTTTAAACCATACGCTTTATCAGTGGGAAGCCAAACAACACTGAATAAAATTGGATTTGCCGTAAGATAATCGTGAACGCCGAAATGTATATTTTCCAAAATAATACTTGAGAATACTAATGAGTAAAAGTTTATTTGGACATATGTAAAATTATTTTTAATCGTTGACACAAAATGGGATTATATAAAAAGTAATATACACAATATAAAAATAAAATTGAATGTTTCTGCCAGAAATGCAAAAAAAGTCACTGTACATTGCTTTTTTTCAACCTTACAAATGACCGATGAAAACTAACGGTATTCATTAAAATTTTTGATAAATTTGGTAATACGATTAATTTATACTATCATATAATATCTATCTTTTTGAAGGCAGCTTTTGATCTAGTAAACGTTCGTTCTTGCTCTAGTCAATTAGGCAAATGGCTCGATGGACTCCAAAAAGTATCCCAATGCGTATTATTGAATAATGTTAGCAGTACTATTAACCTTAATAGTCTGTATGTCTTGGGAAAAGCGTTATAGAAAATTATTGTCAAAAAGTACAAAAATGATGATGAAAATTTTATTTGTTGCCTGTTTCTCAAGTTTCTTTTAATGTTATCTTTAAGTTGCAAATGAATTGCATCACAATATGCAGCTAAACGCAAACGATTTTCATTCCCAACACGCCTCACTTCTTCCTCAGCGCACGGGATAATGTCGTATGAACGTCGCATACATGTATATGTCAACGCACGGTTACGTGATTATGAAATTATTAAATTATAAGTTTACAGGTAAGCGATTTATGAAATTTCCCATCATTGCAATTAATTATTTAGCCCCACCATTTAATTAATTAGTAATAATTTTACCATATTTTCCATCTTCTCTGAACGTATTACAAGCATTGCACAAACAGATGCTTGTTGAATATACGAATATATACGTGGGTATATTTAGTGCAATCATTGCACTTGCTATCATAGCACAAGATATTTTCCCCTTGCGACTATTTTGTAATACAGGAGGAGACGCTTTTTGGAAAAAAAACAGTAAATAGTTAAGTTGATGGTAGTTTAACTATGAAAATGTTTAATCTTAATAACATCAAGTGTTTATTTATTTGTTTATAATAGTTTTAATAGTGTCAATCGAGCAGAAAAAGTTGCCAACAGTACTTGTCACCGGAATGAAAGATGTCAGAGCGCTACAGCAAAGCAAAAAACGCCGAAAATTGGTTCGTGATTGACACAACACGAGTAGGCTAGATATTATTTAACCTGGATTTAAAATTCATAGGTGGTGGAATTGCAGCAAATTTGGAATACTGCAAGTAATTTGGAATACTCGGATATCTAAATTAATGTAAACGCCATGTGTGTCTTTTTCCGTAAACATAACGTCACTTGACATATAAAGTACTACTAAAGGAACAGGTCGCTCTTCACATTTCTGCTCACATGACAGTCACACGGGTATGAAACGTCTAATTTGAAAACTTTTTCGGTAAGAATGCAATCCTTGATAATCATTTACTATATGATAAGCAACATTTTTGTAATTGTTTAAACTATTAAGTGTTCTTATTAGTTTATGATATTGTTTTGATTTTGTGCATATTTTTAGAATTAAAATTGTGACATGGAATTTTAGGTTAGAATGTGATGCTGTTAATTTGGGATACCGAAAGTGAAGATAATTTTAATCAAAAATATTTATATTTCATATTACATAAAGATTGGTTACCCAAATAGAGACTGTAAAACTGTAACAAAGATTAATTTCTAAGAAAAACTGTAAGCAACCGTCAAAGAAGAAAATGGCGAGTATAATTTGGAATACTATATAATTTGGACATTCCAATTTATCTGCACCCTAAGTAAAATCACACTTTTCGAATTTTTTAGTTTGATAGAAATTTTGAGAAGGTTTCTAGTGTTTGTATTATTAAAGTTTAATAATTTTTCAATACTCAATGCACTTTTAATTGGACTAACCTGTTTTCTTTTCTACTTATTCCCAAAAACCAAACTGATATTACCGCATAAAAAGACCAAATGACTACACCCATTTCAAATTTACTTGCAACAAAAGCATCGTTATACAAGTCCCAAAAGTTTCTGATCTAAAAAATAACTATTATTATTTTTCAATAAATTTCTATATAAATGTACTTAAACATAATTTCCGCAATGCTCAACTACCATTTTTATTCTTCTGAAAAAAAACTGACTTAATGTTTGTTTAAAACCGTTCGACTTCCTCTCATTACGTTTTTCGAATTTAAATTCAAATTGAATATAAATTCGAAAAACAAATCATAAGTACTCGGTGGCAGATGAATGTTATAGAGTGGGTGACTAAGCCCTATCAAACTACATTCCTGGATGACAGCTTTGTGGTGTGTGCATTGTCAGGAAAACCAGTCCGCAAAAGAGCTTCCTCCGTAAATTTTTCTTTAACGACGTCATAGATTGGTACAGTAAAATAGCGTAATAGTTGCACGTCAGTTAGTGTTAGATTTTTTTATTCCACAAATAAATTTCCCTCAAATATCTATCCTCTCGGGGCGCAATGAGCTGAGACGATGCCAATCCTTTGACTCTTTTTTCGGCAGAGGATCATGGTAAAGAATCATAGCTTCGTCTCCTGTAACATTGAAGTCGACATCTTATTTCTATCACTTTTTTTTATTTTTACAGAGGGAAACATTTCAGACATCGTTCTCACTGAACAGTCGAAAGAAGTTTCAGAAACCACCTTGTTTATACCTAAATTTTTCTGTAAAATTCTCAACACAGTTTCTATTAAAAGACCTTATCTTACTGTTAATTCTTTAGTCTTTAAAGGTCTTTCTTTCAGCGCTGCTTCTTCACTAGCTTTGATGTTTTCCTAAGTGATCATGTCTGATGGCAGATCTTTAATCCATTCTCTGCTTAAACAAATTGTCCCGCCCACTTTTTACTGTGAATAGGAAAAGTGAAGATTTGTCATAAATAGCACTTGGGCGTTGTTTAATAACCGTCGTGAATTTCTCCTCTTTAGTGAGGAATTTAATAATTATATGATGATAAATTTTGATTATTGAATTCTTCAGCGCGCTCCCGTGTGTTTAGTGGGCAATATGAGATAACTACAATAATTTTGGGGTATTTAGTGAATAGTTAAATATCGCGTGGTAACAAAATCGTAGATCAATGATTACTTGAAAGTGGGTAGGCCGAAAACATTCGGACATACGTAGTTTAATTTGTGCCCCTTTATAACTAATTGAATTTTACGTTTTTCAGTATCAAGCAATTAAGGTGTTTTAATTTGGGGAAACATTTTTTTAAGAGCAACAACACCAACGTAAATGGCGCGCTTCTATTAATAATAATCTACTTCAAAACTTTCAAATTGCTTAGTTAATTGAAAATGAAATTAAGTAATAGTATTTACGTATTAAAAGTAATCCCAATTTGTTTCTTTTGCAGTTCAGTGATATTTTGGCAGGTGAGAATATTATAAGCCAGCATTTTAAGCAATGTTATCTACTTCCATACTTTCAAATTGCTTAGTTAATTGAAAATGGAATTAACTAATAGTATTTACGTATTAAAAGTAATCCCAATTTGTTTCTTTTGCAGTCCAGTGATATTTTGGCAGGTGAAAATAGCATAACCCAGCATTTTAAACAATGTTGTCATATATAAACTACATGACCGTTCAGAACTGTGTCTTAAATTGCACTGACAGCCGCGTTTTGCTACTATGCATTTTATGTGTTAAGTTCTTACAACACCTAAGAATACAAAGGACAATTTTAAATATTACTTGGACTAACCCGAGCCAAACAAAATAAAACTTGCTAAGTTCTAGTAAAACTCATACTATGAAGGTTCCGTACAAACTAAGGCACATATAACATTTAAGATTACGTAGCTCTTCCATTAAACTTTCATAAAAATTAAAATTATCTTTCATCAAAAAAATATATTACCCAGCATAACTTTTACAGATGTAAAATTATAGTGAATTTCTCAGAAACTATAAGATTTAAAAACATTCTTCTAGTTATTCATATACATATTTTTTGTGATCATTTTCACTAATATCCTACACGACACATATAACACTATGATTCTTATATACATATTTTTGAGTATTTGTTATTAAAACACCATATTCGGGATAACGTGCTTATACTATTATTTTGATTACTTTATTTGGCGCTGTAAAATTTCTACATCAATATTTTATGAGTATTAATTACTTTTTTAATGTTATATATATATATATATATATATATATATATATATATATATATATATATACAGGTTAATTAAATAAAATTCTAGTTTCCACGAGGAATAGTTTATGAGAAATATGGCTGTATCAGAAAGAGTGACGAATGCACACGTAAGTCATCCTATAAGACATTCGTTTATTTTTTTTCGAGGTGCAGAACCCTAAAAACAGTTACAAATAATGAGAGAGTGGCACTAAAATATGAGATAATACTGAAATGGAATTTGTCGCTCAGACACCATTGTTGAATATAATACAAGTACACATCTCGGAATACGTTAATTATTCAATGTTTATTACTGTTTATAAATTATGATAATTCTATTGTGATACAAATAATGTAATTTTCTTTAACCGATTTTTGTAAAGAAGCTAAGTTTACTAACTAAACGACAAGGTGGAATATATGTATTTCGTTAGCACAAGAATACAATAAATTAGATTAACAAAAAATGCGTCCTGCAGGATATTTCCATAAATAGATACAGTGTAAATTGAAAAACCAACAGAAAAGGGGCAGTCACAAAACGACTATGTTTGAAATGAAATTTTATTTGTATACACACCCGCAAAACTTATTTGGCGGATACCACAATAAACTAGAAAAACCGAACCACACCCTCGTTAGAGTAATTTACATACATTTAGGTGTTACAATGCGAACAAATAATATTTTCCGTAACATATTTTTCACAATAAGTATTTATTGTTAATGACAAGATTTTGATATTGCCACACTCCCGCTGCCCCTCGATTCAACATCCCCACGCAACTGCACAATAGGCGCAAGATGAACGTGACAGATGTATCCGCGGAACGCAGCGGGCGATAAATGCAAATTTACGCGAAGAGTTACTCGCAGAATAAGCGCATCACCTGCGGCCGACGCCAATGCGGTCCGAGACAATGGCGATCAGGGCAGGCGAGCTCACAATGGGCACGCCCGTCGCGTTCCACAATATCATATCATTTCAAATAGCATTCAATGGGATCGCAAACATCGTGCACAGTTCGGAAGAGGATCTTCAACCGCGCTAGTAGGTGGCTTCTATTCAGACGTTCACCAATTTCTGAAGCTTCTCATTAAGAGTAATATAATAAGATAACATATATAACAATATTTAGCGGTGATACGGGTACAAAGTTGACTGAAATGACACGTAAGATGAAATAATTGCTAGTTCAAATAATTAAGGATTTTTATGTACATCTTGGTGGAGTCTGCATATAATGTTTGGCAAATTTTAATTCGATTTTTAAGCTGATTACCGATTATTCAAAAGAGGCGTATTTAGGGCATGATAAATCTCTGTAATAGGTATTAGCCGACAAATAGTTACTTCATATACCGCACACATCAATTAACAAAGTATAACAAAACCTACGTAATTCACGTGAGTTTAAGCTACGCTTTTGTTAGAGAAATTCTTATAATACAGTCCAGCTTTAACATAATACTTCCGGTGCATCGTGGCCAACAATGGTCGGAGTACGATAGCTATTATACGCCAGGAGACAGTCCGCTCAGAGCCATTGTGCACAGTGAGGGATGGTACCAATATACGATGCTGATTAGTTTTCCTCTTACACCGTAGACTTTAAAGAGGATTCCTGATCATATGTAATTCCATTATATTGTACGTAGCGTTATTCCTACAATGTACCCTGTTCAAAAAAGTATCAAGCTAAAACAAATATATATGTTAGAAAATTCTAGATATTTTATGGGTATAATTCTGGAAAAAGTTCAGTTACAGTTATGTATGCACAAATAGTACTCCGTGTCATCAGCCCCCTCTTAAATTATTTCGCTGCTCACCATTTTCAATAAGTAAAAGAAAAAAATCTATATCCAAAGACGACGGCCGCGTTGCAAAAAACGCGTATTATTTAAAAAGCGTATTATTTATAAAGAAAAAAGAAAAACAACACAAAACATCCAAAGTTGTTGATTTTTCTTAAAAAACCGTTGATTCAGCGCTTATAAAGAAACAAAACAATTAATTTGTTTATGACAATTAATCGCGGTAAAAATTTTCAATCCCGATAATTTTAGTTCTATCTATACCTAATACCCAATTTTCCTGATTTTTATTAGAATATTCATTAAACCCCAGAATCAAAATTTAACTGTTTGTACATCAGGTGTAAAATTGAACCAAAATACTCTATCTCTATATTGATTTCTTATGTCGAACAATTCCCGAGAAAATCGCCGACATTTCGGTTTTGCAATTTACCATGGAAAATAAAAACACAAAATATAAGTAATATTCTCATATATATATATATATATATATATACATATATATATATATATATATATATATATATATATATATATATATATATGTATTATATATATTTTCCTTGAATTTTATTCCGTGACGCGCAGCGAGACTGGCCAGAACCTAAATATTTATCGGCACCTTTCACTCTCAGCTCAAATATGCAAGGTTTCGCTGTTATATGGCAGTGGATTTTATGCAATTCTGAGGCGGTCAGGTACTTATTGAAATTCGAATTGTAAATAACATAAACACGCGATAACAAGAAGTAAAAGTGCTTAGGAGAACCATGTAATTGAATGAATCGTAAAGTATGTCAAAACAAAGTAGTACTAATAGCTACACTTACAAACCGCTTTATGCTATAATCAAGCTGCCCGACCCAACTTTGTCTAAAGGGCCATATAACCAGGCTGTTCATTGCAATATTGCTTAGTCAAAAACGGACTGCATTTTGTTTCAATAGCTTTTTACATAAAAAGAATTTACGATAAATTTATTAACCGTATTTTCAATAGTTTATTTCTGTACTTTAGATGAGTGCGGAATGAAATGACTCAATATTGTAACAACATAACATCGGTTTATTACGGTTTACTTTGTTTAAATTGAACATTTTTCTGTGATCAAATTTTTTTAACAGAAAACCTCATATTAAGTAATACGGAATAATTACCAGTATACAATATCTATACTTTAGATGAATGCAGAATGATATGGCTCAATATTGTAACTTGGCTCAATATTGTAACAACATAACATCGGTTTATTACGGTTTACTTTGTTTAAATTGAACATTTTTCTATGGTCAAATTTTTTTAACAGAAAACCTCACAATACACAATCCAGAATAATTACCAATATACAATTTCTGTACTATAGATAAATGCAGAATGATATGGCTCAATATTGTAACTCCATAACATCGGACTATTACGGTTTACTTTGTTTAAATCGAACATTTTTTGTGGTCATATTTTTAACAGAAAACTTCATAATAAACAATCCGGAATAGTTACCAATATACAATTTCTGTACTATAGATGAATGCAGAATGATATGGCCCAATATTGTAAGTTGGGTCAATATTGTAACTCCATAACATCGGTCTATTACGGTTTACTTTGTTTCAATCGAACATTTTTCTATGATCAAATTTTTTGAACAGAAAATCTCACAATACACAATCCGTAATAATTATCAATATACACGGTTATTGCCTTATTTTTAATATTTTATTTTAAACAGTTTAAAAATTTAACCCAAAAAGGCACCAAGCACATTTCAATTATCCTTCGCTTAAATCATGATTGCTCATTACCTACAATAAAGTACTAAAAATAAAATATATATCCAATGTCCATCTGGACACTAAAAGATAATATAATATAAAATTTTAATGTCAATCGAATAAACGGTTTTATGCCAAACCCGAAAAAAAAACAAACAAAACTTCCCTCTATAAAAATACCGTAATACTGCTCTTTAAACAAACAGTTAAGATGTTCCCAAGACACAACCAGCGTGCCGTTATTGACATTTCTTAAATACCATTAATCTTTACTTAAATATGATTTTCCATTAGCATAGAAGTAAACCATAAATCCAATTCACTTGGTAATAAAATATCAATTCACTTACATAAACAACACTTCCCAAAGCTCTATAAAGAGTAATATAATTCCAATGCAATGCAGCGAACAGCAATTTGTAACAACATACAAATTGGCAAATGCAATTAAAGAGTATGCACGTTCGCATTACGTACGCAAGCAACATTTACAACGTTAGATACGGCCAAAAGTCCGCTCCCATGCGGACACTTATAAGGCCCGACCGGCTTTGTGAATTACCTCAGTCAATTTTCTTTCACGCTCTGCTTGCCTTTATTTCTATACGGGGCACAGAGAGTATCGCGCGTGTGTTTGATGTTTTATCAGTTTCTTTTTTCAATAGCAATCCGGCTTTAGCGACTTCAAAAGGAACATTATTCGGATTGCGAGCATCGTTTATGAATGAGACTAATTTTAGGAGAGTTTTTTTTTTATTTTATAGCGGATCTCGATCGGATAGTGTGTGGTAGTGGTGGGGTGTAGAGTTGGCTCGCTATGAAGCTATAGGAAATTTAAACACAGACATCTAGTTAAGGTTCTCGACGTATGGCTTCGATTATAAGTAGATTTTATGTTAATAAATAAAAATTGTAAAAGGATTCCCTATTTTACTCGATCGGCGTGGGAGAGCGTTAACGCAGTCGTAAGTGGTTTTATAGATCGTATAATGTCTTAACTACACTCACAATGTATTTTGTATCGTGTGTGGTAGTGGTGGGGTGTAGAGTTGGCTCGCTATGAAGCTATAGGAAATTTAAACACAGACATCTAGTTAAGGTTCTCGACGTATGGCTTCGATTATAAGTAGATTTTATGTTAATAAATCAAAATTGTAAAAGGATTCCCTATTTTACTCGATCGGCGTGGGAGAGCGTTAACGCAGTCGTAAGTGGTTTTATAGATCGTATAATGTCTTAACTACACTCACAATGTATTTTGTATCGTGTATCGATAAAGTAAATAAGAAATGATGCAAAAATAGTAAATAAAACCAAAAAATATTCTTCTATTTATTTTATTTCCATACTTTTATTGTTCTGTGCTAATACTAATTGTGCAAGTACAGTTTTTGCACTTGACCGAACTTTTATTTTATTATAAAACAGTTAAAAGTCCAAAATTAATTTTTACGTAGTAGTACCTAAATAAGTAATAACTAAGAGCCAATATACAGGTTTCTATTAATATTTATGATAATAATAATAATAACGTTTGACACAAAAATTTACAAAAGCAAGTCTCACATTTTTTAGTCAATGTTCATGAAATTAAATTGCAAGGTAAGTTGTAATCGATTCTAATATCTAAAGGCAAACAAAGATAAAGAAAAAAATAATCTGGAAAATTTGTGTTCCAAAGTATATCTTTACGTACGTACGTACTTAGGTAGACAAGTACCAATCAAAACTGACACAACCGATTTTAAATCGGATACCCATTAATCTGAAAATGACTTGATATTATTAAATGTACATATAAATTCACGTATATTTTATTCAGAACGTAAGCGGCAGAGCTTCACTAAGCTATCTCGGTTTAAGCACACAGAGAAATAACAAAAAGTACCCCCTATTGACAAATAGTAGATGTGTCTTATATTTTCTAACAGATCTTTAGGAAATAATTAACTATGCGACATCCAAAAAAACTTTTATTAGGGTTCAAAGTAATAAACAAAATAGTAAAACAAAGAACTCTTATAATTTCGTAATGTCCGCTCGTACGTACATCCGTCTGTCCGGCCGACTATCACAAACTCACATTTTCTACAGTTTCAGACATAAAGTTTTAGTTTATAAAATTTTGCAAGCAGGCTTTTTCCAAAGAGGGTCCTTAATTGATATGCAACATATTTAAAAAAGTTAATGTACCTCACGATACATGTACATATGATATTTTCATATTAAAGAGGTATCAGCTCAATATTTCGTTTTACAAATCTTAAATTTAAATCGAAACATTAATTAGGGTATTTAAATCGTACAGTTCGAAAATTAAAAAAAAAAGTACGATTAACGTCATTGTCCTATATAATGTTTTGACTTCTTTTGACGATTTAGTTTTAAAAACTATGACTTAGTCCGATTTTCGGGAATTTTTTAAATTAAATTTATTGCCTTTAGTTTTGAGTAATCTATCAGCAGTAGCAATGACTGTTAATATTAAGTAAATAAGCAAAATTACAATTCTGAATAAAACATAGTTCGAACAATATTTTAATTCAACGTGTACGACTGCACGTTGTACAGGCGTCGTGTAGCGCCGGCAGCGCACTGCGCGCGCGCGCCGTGCCGCATGATGGATCGCGCAATCGAGACAGATGCGGCCAAACAAAACAATAACCACTGTAAATAATATGAATCGACAGCACTTAGAGAGGCGGTCATGAATGACGCGACGCGTACGGACACTGGACGCGCGCCAACTGGGCAACGCTTTTGATTGCTAAGCGACCGCACAGCGACGGAATATTAATCGTCGAACATTCAATTATACGAGAATAGACGAGCGTCGCCGCTCGAGACGGGCGGCTAAATCGCGCGAGCGCAAGTTCACGGTCGCGCTTTAGACGCCCGCGAATGTTTACTCAAAGCGCAGCGCGAAGACAATAAACTCTTAATCTTTGTTAATAGCGTGCATATGATTAGCGACGTAGATCAATAAAAAACAAACACTGACATATAAAGTGCGTGAAAATAAAAAAAAAACTATAATATCTATAAATGTACTAGATTTCGAAATATTACTATATAATCTTGTATATACTAATATTTATTATATTTTTTTTATAATTGAAGTAAAACTTCTTTACGCACGCTTGACTTGGGGAGTAAGCTGGTGAATGCGTGACGAGAGCGTTACGAAAAGTGTGATCGGGCGAGGCGAACGGAAGTTGAGAGGGAGATATAAGTTAGTGAAAACAGAGAGAGTTACGTTTCGTATATTACTGTAGGGACAAGAGAGAGTGGTGCGAGCACACATTTTCTTTCTCTCATAGCCAGTTATGTTTCGTATATCTAAGACACAGTGCAAGCCTATTGTCTGTATCACACTGTAGGAGCAAGAGAGAGCAGTGTGCGCGCATATTTTCTTTCTCTCTTCCTCTCATAGCCAGTACATGAAATATATATATATATATATATATATATATATATATATATATGCGAGTTTGCTAGCGTTACGCGAACGGTGATTTTTTTATTATTTTGTAATTTCATTTCGTTCTTGAACAATTTTATAAATTATTATTTTGTTCAATACATTAAATATTCTACGTTTAAAGTGAATAAAATTGTAAATTCATTTTAAAGTTCATATTTTGTGAATTTGAAGTTTTACTTCAGTCGTGTGGTCTAAAGCACACTCGTTTTTTTATGTTTTTTGTTTATTATATAAACAAAAAACATAATTATATTTATTTACTTATGTACTTTAATGTATGTAATTGATACATATGGTAGTCTTATTTCTACGAGAGTAATCTCTACAACCAACCAGAAAAACTGTCCAGCCCCGCTCGAAGAGCGGCCGGGAATGGGACCCGGGTCTCCGGGGTGTGCCGCGCCATCAATGGCCGTATGCCTTATGATCAACGCAACACACCACGGTGACGACGTTCATAGTAAATAACTCATGTAATCTCGTCACAACCACACGCCCGTTAAATCGTCTATCGCGATGCAGTTACAGTAGATCCACGTGCACGAAATTTGCTTGCTGGATTCTTCAGATGGGTGTTTTAAAGTGTTTATAGCGAAATGTAATTTTTTATTACACCTTACATGTTAAGTGGAGGCGAAACAATTTCCTTTGCGTATTCACACCGTTGGTAAAAAATATTTCAATGACATTGAGATCTCATAAACCATTTTTAGATTTCTATACTTTAAATGGAAAAACGGAACCTTTATAAGATCACACACATATCTGTCTATTTGTCACAGTTGCTTTTCTCAGAAACCGCTTGACGTAGGACATTTGGCACTATAATAAAACATATTAACTCAGAAGTCAAAAATATTCACATGAAATGTTTGGGGGGCAATAATTAAGTTTCCGAGCTCGGAAATCCGTACCGGCTTGATATATGCTATACTGAAAAGTTCAAACCTACGTCCTGGAATCTTAAAGACAAACTAATTGTATTTACAAGGCGGACTAAAATCGGACAGTCTTTTGTATTGATCCATAGATCGTACCTATTTTTTTTAAATAAAATCGAAAAACTATTTCCGGAGGTAAAGTCGAAAATTTAATTTCTGCTTGCCAGTTATTGTGGAAATGTCATTTTTATAAACGTTCTGATAGACTTTACTTAAAACAGCTCGTTTTCTTTTTAACTTTTTTTGAAAACACGATTTTTTAAGAAAACACAAAAATCGCGATGTTTCACTAACATGTAATAACAAGATAAACGATGATTCGATACAAACAAGAATGAACATTCTAATGTTAGATCATATGACACGGAATGACACTGCAATAGGATTATGTACGTTTGAGCGCTCAACCGCGCTTGATCGCTTCTTTACTCACGACTTAACAGGATCGAGAAACTTTCCCGCACATTAATATCGATATTGAGAACACATCAAAATTCAAAAGTTTATATATGTATATTTCGAGCTTTTCGTATTCACTGTAGCGTAATAGAATATTATTAAAATATTTAACCTTTGACATGAGGACGCGTGACTAAATCTAATTCAGGTTTTCGTACCATAAATAACAGCATTTAATTTCAATATAAAAATTCCACACGAATTTCTACAATTTTTACCAAAATTCGGAGTCAACGTAATATCTTCTCAGAATTGAGAATCTTCAAGAACTTCAAGAATCTTACGTAATAATCATAGTGAAATGGCCCTCGTGAGATATTTTGAAAATATTGTTTGTAGTTACGATGGCGTGTTTAAAAAATAGATACATACTGTTTCTGGACTTAAAACTTGACTTAACCATCCTTGAGATAATTAAAAAAGGACAAGTTACAATTAACTAAACAACATTTCTCGTTTTTGGTAAAAAATTAAATTATGCTTCATCTCTGCATTTATTTCATCTATGGATTCATGTTTTCACTAAGTATAAAAATTGTCAAAATTGTTTACAGAATAGTCCCCAATTTGAGTAAATAACATTAAATACTCGCACATATAATGACTATAATTCTATACAGTGGAAAAAGTTCTTATTTCACCTGTCACGAAAGTTGATTACATTGGTTTTTGTTTTGTCTTGCCAATTATCCTAGAAATTTCAGTACATCTCGATCCCTTTTACATAATCTATTCAGTAGAAAAAGTTGTTATTCTTTCAGTATATCTCGGCCCCTTTTACATAATCTATTCAGTAGAAAAAGTTGTTATTCTTTCAGTATATCTCGGTCCCTTTTACACAATCTATACAGTAGGAAAAGTTGTTATTCTTCCAGTATATCTCGGGCCCTTTTACATAATCTATTCAGTAGAAAAAGTTGTTATTCTTTCAGTACATCTCGGTCCCTTTTACATAATCTATTCAGTAGAAAAAATTTTTATTCTTCCAGTATATCTTGGGCCCTTTTACATAATCTATACAGTAAAAAAATTGGTTTTTGTTTTGTCTTTTGTCCAATTATCCTAGACATTTCAGTATATCTCGGTCCCTTTTACATACTCTATACAATAGAAAAAGTTGTTATTCTTTCAATGTATCTCGGTCCCTTTTGCATACTCTATACAGCAGAAAAAGTTGTTATTTCACCTGTCAAGAAAATTAATTACATTGGTTTTTGTTTTGTCTTTTGTCCAATTATCCTCGATATTTCAATATATCTCGGTCCCTTTTACATACTCTATACAGTAGAAAAAGTTGTTATTCTTTCAATGTATCTCGGTCCTTTTTACATAATCTATACAGCAGAAAAAGTTGTTATTTCTCCTGTCAAGAAAATTAATTACATTGGTTTTTGTTTTGTCTTTTGTCCATTATTCTAGGTATATCAGTATATCTCGGTCCCTTTTACATTACTTTTATAAACATGAGCATTATACATGTTTAACAATTATTTGTAAATTATTGCAGTTTTATTATCCTCATTAAGGAACTAAATATACACTAACATCACAAAGGATAAATACTGTTAAAAGGTTCTTGGTCGCGATGCTAACAGTAACAGGCGCAGAGCAGTGTTTAAGTTGTTTTAATGGTTTCTACGGTGGTAAATAATCATGAATAGCAAAATTATATTTTTTTAATAAATTCCATTTTATTGCTTCTTTTTCAATAAAAAAAACCTTAAAATAAGATATTCTTTAAAGCATTCCCTAATATAGTAAAATTGCTTGAAAATGCTTATCTTACATCGTCCGTATTTTTTTTTTAATTACCTAATAAGTACAAATATTTTGAAAAAAAACTAAAGAAAAACTTCTAAAACTGAAAATGTCTATTAAACATATATCCTCAATCTTCAAATAGTTTACGCAGTTTATTGAAAAAAAACTACAAAAATGGTTCCAAGTCTCCTAACTTCTGCGGTAAAATATATACACAATGAAAAATAAAAGTTTTAAATAGTTTAATAACAATACTGTGTACCCTTAAATATCCTCTAAAACTGAAAATGTGCATTAAACATATATATTCAATCTTTGAATAGCTATTGTTAAATTAGGAAAAAAAAAGTTCATTAATAGTTTATGTAGTTTATTGAAAATAAATTCTAAAAATGGTTCCAAGTCTCTTAACTTCTACGGTAAAATATATACACAATGAAAAATAAAAGTTTTAAATAGTTTAAAAACAATGCTATATTGTTTAGTACAAATTGTTTAAATATTTTAAACAATTTTTATATAAATAAATGTGCCTGGAACCGTCGTAGTGCGAGTTATATTCGTACTCGACAAGTATGGCTCGTACTGGATCGATTCGAAATAAAAGACCAGCAAAGCGCGGACGCACGGTCGCAGAGAGAAAATCCTTTGAAGTGCCGCATAACGTAAAGGCCGTGCGCGGCACGAGCGACTCGACCGCATCCTCCCGAGCGCATTCCCCGCGCGACCCGCACGCACCGGCACTCCATTATCAAAGCGACCTCTCCTTAAAGAAACAACACGCGACATTTGAACCGAACCGCACACCGCTCTATATTGCAACACAAATATTAATACACAAACGGCGCAGAGCGGGACGCCTATAGCTGGCAAATCTTTGAAGTAAGTTTGCTCAAAAGAAAGTTCAATCAAAGCATCCCGTTCTCTTTTATATACGTATATCCTCTAATGGTATATCCCGACGCTGCAGACGCCGGGAAGGTTTTCGATAAAGTTCTTCTGTCGCGACCGTCGCATTATTTGCGTTCCGCCGTCTTATATCATAGCCGATATCGGCGGTGCCCCGTATCGATACGTCTTTGTGGGAGATATTAAAATTCCGCCTGCCCGCGATCGGTGCGTTTTATTCAGCGAGCCGGCTTTCTTAAATTATTCACATTAAAAAGTTATCACTGAAGACGAATGGCGCCTCGGCCGGGGCCGTTACATGTTTTCACAATGAGACGCTCGAGCGACATCAAAGCGGCGAACAAAGAGATAACAGGAGACATTAGGATTTCGAAATCTTCAAAAGCATCTTTAATTTCATCACGTCGCTAAATAACAATGGTAATACCCCTGGCAATAAATTGCCAAAGAAGGGATTTTGTCTTGCCTGACGTGAAGAGGCCTAGAACAGTAGCGATTATTTAGTGAGCTCCGTTTAGCCTTAAACGCAGATAGTACAGGGCGAGTAAATTTCAAAGCGAATTTACGTCATGATCTATATTTAGTTACATTACGACTTCTATTCGTAATGTAAAGAATTTCCCAATACTGGAAATTTAGATGGTCTATGACTAATTAAGGATCAGTCAATATCATCTGTTTGTCAATAGAGGTGGATAACGCAATTGCGCCTATATAAGATATGTTTTGTATAGCTAATGTTTCTCAAGCGGGGATCAGAATTAATCGAAAAAGTGTAATAAATACTGGCTATCGATCGAATGCGTATATCGTAAATAATCCTAACGCACATCCATGCGTGCTTGTAAATTTAGCATTAAGTTGCCATCGTTCTCATTTCAATGTAATAGTGATGTAACTCACATCCGCATTCGCGAAGGAACATATATATTGCTAATAGTTGTCTAGCCATAAATTATACAGTAATACATCAAAACGGTACTTGCTAATAATAACAATTATTTTAAAGATATTTATTTATGTGTACGTTTGATACTAGCTCTCCGTCCTGGCTTTGTCCGGGCAAGAAATATTTTAGTTCATTTTTGTATAATAATTACTAACGATTAATTTGCTGACGGTGTTCTCAACAGTTAAGTATTTAACCTGTGCTTTAGGCTGAGTATAGAAATAACTAAACTAAAAGTTTAAATCAAAAATATACATAGCGCCCATCTGGATACTATAAACTATATGGTGATGGAAATTTTATACTAATGCATATTCATGAGATTTAGACGTAAGTATGTAAAAAAAAATAAACGTCCTAGATCCAAATATTAGATTCTCTGATTTGAATATAAAAAACGAAACAAAACCTAACAACGATGGGTTACCAATAAAATTACTGATCAATTTTATAGTGTGTCACCAAGAGCAACTATTGCTTACTAAAGAGAAAAGAGCTAGGAGGGAGAAAATAAATTAAACAAGCAAAACGTGCAATGCTCATTAAACAAAGTATTTAATTTCAAATATAACTTATCCTGTGAATAACGAGACGATAACTAATAGACCATATAAATTAATACTAATATAAACATTTTTAAATTTTAAAAATCAAACATTCATTCCATCAATTGAGTATATTAGAAGTAATAATAATATCGAAATATAAGTATAAAGTATAAATTATTATATCACAACTATAACTTGTTTTATTAGTAACTATAGTGAATTACAAATTATAAAAATTAATATTAGACTTAGGGACTTTCTTTGATTGAAAAAAATCGATCGATACTGTAAACACTTGTTCCTCTCTGATGGGCCAATACAATTAAATAGTGCATAGTGATGTGCCCTCTAATCGGATTTGAACAAGAGCAGCTATCATAAAATATCTCAAATGCACATAGTTTTGAAATCTACGGCCGTAATATTTTATTATTTATTTTGATCACATACCTTGAATAATTGAAAATTGAATTTTCGTAAGCATTTGTGGCATTTCGATTTAATTAAACAATGTTTTTGAATATAAAAAGTACTATAAAATAAAATTTTCGTTTACGTATGTTTCCTTACTTCCAATGAAATGTAGTCACATCAACTTATAATAGCCACCCATTATATTGAGACATGATTTTCGATTGAATGGAAAGAAATTTCAGCCGCAATTTTAGTGAGAAAAAATCGATTATATATTCCCAATTATAATTATATATTTATATATTTCCCAAGTATTATTAATTTTTTTCAATTAAATCAAGTATTTTTAATTTAATCAAGTAATTAAGTATTATTAAATTTTTCTCAAAAATTTCCACTTGAACATTTCCACTTTTGAGAATTGGGCGAGATTAAATATACTCATTATGCCTTCCAAGTTTCTACGTCAAATACTTTGAGTAAAATTTTGTGAATATTTATAACAACATTTCTAGCGCTATAATTTCTAAAACTTTAAAACGAAAAAAAAAATAAAATCGTTGTAAATCGCCCTTTCAATTGTATTTCAACGCGATACAAAAAATTACCAATAAAATTATTACAGTACTTTATATGCGCCTCGAAAATTTCTATATGAATACTTTGAGTTAACCTTTGAGATATTCTATATATGGCTTTATTATTACATTAAACGATTTCTGAGAAAAATATTGTAGCTATTCATCTCTAAAACTATATCTATAAAATTTATAGAAGTATTTTTTTCGGATACTTGGATTGTCCCCTTGAAATTTCTCTATGAATATGGACACACATCCAGACACCTAAGTGGTCTTACAAGAGTACCTTTTTTCCTTTCGATGTACAGAAACCTAACTGGAACCCATCCGATCTTTTACGATTAGAGAATATTTAGATACTTATAAGCATGGCTATTCATTTTTAGCTTTCCATGGTTGAGGACATTCCTGACGATAGGATGATCCTCATTGGTTTAAAAGATGAGCAAAATAGTTTGTCCCAGTTTACACAAATATACGGTCTTATTCATATATACACTGGTATATCTCTTCTCACAGTTATAATGGTTACAACAAACTTTTTCCCATTTATTCACACACATCCCCAAAACTACGTACTATTATTTTTTTATTTTCCAGTGCTTTCATCAACAATTTTTCGTATACAATTGGCTATATTCAACATCCATTTATTTAATTAAATCTCCACTCACTACCTAATTTGGAAAACGCATGCCTCCCATCATTAAATTACCATTCCAAATGTCTAGCGAACCCAAGATTGGACCGTTTCCGCACCCGCGACTTCCATTCATGGCTTCCTTCCCCCATTCTGTGCATACAGTCGTCCCGATACGTCCATTGCGCACGTACGATGATCGCCCCTTGACACTTCAATCCCGCACAATAGCCGTCCGAATGTAACACTTGCACGTGAAAGGGAATCGACAAAGAGACGGTTGAACGGGGGCGCGGAAGTATGCCTTGAAAATATGTTCAGGTGATGTAAAAAAAGGCAGTAAGTGTGATGAAGGATATGGAACGACTTCTTTTTATTATCGCCGTATAATGCGTTCTCTTCCACTGCACACATTACTCAAAAGCTGATGACGAATTTTTAGGTTTTTTAAGCTCTTAAGAAATTTTGCACAGTAGTACCTCGATACTAGTCAAATAGGGACATGAAGTTCTTCTTCGGCGTTTGCCGTATTTTGGCTACTGCGCATAATAGAAATTTGGACAAAAATTAATCCCAAAAAATATTTGAGGCACCATGCAATTTTAATAGTCGTAAATTAAACACAGAATAACTAAGATGGCGGATTCAAAAATGCTTATGGCTAAAATATTTATGGCATGTCCATTAAATATATTTAAAACTACTTGCGTAAAGGTAACCGGAAATGATGGTTTTAAATAAGTAGCAAATGTAAGAGAGAATTTTACGTGAGTGCGAGTATAAAACGTTGTGGTTAGGTCAGAGTGTTAGAGAGAGGGTTAACACTCGCCAACAGCTCTTGGGCTAATAGCAAAATATTACGTGCGGTTTTAGTTATAAATCCGATCACATCCAACGTCAAGGGGTACACTATACTATTATCTATTTACTTATAACAAAACATCGTGGATCATAGATTCAAGAGTGACAAAGAAAAACGTGTCATAACGAACGGAGTTCACATACCTCACTACTTTTATTATCCTTGTAAACAAAATTACACACACACACACTAATAATGAGAAACTTCTAAAAAAAAACGCTTTTTAACAGTTCCTCAGCTTTATAACAGATATGAAACAAAACTGATATTTAACTGATATGAAACAAAATATTACTTAACATTAGTTTAAAAAATATTTCTCCTAATATCTATTCCGTCAAAAAAAAGTACTTTTATAAAAGCGCTAAATTGTCTATTCTCAAAAGTATCTAGTTAAAAATGAGTGGTAGAACTCTGAACGTAATGTCTGAACGTCATGTCATGTATTACCACAAATTTCATTTTGACAAAACGTAACGTATTACGATTTTTGTAAGTATTAATAATTTAATTAACGTCAATTCTTTTTCGAAATGTTATTACCACGTAACTATTTTGTCTATCATATATAAAAATGCCGGTACAACAAGCTGTACACATATATTTTTAAATACGATTCTGCCTTTTTCTGAATACCTGTAAAAATATAACTAAAATGACATGAAAAAAAATCTTATTGTAATTAATACCAATATCAATGTAACATAATGTTTTACCGTCTTTCATTATAAGTTCAAATATTTCTCGTCTTTTCTGTTTCAGCAAATGTTTGGTCCAAGTTCACGTCTCTACACCTTTATTAAAAAGACACGCGTAACGTATGAACAAATCAATCTATTATTTATTTATTTTTTTGCTATTACGAACGGAGACGTAAAAACATTATCATTAGATCTATACAAGATTACTTTACAAGACAGTAAGGCAACACGAACGCAGGCGACGTACAAATGCGTCCAAAACGTAGGGCACATCGAAACTTACAAAAAAGAAAATAGCTCTTTTGGAACAAACAAATGGACAGGGATTGGCATAGAGGAGGGACAGACAATGTCGTCTCTAGTAAAGAAAACTAAAAGTAACGTAAGGATAATCGTTAAAAGATCTTCTCAATAGTTGCTTATTTACTTCAGACCTAGAAAATATTGAGTTGTTAAAGGTAGATACAGCAGACCATAGATGTCATAATAAGTTACTACATGGTCACCCGCCTCCCCTCAGCCCCAGCAGCAGAGTCACTCAACGATCTCCCCCGACTAGTTAGTTACTCTCACTGAGTTATCAATCAAGACGCCCACGTCAAACCTAATAACGGCGAGTCGGGCGGCACGGCGCCCACCTGCGTCCGCGGACGGCGCGCCGTCGGCGGACATCAAACGGACGTCCGGTCGCCTTATCGCATTGTCCGGTCGAATGAATAAAGAATGAAAGGGGCGCGCTAACGAACCTCGCGAGACGACGCCGGACGGCCGCCCCCGCCCTTTGTTTGCGCGGCCGCGACCTCCCGCGGCCCCGCCTCTTCTTAGTTTCTTTTGACGTACCGAGAATTTATAAAAATTGCCTCATTATCTACTGAAAATCAGAAAAACTGATGGTTAAAAAGAACGTTTTACGGTTAAGTTTACAAAAGCTTCTTTGGTCTCACGTTCCCGCACATATATTTTTTAAATTGAAAGCTTATTAAGAAAGCTCGTAAATTTTAAAATAACCAGTGTTCGTATTACAAAATTTGACATAACTTCTCTATTTGGAAACGAGAAAAAGAGAGTTATGATGATTTTATTTTAATTATACGACTTTTGAATGAACAAACGCATTTTATTATATAAACCGCTGAAAGAGAAAAATGTATCGACATAAAATAAATTCACACGGATACATACGGATAGAGATAGTCTAACATATTTCTCTTAAGACCGCGTTACGTGTCCTCCCAGGTGCCAAAACGACCCGTACGAAGGCAATTAATTGGGTATTTGACTAAGTTTTTTTTATTTCATTAAATATAATTTCAAGGTACAAGCTGATCAAGAGTGAAAATTTTTTAATAATCTTAAAAATTGACCGAGTTATAAAAATTTTAAATTTAATCTTTAGAGAAGGACGGCAATAGTGTGTTGTGAGGTCATTTTTAATATTGCACATTATATTCTACGATAGGAAAAGAGACAGGGATATACCCAACTCTATCCGTATCTTCAAATTTAGAAGCCTAGAACTGACTTATTTTTCAATCAATTTTTGAATTTTTTTCAAGACAGGTTTTTAATTAACTTATATTTCACAATATTGTACGAAAAATATCAAAATTTAGAATGAGTCAACTACTCTATTCATTGGATTAAGATTTTTGGTATGTATTTGTTATTTGATGAACGTAGTCTTGCATTTTATTTTAATTAATAAAGTTCCGCGAAGTGACGCGTTCGAATACCCCAAATTAAAACTTTTAAAAACCTTTTAAATTTTTTTTTAAACTGGGAATCAAAATTACAAAGCGTAAATGGTCAATTTTTATCCATCGAAAACGCTTACGTTATTACGACAATTATTTTAATGAGGGTTATTAAATTGGTTACAAAATTGGTTTAAAAATAAATTGGTTACATTTTACTTAACAACAGCAGCTAATCTGTAAGAGATAGGCTATCGGACTTTTCTTTAGACCTTTTTAAGAACTTCAGTTCTCCCATGTATTCAGCGGAAGCACAGAGGTAAAGAACACCCAAGCCTATCCGTGTATATTCAGTGATTTTTTATAGTTTCTTAGTTATAAACTTTTTTGTGTTTTTTTAGCCAAGCTCACAAATTGAAGACAAAATGTTTCTTCGCGACCAACATGATTCTTTTATCAACTACTTGACCAACTGAACTATTCGAAATAAAAACATTGCATGTTATATGTCTTAACATTGGGACAAAAAGTCACAAAGAAACATTTTGCCTTCAATCTATGAGTTTGGCTAAAATACCAAAAAATTTAAACTTGGAAATTATAAAAATCATTGAACATATATCTCTATGTATGTTCATGTTCCGAATAGGGATATATATTTTCTACCTCTGTGCTTCCACTTGACACTATTTTTTGGAATACCTGTTTATACATACTAGATATAAAGCCTATGACAATCTGAAAACAATAAGGTAACATCTTACTAAAATTTTACGTCAGTAAAATTATTAGTTTATGCTTGAATCCCTAAAAAAACAAACAATGAAAAGACTTTGCCCTTTATTACATTAATGTGATAAAATACAAAATTGTGAATGTATTAACAATTATATTTAAAAGAACATTTATCGGGGCTAAAAATTACACAATACTTTTAAAACCCTTCAAAATCTCCTAAAATTGCGCGTCCAAAATTTCTAAAAAGCTTTTAAGTTCCCTAAACAAATCTGTCGAAAGGTAGAAATTTCAAATTTGACTTTTTAATTCATGACTATTACACAAATCAAGAAAAAAGGTCCATTTACTAAATTATCGATTCATGAGCGAGTTTTATTTTTTTTTAATATTGTAAATGGTTAATTCGATCAATTCTGTTAAACATAATCCCTCAGTTAAATAGTTATTAATTTTACGTTAAATCCGCTTGCGTGGACACGTCCTTTTATTATTATTTATGTTATATATATTTAGTTTAACTATTGATTATATATGTATATAGGTAACTTTCAAGGACGCTATTCAAGAGTAGGTTGCTAATAGGTTTTTTTACCAGGTGGTTATACCAGGTTTCTAAGCATGATTAATTTTGATAAGTAATTCTAAAATACATTCAGTAGTTTTTACGTAATGAAATAACGGATCGTTAAGATACTGACAGAAAACTTCTTTTTACATAATTTATAGTGCTCTAACACGTCACTATTCTGTACTAGTACTCTAACACGTTAGTTCATTCGTTACAGTCAATATGTTTGAAATGTTACAAACTTCTTATGTTTATACTATCAGCTTGTCGAATCTACAACGTGGCTATAGAGAGCCAAATATACATTTGTTCAGTAAATTATGATACAAATTAAAATTAGGATTGTATCAAAGCATGTATGAGGTTACAGATTTAGCAAAAACCTCATAGTTTTAAGAGTTTTGAAAATTCATACTTTTGCCTGATGTTTCGGGTGCCACTGCTGAATTACATTATTTTTCATTCTTTATTTATACGAGATATTCTAAAAGAGTAGAATAACTCGTACGTATAAAAAATCTTCTATAAAAAAAGAATGGAAAATGAAAAATCCCCTCCTTAAAAATAAAAACCTTAACCTCTTTTTTTGAAAATTCATACTTTTCACACATGTTTCGGGTGCCACTGCTGAATTACATTATATTTCATTCTTTATTTATACGAGATATTCTAAAAGAGTAGAACTAACTCGTGCGTATAAAAAATCTTCTATAAAAAAAGAATGGGAAAATGAAAAATCCCGTCCTTAAAAATAAAAACCAGTTAACCTCTTCATTTAAAGTGATGGTACCCAAAACGCCAGGCAACGGTATAATTTTCGTAATTCTCTAAAAACAACCATTTCATTAAACTTAAAATATCTAATCTTAGTTTCAAATAAGACCATTATTTAGGAGTTGCATATTTTTTTCTATATTGCCACAATTATAAAATGTATATACATATTTTTGATGACTTTGTACATAAAGAGTTTTCAGTCGAAATTTAGAAGCAGACTCAATATAATTTGTCATAATGGCAGCGGAAAGCTTTGCCACATTCCATTCAATACGACGATGAAAAGCTATATCAAGACATTTCCCATCGCGGTGTTTACCTCACTATGGTGGAAAATATCTTCAATATGCAAACGAAGATCATTTTAGATTTCTGATGCATATGTTCTAATTTTTCCACTTTCCGGCTTACTGTTATAAATTTATATGTTCGAAACCAATACTTTAATTAACTTCAATATCTTTATCATCCTCTGTTAATTTCTGCAGTCTACACGTGCTTGGGAGGCTAATTGGCACTTTGCTAGGCGGGCTGCGTCGCTCGCCCGCCCTAACACAACAATAGCTGCCTCCGCGCGTATCGCCTTTGAGGCTGAGATGCTACATTCCAAATCGATCCATATGGCGGCCATCAATAGTACGAGTCCAGCTTGCTCAGCATTAAATGCATTAGGAAAATACAACAAAGAACAACGAGGAACTGCCAACAAAGGCCTAAAGCAAAATACCAAGCCAACCTTGCTTGTTATGATGTAAGTTCGTTAACTCAGGTTGTAATTTACTATTGATTTTGATATACCAGATTTAAAAAAGGATAATTAATAAAAGACGACAAATTAAAAAGAAGACTAGAAAAATATAAAGAGATATTTATCAATTTAAAAAACCGAATTTCAAATTACACTTAAGATGCAAACATTTATGTTCTTCTGAACAGTGATAACTCATTTCAATTACATGTAACAAACTAGTCAGTCAAGAAAATTTCTATTATATTTTATATATAAATTACATATTTCGCAATTAGTGCTTAGTAACTTGTTTAAACAATTCAGTTGCAAGATTTGACCTAAACGTACTAACACGTGCAGTTATATAAAAGCTTTTAATGTCCGCCATATTGATTTAAGACTAACGTAGCTGACCGATTTAGCTTATCGTAATCTGCTCATCAAACCCTTTCATTTGATACACATGTCAAGGTGGTGGTTACAGAAATAATAAATCACCCATCTTGTCGCATCCGCCATATTGTATTTAGAATGACGTCGCTTAGCTAATTGTGCATTGTCATCAAAACAAAACAGGTATACAAAATCTTAAGCCAAACGTTTGGGGGAAACTGATTTAAAATTAAGTTGCAAGATTGCAAGATATTTATGAGGTAAAACCTCATCCAATTTTTCTTTTCCATTTCAAACTTTGAATCAATTTACTTATATTTTTATCACTACTGCTAAGCTTTCACATTAAAATTATTCAACTAACAACAGATGACGTGAATTGCAAAGACTCAAACAATCACTAAAACGGCCGACGACAACGCGTCCTGCATCAACATGTGAGCTTTTGCGGCGCCCATTCATTTGTCCGCGGGTGGGCGGTCAACTGGTCCCCTCAAATTGGTAGAGAGCCGGATTAGAAGCCCAGTATCCCGATGATCGTGCGCTACATAGCAACAACGACGGCGGGCAATTCGTCAACTGACTGCACTGCAAGACAATTCCTTAGGGGAACCTGACTTTTAGTCTATAGATACATCTATAAACATTATATTCTTTTACTAGAGGCAAGTACATATGGGAAACAGTACACTACAATCTTATTCACATTATGTAAAATTTCTTATTCTGAATGTGATGTTAATGAACGTGCCGTTAACGTTAATTACTTCACTTAACTTTATTACGTAAATAATTTTCCGTGACATTATTTTGTTTCTTGTGCCTTTTTTTCACCTTTCGAGCATTTATAAACTAAAAAATATAGACTTAAAGTTGTTAGAACGGCCTTTGGGTGCGTTTAAGCCCAGTATCGATGACATAATTTCTGTCATGCCAATGGAATACAACTTGCGGTGATTGTTGTACTGTATAAAACCCAAAAAAAATCAAGATCTTACAATCTAAAGCCGAAGTAGTCAGATTTTCAGTCAATCTTTTCATTCATCGTAGTTTAGATGTAATAAAAATAACAGTGATGGCTTTACATCACCGTGATACAAATTGATTAAAAGCGGAGATTACATTACGGTTTATGATAAATAAATTTTTCCTGTTTATTTCGTAAATATTGCTTGTTTCTTTCACAAAAATACACATATACTTCAATATTATAATCTGTCTTATTGGATTTGCGTCTTAAAACTACAAATACCAAGCCAGCTACGTAATTAAGTAATTTAAACCCATAACTTCGTTACTAGTTATGTACTTAACATATAATTATACAATTTTCGAATATACGATATTTCGAGCATACAAAATTTACTCCTTTTGTGATCGAGTCACAAAAGGAGTAAATTTTGTATGATGTCCCACGAGGTACACCCTCGGATTTGGAAATTTTCGGAAAACACAGTTATAAGTTAAAACATGCTAAAATCGAAACTTACAGAACTTTCTTACAGACAATACTAAGGGAAAAATAGGAACTTAGTAAACATCATAAAAAATATGGATCCATCCTCCTCCTTCAGGAACTACATTAGATTTTGGGACAAAAAGCCAATATAATAATCTACCTACAACTGTGCCAAAAAGTAAATTTATTTAGAAATTATAGAGTTATAGAGTAACAAACATTCAATCCAAAGTTTCAGATTTATAATTTTAGATAAAACATATAATCATAAACACTGCTCGATTTTGTCGTAAAGAACGTACACTAAAACCGTTAAACTTTATTAAATGCTATACGACAAGTTAACGCACCAACGATAAACTGACTGAAGCGTAGCCCACTCCCATCGCGTTATTTCCGTAACGCTTTCACGTAACACTGTCCAATAGTCAAATCATAACATAAACAGGTCAAATATGAACTACGTCCTTATGCTAAGTATTAAAAATAAAAGTTGAATGAAAATGTCTTATTTGTAAAAAAATAATGACTTATGAAAGATCTCTCGAAAGTCTTAACATTAATACATAATTTTATAATGTTAAAACTCTTAATAAATTTTTCTACTACAAACCAACTTATATTCACTTGTGTTTATACTGAACAGTAACTTCTATGCTTATGTTAAAAATTTATTTCGAACATAATTTGATATTTTGTTAATATTTCGTAGTTTCGATCTAGCGTCGTTCAAAGGAAAGATTTTAATTAGTCATTAAATTCAAGTAAAATATAGGACGCTAGAATAAGAGTACAAAAACTGAGAGACTATCTTTTAGAACTAGTTAAGGTAAAAGAAAGTGTTCGGAAACAACGTACTGCTTATAACGCCGAAAATTAGAAGTCCTGGAGAGACTTAGAAACAAGGTATTGCTTACAACGCCGAAAATTAGAGATCCCACATACTCATCTTATCTGAAACACCGCTTATTACAACATTGCCATATCGGTTATAGTAATTCGATATCATGTGTCGGTTTTCATTTAGTAGAAATCGCACATCTGTCACTTGAGAACATAAAGACAAATGAATATGAATCACTTATATATAATATCAAAGTTAAAGAATAAATAAGGACTCGGCGAAAGACCATGAATTTTCATATTTAACAATTTTGACTAGTAAGAAGAAGAGAGAAAAGATAAAATCTGTGTGATTTATTGAAAATGAAGCGAGCAAGAGTAACTAAATTCATGACAAATATAAGAAGTTTTGTTGAAACGGTCTGAAGTCCCCCCTCCCCAAAGAAAATTACAGAGTATATATTAAAATAAATGTACGTGGGTCAATGTCTTCTTTTTCACTAAAATGTTTACAATGTTTTTACTGTAATTTTCAAACATTTTCACTTTTTGATATTGTTATTCCAACGAACTTGTATGTTCATAATATAATAACTGCACTACACTACTCGCGAAGTTAGGCGAAGAGAATAGTGTAGTGAGGTACTTCGATACGCTTTGTGCAACCTCGCCTCTCCTCGGGCGACTTTCGATCGCTGTCAATTTTTCGCGCCCGAGTCAAAGGACTTTGCGAGGTTAACGTACGGGAGACTCACGGCGACTGAGCTCCTCGCTAGGTTGCACGAGTGTGCAGTCACGTACTTCAGACTGCGATCAACTTCGACGAGCACTTCGTCGAGGTAACTTCACGAGTAATGTAGAGGGCGTTTAACAATATTATAAAAAAATAAAAGCACGTCGTATTTTACAATTGATTTTAGCAACTCGATATGACTAGTCTCCTTTCAACATCGTTATAACACCAATTTTGACTGCACTTTTTTCATGCAGACTTAAACAAAAAAGGACAAATGAATAAAAAAAACATAATTATGAAGTACATAGAGATAAATAAAAGCACTTTCAAAACATGATTTGATTATATCAAGATTGTCAAAAACCTTTGTTATGTTTTTGTAGGAACTATTCCTATAATACATTTTCTAGGATATGGAGCTGCATTGTAAATAGATAAAAAAGTTCAATAAATACACTTTTGCTATAAGTTATACGTCTCCTTATAAGAACAAAGAATATACGTAATACTCCATGATGTTTACAAATGATTGACGTTTTCTCGTCAATGCTTGACAACCTCACTGGAACACGGAACCTGTGTGAAGGTATCAATACTTAATAAGATACACAATATTTAAACGTGGCATACGTTTATACGTTGCACTGTTTGTTGATTTGACGTGAACACGCTTAAATCTCCATCTCTAGTAACAGCTATACGCATAAAAAACCCCAAGCAAATAGTGTTCGTCATAGCAGACGACAAAGCGGGCGCAAGTCCTCGATCGTGCACGCCGCCTGCATCCAAAGACGTTGAGGACCTCTTAATTAGTCGCACGTGAGCCGCGATCGTTTGCGTACGCTCCGCGCGTTCACTGACATATTGTACGGTGCCACGTGTCGGGTGGGTACGACGTTATACCCCTTATTGCTGAGATCAGTATATTAGCAGAGATACAATAAAGTAACCAGAAGAGAGAGGTCACAAATTTAAGTATCTTTCTTTTTTTCTCAAGTAACATTATAGATGATCATTGAAAATAGAATATCTGTCAGCAATTGTGATAAAGTAAATCATGAAAATATTAGCATAGTGTTTCCTCGTGTATTAACTTGTTTTTATCCTTATAGGTTTCTACTAAAAAGATCTTATCTTTCCATAATTTGCAATTGAGGTTCAAGTTTCAAACTTAGTTTTCTCTAAAACCTTAAAAGCGATTTCCACAAAAATACTGCAATTTACAATACATGTATGTATGGGTTCATTAGCCCTACTGTGGTGGTCATAAACCTTTTCACTGCCGACAACTGGTGCTCTTTATACTAGTTAATGATCGAATACAGCGATTTCGGTGGCGGTACCATTCGCCTGTTAGAAACGGCCAGTTCAATACGCAACTATTGCCATGAGTAGTATTTCGAAAAGGCATTTTAAATTGTTAAAATCTAAGAGCAAAAAGGTTACAAAGTCAGAGGTGATTACAAAACTAGATCTGATAATTCAACATTTCTAATATCCATTTTATTAAGATAAGGAATGGAGGGCTACGTAATCGTTAAAAAACTTTCTATTTGCCCTAATTCCTCAAACCTACGTTACCAGTTGTAGCAATATATATATATATATATATATATATATATATATATATATATATATATATATATGCACAAAGAAAGGCGCGCGTGCGCACGCGCGCACACGCACGCGCACACACACATGCTTATATTATTACGACCAATGTTATTACTGCCATGTTATTATTTGGGTTACAAGTGACAAAAATTCGAATACAGTTGGAGCCCTAAAGTCCTTATGCAATGGCGTTTCACCGTGTTGTACCAACAGACTGGGCAACAAGAAGTATGACCTGAGGACATCGATATCAACATTGTAGCGCATCACATATGCGCCGACTTAGTACGTGTCCGGTACACGGACGCTCCCTTACCGGACAATGATATTAGCGTTTCAAAGTTATTTTAACATATAAAATTAGAAAAATTGTAAGAGCTTCAAGACGAATGTACAAAACGTGTAATGATATATTATTTCAATAAGTAATGCATAGGCAAAAAATATTACTTATCACGTTTGTGTTTCTGAACTGTTAAACAGTAGTCAGGCGTTCAGCGTACGAAGACCGCATAGTGAAAATGAAGTGTTCCTCCATGCAGCCAAGAACACTTTTAATTTTAAAAAAAATGTACTTTAATATTATTTATCTTAAACACAATCGTGTTTTAGAAGTGACCCAGTGATTCCTATTGGCTATACGTAATTGTCTTTAATTTTCATGAGTATAAACGAGAATCTTTGAAATTTAGGGTTCGGTTTAGTGAAAATACGAATGTCACTTTTTCTGTTTTTAAATGAAAAAAAAATACAATTTTTAAAGGAAAGAATATAAAAAGGACGTATTTAAAAAAAGGGCAAAGTTGGCACTATCTTATAATAAAAAATTGATTTGAAAAAAGAAATTACAATAAATACCAATATTTTTTGTATTGCTAAAGTTGTTTATACATAAGAATTTAAAAATTATTATAAAAAAATAATTATGATGTCTAACTCATTTAACGATTATCATCAAGAGAAATCTTAAAATTGATTATTGACTCTTTAGTTAATTATATATATTTTTAAAAAATCATAAATTTGAATTTTTATTATATTTTGCTTTTCGATTTTTATTTTCTAATACAAGTTCCAATTTGGATGTACAACCTTTTCAATTACTGCGACTTAAGGTATCTTCGGTTTGTTGTTCTCTTTAATACAAATTCATACCCTTCATGTAAATCCTTAAGTTCTTTTACTTAATAAACAGGGAAATTCGTCGCAAAAAATTATAAAAATAAATCATAAAGCAAAACTTTAGCAGAATTGAGTATTTCTCTCGCATTTAATCTTTATTATTAACAAGTGTGTAATATATTATCATAAATGTGAAGTGAAAGTAATAAAAAGCCTTTAACAATACAAAGTAATAAAAAGCCTTTAACAATAAAAATAAATCATAAAGCAAAACTTTAGTAGAATTGAGTATTTCTCTCGCATTTAATCTTTATTATTAATAAGTGTGTAATATATTATCATAAATGTGAAGTGAAAGTAATAAAAAGCCTTTAACAATACAAAGTAATAAAAAGCCTTTAACAATAAAAATAAATCATAAAGCAAAACTTTAGTAGAATTGAGTATTTCTCTCGCATTTAATCTTTATTATTAACAAGTGTGTAATATATTATTATAAATGTGAAGTGAAAGTAATAAAAAGTCTTTAACAATACAAAGTAATAAAAAGCCTTTAACGATAAAAATAAATCATAAAGCAAAACTTTAGTAGAATTGAGTATTACTCTCGCATTTAATCTTTATTATTAATAAGTGTGTAATATATTATCATAAATGTGAAGTGAAAGTAATAAAAAGCCTTTAACAATACAAAGTAATAAAAAGCCTTTAACAATAAAAATAAATCATAAAGCAAAACTTTAGTAGAATTGAGTATATCTCTCGCATTTAATCTTTATTATTAACAAGTGTGTAATATATTATTATAAATGTGAAGTGAAAGTAATAAAAAGTCTTTAACAATACAAAGTAATAAAAAGCCTTTAACGATAAAAATAAATCATAAAACAAAACTTTAGTAGAATTGAGTATTTCTCCCGCATTTAATCTTTATTATTAATAAGTGTGTAATATATTATCATAAATGTGAAGTGAAAGTAATAAAAAGCCTTTAACAATACAAAGTAATAAAAAGCCTTTAACAATAAAAATAAATCATAAAGCAAAACTTTAGTAGAATTGAGTATTTCTCTCGCATTTAATCTTTATTATTAACAAGTGTGTAATATTTTATTATAAATATGAAGTGAAAGTAATAAAAAGCCTTTAACAATACAAAGTAATAAAAAGCCTTTAACGATAAAAATAAATCATAAAGCAAAACTTTAGTAGAATTGAGTATTTCTTTCGCTTTAATCTTTATTATTAACAAGTGTGTAATATATTATCATAAATGTGAAGTGAAAGTAATAAAAAGCCTTTAACAATACAAAGTAATAAAAAGCCTTTAACGATAAAAATAAATCATAAAGCAAAACTTTAGTAGAATTGAGTATTTCTCTCGCTTTAATCTTTATTATTACCAAGTGTGTAATATATTATCATAAATGTGAAGTGAAAGTAATAAAACGCCTTTAACAATACAAAGAACGGAGGTCTTTATTATGAGTCATTTCTTTTTGTAATTTTTTTATAGTAAAATAAGCACCACCGTGGCTTATTTTTTTTAAATAACATGGTTTTTATATATATTCTGACATAAAAAACGGTGAAATTTACATTTTCATCCAATTGAACTTATTCCAAAGTTAATGCATATAAAATAAAGTACATATTATTGTTGGCGTAGATCGGTTTGTTATATTTTATCCCATTCGATTCTGCGGTGACTAACGACATTATGATCTAACAATTTAATAGACATATTCAATTTTTGGATGCACGCCCGATTGTAAAGTGATCGTAAATTAAAAACAAAGAAATAAAAGTAAACCCACACTAACGACAGATATTTAAAATAGATTTTATAATCTTCGAATAACAAGTAAAAAATATAAGTAACAATTGTAATTTATATTGCGAGGTTTGTAATCTATAATAGCGAGCATTATTATATGTTCGCATGTCATCGGTAATGTTCGGCACGTTTCGGAAATGCAACTGCCGGCGACCCGACCTCCGTTTGTCATTATTTATTAACACGCACTGTTACCACATAGTGTCGTCTAGACCTTTACAGTCATTGCCTTCATATTCTATTATGCAAAAGTGGAACGGAAAACAATCGGTTTTTTATATAATCAAGTAATTGTGAGTCGCACTTACAGTATACATCCTATATGTTCCTAGGTACGTCCTAGAATATATACTCTAAGGAATCGTATCTTACCATGTATGTCAACAGTGTTTAAGTTGAAATGATGCGAAAGTATTGGTACAAATTGACAAATAATCGTCAAAAAAAATTGAATTCGAAATGTGAGGAAGATACTGCAAAGAAGCTTAATAGTTTAACTTTTAAAACACCAATATTTAAACACAGGGTAAATAAGTAATATTATTTATTGAAGCCGGGTAATTAATTTGAAATTATTTTAAAGGAAACTGTATTAACTTTTTTAACACCGAGAAAATAAGTTATTAAAGATAATAAACAAAAAAAATAATTAGTTTTAATTTTAAAATTATTTTTTTTAAATTAATTTAAATTATTTTAATAAAATAAAATTAAAATTATTTTAAATTATTTTTTCCGATTATCAAAAAACACCATATTTCATTTCATTTTTTAAGAGGACATTTATTTAACAGAAAGAATTTTTTCGAAAAAGCCATGATGTTAAAACACCGGATGGCCAACTAGAAAATCTACAGTTGTATCAATTTAATATCAAAATCTCTGAATAAATACCAGTAAAACACAAAGACCTTTACCGTCTGCGTCACTACTATGTTTAATTTGTAGAAGACTTTAAAACAGAAGAGAAAAAAGTTGAGAAATTCGTAGTAAATAATTACAGGAAATCAACTGTTTAAATAAATTATAAACATGTTCCAAAAATAGCTCCCAATCTATCTAATGAATGTATGGGGGAATGAGTTTTTGTAAGACCCGTGCGTTAAGTTGCGAAGAATGTGTCGAATGAGAATGTAACAAAAGCATCAATCCGCTCGCTTGGTACGTATACATGCAAAACAAATGTAAAGGAAAGGTGTACGAATAAATTATCATTTGGGATTAACTTTGTTTTAAGATAAGATACATTTTCATAATTTTTTATTACCTTATCAATAGAAAATAACTAAAAGATTTTTCTTAAATATATTCATTATAATTAGCTTAAGAGTTGAGGTTAACTTATAGTAGCGCTTTGTCAATTAGAGGCTGAAAAATTAATTTCCAGTATGTATGAAACAGTGCCTTAATGTACACTCATAGGTAAGAATTGGAAAAAAGGAAAAAGACGAAGTTAGTACAATTTAATAAATATATGTACGTAATTATAAAAGACCTCGGCCACGCGAGAAAAACCGCTAGCAAAAGCTTTCAACAATTTGAATTTATTATCGTACAAGGCTCGATCAACTGGTACGTAAAATTAATACACACTATAGTATTTTTTTTAAACATTAAATGCTATTTTTATGAATTTAAAATTTTGTTTTATTTAATAACACACTGTTAATGGAGTTATGAGTAGCTTCCTTTATATGTGCCCATGGAAAAATTATTATGAGAGTTAGACGAGCATCTTTAGATTATGAAATACATTTTATGTAAGTGGTTAATTATTGCTTTTCAGGTTGAATGCCCTCTATAAAGAGTGAGTAAGGAGAAATCGCGACATAATCGGGTGCCAAATTAAGTATCCATCCCGCCACTTTATCCGGGAAGGTGTCAAGTCTTTAAAATGTAGCTACCACAGATTCCCAATTTTGAGTAGTATGAAAAAGCATTTTAATTTAGTCAACGAAATCAAAGGTTATAAACTCACCTGATCTAAATGAATTTATTTCTTTTCACAGCTTTTTTATTTTATGTCTTGAGATTTCTGAAACAAACAAGAACGTTGTTTTCAATGTGATATTATAAACATCTGGGATTTCTCCTGTGAAAGAGACGGAGGTAAACAGATATTCTTCTTCATATTTCATCTATTCTTATTTTGTTTCGTAAAGTTCACAATACGGTTTCACGGCAAACTTTAAAAAAAAAGCTTTTATCCACACACACGTCAACGTGACACGTAAAAAAATACGACGTGAATTTACGTACAAGATTTATAATAGGATGACAGCGTGTTTCCAATAAGTAAACAGATATTAGGGACAACTAACTGAATAAAGCAATAATCACGTCGCACACGTATGACTGGTTTATTCCACGTCCGTATTAATATTCATAATGTTTAACATATGTACATTGAATGACGCACTTATTTGAATGTAATGTTCTTTCTTCAGATAAAATCACTTAAACTCATAAAATATTACACTGGAAAAACGGTCAACCGCCCATTGGTTCTCGACAGTTCCTTGCGTAGCTATCAAGCGAACGGGAAAGTACAGTTGCACGTTGAGTTGTCGTTTTCGAACGTCAAAGTAGAGTTGCACGTTGAAAAATAGTATCTGTTCCTTTAGTATATCGGTATCAAGACGTTTGAATGTCTATCTCAAGCCTTTGTAAATAGTCTTATACCAACCTATCATATTTTCTTGTTTCATAACAAACCTAAACAAAGACGGACCAAAAAAACAAAAGAAATCTCTTATAATTATATTTTTAACTTAAAAACTTTAACTTTAAAGTATTTAGTAAAATGAAGAGAAACAAACACGATTATTAACCTATCTATATAATACCTACACACATTTGCTAGTTATATTCAGGAAAAATCCCGAAAAAAATCCTCTAAAAAGGTGGTGTCAGACATTTCGTAGTGTAAGGTAAAAAATTCATGAAAATATAAATTTAATCTGGGTTGAATAAATTGCATAACCCTAATCAATAATATGGAGTAAGAAAAAAATTGATTTTCGCAAGGTGAATGGATCATACCGCAGTAACAGCGTTATTGTATACGCATAATGACGTATACAATTTGATTGAATTTATTACTGACATATGACAGAAGACAAACGCAAACTGAAAAAAAATGTAATACATTAACAAACTTCGTAGCGTTGTACTTCGATGGACTACACATGTTATAAATTTCCGCAGCTTATTCGGTCGCAATTTAAAGTGGAAATGTTTTATATCCAAAACATATCGGTTTGTCATAACCTATTTTCCCAGAATTTCAACCTAGAGATAAAGCGCACTAGCCCGCATATATACCAAAAATTAACACATTCATATGGAATTTTTTCGAGAGGCAAATAAAGTACTCGATTTTTTTCATTTCGTGGATCTGGGGATATCATTACTCAAGTTATAAGGATTCCTAAAGCATGGTTTAGAGTTCTATGTAAAAAAGAAGTTCTAGAGATATTGTTCATCAATTAAACCAGGCATTCAGCAACGAAATATGAAAAACAGTTGCTAATGTCAGCGATTTTAATCTGAAGGCAAACAGCAATTTACTTAACATAAAGACTTTGACATGACGTGACTTGTTTGAACATGACAAAAGACTGTAGTGTAACAATATTTCTACTGTTGGAGATTTTTGGAATCGGTGACAAATTTTTTTCGCCGATTCCAAAAACCTCCAAAAGTAAAATTATTACGCAAATTTAGTTATGTTCGGAAACAATATTGTACCGCAAAAGTTCTAACCAAGTACTCATATTTTCATTGTTCTACTTTTCGGTGCCTTTCTTATTCGGTGGTTATTTAAAGTAGGTTAAATTGTTTTTTAAAGTTTTATTATTACAAGTGCTGCACGGCAGTCAGGCACTACAACGTAGATTTTTTTATTTATTTATTGTTGCTTTCCAGGAAATAAAAGTTATCATTGTAATTTTCACATTCAAACCTTTAATTTGAATTATTGTGATTTAAAAGCAAGCGCCATTTTCTATTTTTATCTATACCGCATTCCATTCCAAAAGAGAATGTTTGCAAACAAAGTAAAGAAAACAGTCCAGGTATTGTAAACCCTTTTCTTGTGTTCAAATTAGTAGTATTATATGGATTTATTTATTATTTGTGATTAAAAATTGGTTTACACATTTATTTAATTCATTTTATTGAAAATTATTGGTAAACACATTTATGTCGCATAATATAATGCCAAAATGCGTATAAAAATTACCGAACATTGACAACATTGAAGTTTTTTCTAATGTCATTAATTTTAAATAAATATATCTAACATTAAAAATAATCATCAAAACTATATAGTTTAATAAGAGCAAAAGCTTAATTATTATAAAAACACCGGCGTGTAACTAATACTAACCCTTATTTGAAAAAAATTACAATTTTTTTTCTTTCCCCAAATACCATGTATATGTATATTTATTACATAAAACTCATGTTCTGCCTAGCTTAAACGTCACGCTAGAAAGACAGTTGAGAATATCGCCTATTTCAAAATGGAACTAATTTATTGCAAATATTTCACTCACCACGTCATTTTGATTTATACGTCTGTGTTTTGTGTGACTATCCATTTTTCTTCTCTTCTTCATATGAGAAAAATATCCATATAATATTGATCATGATAGTTTATTAAGTTAATTTATTGATAGCGTTACACGGTTTAATAATATCATAAGTAAATTGCAATCAAGTTTGTGAATAGTCATCGACTAATTGAAATGTTTTAACTGACCAATCATATTTTAACTGTTAATTTGGTTTGTTTACAAAATATTCTCTATTGGAATGGAATAGAGATTATAACACTTTAGAAAGAATTCAACGATATCCGATTTATTAAAATCGCTTCACAAGTTTAGTCCCTAGAACAGATATACCCATATACCCACATCTATAGACTGCAAAAATCATAACCCTTCTTTTTCGGCCTTATTTTAATCAAGTAAAAATGTAATGTTACGATTCAATATAAGAATTATTTTTTAAAAATAAAACACTATATTGCTTTAATGAATTACATATTTAGACATAATAAATAATTTTGATTCGTTACTATATGTACGGAACGCCGAAAAAGGACATTACTATAACCGAAGGTATATTTTATCTCCAGAGGGCGCTGATGTCATTTATAACAAATACAGATTTCAGTTCTTATGGGCAAGGCTAACAAGGAAAAGACAAGATAAATATCATATAATCCCTTACTATAATCTTCCTTTTATTAAAAATGCTAATTTCACATACAAAATCGTTAACTTATCACATCATAATAAACTAAAACAATTTATAGTTTATACAGATTATTACATAGAAAATAAGGTTTATTTACTATTAGAGAGAAACTCGAAATGTTGCTAGGAAATATTTTCCGAATCACGGCTAAGTTTAATGAATATAAAGGCAGACAATTATTACTAGCTAAAAAGTCGACAAGTGTGGCATCTGCGGCATACAATCGTCTTAATGGCACCACTCTGTTTGCGATCATCTCGCGAGCTCCGCAAATACCAAGCCGACCGTCTCCTTTTGTTTACTCTCAGCTAAACTGACAATTGAGATAAAAAAAAAAACAATACAGCCACGAACTTCGGCGTAGCTTATAATAATATTTTCGTCGAGCCTTTGTATTACTTTCTGAAAAAAAAATTCCACCCGTTTCATTTTGACAAAAGTCTAGCGTATTTGCAATAAACTGAATTATGAGAGTATATATGAACTAAAATAATAAATACACATGTAAATGAGGTAAATTATATACTACTTTTATTTTCCTCTGTCGTTATTTCGGTTAGATTCTTTATATTTGAATAATTTTTGTGAAAGATTGGTAATGTCCACGATATTTTTATTAATGACAAAGCACTAAATACAACATACATGTCATCATCAATTAGACTAACATTTAAATCTCAAAATCATTTAATTAAATGCACTGTAACATTATACGCAATCGGAACCACAGCATCTTAAAACTACTCATGTAAATTAATTATTGTAAAATACGTAATACGTCATTTACAGTTCGGTTGTTTTTAAATGAATACATCTTTAAATTTACTTTAAGAGACGAGAGGCAATACATAAAACTTGATGATAACAAAATCAGAGGATAAGTATGGCATTGCAACTATGTAACTTCTACATCCTAAATTTAATTAAACCACTAAAAGATCAAACAATTCGATGCATTGAGTGGGGACTGTGACGCATCGCGCGCGGCGGAGGGGACACGCCGCCATTTTGAAGTCGTTTCGCCGCGTCACATAATTTCCGTTTAGTATAAATTTTTATTCGGAGAAGCTATGACGCACTTTTGAGTTTCTATCGACAGCTCTGTCAAGAATAATGACTTCGCGTAAAAAAACATTAATGTGGAATTGTTATGGTGAATGAATATATTTGGTGTTAAAATTAAAACTTAATACATTGTCGGCCTTTACTCGCAAAAAAGACAAAATATATAAATTATATACGGTTGAAAGAGCTTCTCAAGAGCAATTCAGTGATACCCATTAAACTCCATATGATAGAGTGAAGCGGTTCTGGGAATGTAAAAAATGTTACCCGTTAACATAAACATATTCACGTAAAACACACGGCCATGTCCCCCGGATCCAGCCACACTACGATTTTTCCTTTAATAAATTATACTCTTCAACAGTAAATATGATACCTAAACAATTATGGATTTTTTTTAACAGCGGCCCAATGTATTTAAAACAAATAAATTCTATCTCGCCTCATAATATTGTAGTCTAAGCGTTTATATCAGTTCTCTTCTTAATGAAAGGTCTATACCTCGGCAAAATAAGGTAAATTATATTTGATTACTTTATATATCTGACAAAACATAAAAATGTTGCTGACGAATCTTAAAAATTTTACCCGAGTTATAGAGATTTGAACTTAACGTTTAGACAAGAACCACGATACTGAATTTTGATACAATTAATAACGCTCATTTTATTTTACGAAAGTAAATGAGTCAAGGAGATATCCCCGCTCTATTTTTACCATTAAGTTTAGAAGCTCATAAGTTGATATTTCTTAATTTTTAAAAATTGTTCATAACTGGTTTTTAATTAATTAACCTGTATTTGTATGACATTTTACTAACAACAGCAAAATTTAGGAGTAGTAAACTATTCTATTAAGTTATGTATACTGGAATAAGAAAAAATTTTCCAAAATTTTTTTCAGTTTCTCATATTAATCAAACAGTAGATAGATTTTATTTAAAAATAAACTTTTAACATTTAAAGTATCCAGTAAATAGGTTACATAAGCAAAACAATGAATTAGAATATAAAAGAAAGAAATCTCGTACTTACAAAAGCAATACATTTAAATGATTCGTTATTCGTTTAGAAGGATATAACTCAAGAATAGGCAGTGGAACTCCTCAACGGATGACAGTACGTCACCCGTGATTGAAAACAATTCTTTTGACAAGCACGTTTCTGTTGACAACGCAATCACAGCACCAGCTAGACCACGGTCTGATGATTGCCAATGGTTTATGACAATGAAATTCCACAAGAAATGACAGTATTTAAGTTGTGATTAAAACATTTTAAGATCAGACAAATATTCGTGTATCAAGCTGAAGCGGTGAACATGAGCGTCTGGATATTTCATTACTTATAATCGTATTAGCATAAGCTCTCATTTTTTAAAACCTATTTTCACATTGCTCAGCATTTTTCTTATAATATTCTTTGAATTTCTTTTCCTATTTTCTTTTCAAACGATAGGCTCTTTCCTCTCTAACTTTGATATAAGAATATTGCATTTAGTAGACCTGTAGATAATATTTGAATATATGTCTCTACCGTGAAAAGTTATAAAATCAATTAAAGTTAAAAAAAATAACATCAAAAACGAATTTTTTTTCGACGGATTGAAAACTTAAGAACAATAGTTATTTACCATAAGAACTATATAACATTTGAAGACGATGTCTTCTAAACACCTACTAATATTTTTTTCTTGGAGTTGGTGTCAAAACCAAACCAAGTTAACAGAAACAAAAAAAAGTTTATTCTGTATTCCGTTATTGCACCAGCTCATTTTTGGTTCATTTATTTTTATACTACATACGTAAAAGAAATCGGGTATATATATATTATAATACTTAACTGGAGTGAATGATAATTATTTTTAACTCCAGTGCTTCGACAAAACTTAGTTTTTATAACAGGTTCTCGTTCTTGAAGTAGGTAATTTAAATTTACTTACTTTCATAATGAATAATAACACTTGCCACCATATATTTTGCAATGTTTATTCACCGTTGCATATTTTAATTCTCTCTGAGATTATGTACAAGAAACTATCATTCACATGTACATAACAATCATTGATTACATCCGGGGAGGATGAACAATAATGTATAAAGAAGACCTGCATTTCCGACAAATTATGGTCCGCCATACGTCATTGCGAAGCTCTTTATTGTATTACGATTATTACTACAACAGTCTGTCTCTTATCATTGTGGATAACAATTTACGGGGACGCAAAAGCTTTGCAGAAAGATTAAAAAAACAGAAATTACACTAATAAGAAAAAACAGCATTATACAAAAAATATCACATTCCAATCAACAAGCCGTTGATACACAATCAAAACAGGTAGCAGTCCAAAAAGTCCGACAACAATGCCAAGGTCAAGTAGTCGCGGAAAGATAACATAAGAGCAGTAAAGCATAGTCCTCGTAAAACGAACGTAAACAGCGGACGAGAACGAGTGAAAATGAGGCTCTTGCGTTATCATTATTTTACCCACAACGAATTGAGACGAACTGCCACGGTAACAATTGTAATACTTTAAAAGAAATTTCCAATGAAATATGACTGACCGTTATTGGTCGGAAGGCTAAATTGTCGCATCCCTTAGGGACGCTGTGCAAACATTTTTTTAAAGACCTATAGTTCAATGCCGACTCCAAATTAGGATAGAATAACTGAGTATTTATTTTAATATTACGTTTCAATAAGAATTCATATTAAGTTAGGTGACACTCGAACTTTATTACGAATATTATAATATAGTTTAAAGTCAAGAGTTACCAACCGTCCATAAAAGTATTTAATAATCTGTTGATTAACGCTGACTCCAAATTTTGCTAGGAAAAGTGAGTATTTATTTTAATGTTAAGATTCTCAAGATATCAGATTAGATGGGGCTCGAACTTCATTACGAGAATAGATTACATTCAGGGTTACCAACCGTCCTTAACCCTACTTAAAAGTTTTATTGTTTAACGCTGATTCCAAATTAGGATAGGAAAAGTACCTATTTTAGGGTTATGTTTAAAATTATAATAAGTTTGGTGAGACTCGGCCTATTGCGAGTACTTACCCATCATTCTTAACCGTATTTATGCGTAACGTTACCCACCATTCTTAACCGTATTTATGCGTAGCGTTACCCACCATTCTTAACCGTATTTAAAGGTCTATTGTTTAGCGCTGACTCCAAAGTAGAATAGAAAAAGCGAGTTTATATTAATGTGATGTATCTATAAGAAATCATATTAGGTTAGGTGAGACTCGAACTTTATTACGAGTATTACACATATAGATTACAGTCAGAGTTACCAACCGTACTTAACCGTATTTAAAATAGCTATTGTTTATCGCTGACATCAAATTAGGGTAGAAAAAGTGAGTATATACATTAATGTTACTTTTCTATTAGAAATCAAATTAGGTCAAGTTAGACTGGAACTCCATTACGAGTACTTATATAGGTTACAGTTTGTATTATCAAACCTGAACTGTATTTAAAAGACCTATTGTTTACCACTAAGTCCAAATTAGGGTAAAAAAGTGAGTATCTGTATTAATGTTATATTTTTAAAAGAACTTTATTTTTAATTAAGTGAGACTTGATATCTAACATGAGAATTTTTATATACATTTTTGGTTTGCGTCCTGTGTCCGTCAAGCGACGGGACATAAAATGTTCGGTTAATTGTATATTTTAAAACATTTTTAAAAGCAATACGTCTTTCAATTTTTTTATTTACAAGGTACATCTAAATGTATTTTGATATTTTTGCTATTAAATGTGTGTACCATTTTAAAAGTGATAGTGTAATAGAAAATCGATCCAGTAGATCCTGAAGTCTGATATGCGTTTTGATTATGCTATAATCAAAACGTGCGATCCTTTTCTCACCTTCCATCTAACCTTCTGTCCTGTCTCGGAGTACTGAAATATGGGTGGTTATAAATTTACACAATCAATTACTTTATAATACTAGACATCTAAACGTACACGTATGACTAATTGCGGAGCGCATATTAGCATCCCTGGACACATGTTAAAACTTATTGGCTGGCAACATTCATAATAATATGTCATTTAATAAGTGGTCATTTTTTGTATTCATTTCAATTCTTATTTAAACAAAAATACAACGTCGAACATCCCTGATCTAGACCAAACCGACGCCGCCGCTGCGATTCGGTTCTCGCTCACAAACGTACAGAGGGCGCGTGCGTGTATATCCGCATCTACCTACACGCAGGCGCGCCGCCGCCATCGGAAAGGCCGCCGGTGAGTCGGACGCAGGGTTACCAAAAAAAATTACAATTGGAAGACAAACAGAAAGATTATTCCTTTCGTTAATAAAACTCAAATTTATTACAATTTATAAAACCTGCAAAGCGTTAAGTTGGATAAATATTGATTTTGTGAAAAATAACCTAATAGAAACAGAGAACTTCAAAAGGCTAACGGAAACATTTCAATATCATAAAAGTGCAAACGATACTTGCACAATAAGACTTACATGTCATCAACCCCAACACCCTCCCACCTCAACCACCATTGTTAATAGTAATGCACTCTGATCTTGTGCTTGAAAAGCACCCGTCTGCCGCGCTACCCGCCGCCGACCTCACCAGTGCCGTATCACTCCGCTTATGTGCGGAAATAAATGAGTAGCATTTCGACTCAACCAAATTAAACATTTTGAAAAACGTGTAAGGGCAATACTTCTTCCTTAAATCGTGAGAAATATTATTTCTCAAAAAACTTTTTCTTTTTTTTCCGTACTTCTAAGGAAATAAGCAATTAAATTGCTTACAAACACTAATCGCAGTAGGATTTTTAATCCCTGTAAATTTTGGTTCAATCTATACCTAATGCCCAATGTTCATGTTTGTTTTCAGATTATTCTGAGTGATCCTTTTGGTGTTAAGGGAGAAAATAGTAATTTTTGATAGTTTTCCGGGAAAACGTTTTAATTAATTCATAAAAAATACGTCATATGTACTTTTGAATTCGTGCTTCAATAAGGTTTCATTTAACGCACTACAGAATAACCTTGAAAGAATTTTTTTTTTCAACAAATTAATCCGCAGAAACTTTTGTACTTCACGTTTATAGGCGACCATCATACTCTCTCTTTATGCTAAATTAAAATTTTTAGATCAAATAATTTCCGAGAAAATCGCTAATGACAGAGATACGGGCGGACGGATCAGTATTCCATCTTGACAATTTTACCACGGAACCGTAAAAACAGCTCAGTATTTCATAAAATTTTCAAAATCAACATAACACGTTTGAGACGCAATTCAAAATTAATATTATTTGTTCTGGCGTTTAATGCCACAGATGAGCAATTTTGCTTTTGCTAACATAATTTCGGTTTTGACAGAGTTCTACTAAAAGTTGATGAAACGGAGAGGAACACACGCATTTTTGCGAATTGAGAAATACAAATAACCAAACTAAAGTTCTCTTCATTTTCCCTGTTTAGATTTATATAATCCCGATTTGAATACTTGGGGAAAACTCTTAAATATTAAACTTTATTAGAGCCAAAAGATGACATCTGGCAACCCTGGCCGGGCGGTGCGGACGCAACAATCGTAAGAATGCGGTAAGACGATACCGCGCGCCCGATTCCCGGAACGCAGCGGGCCGACGCCCCCGCTCCCGCGCTCCTACCCCGCCGATTGTAAACTAAATAATGGTGGGCCCTCGTAAATGTATCTTCGGTCTTCCAACGCGGCCGACGCGCCGTACTGGCCGCGGTGTTTTTTGTATTTGACAGCTTTTTACGGCTTCGCAGGTGAAAGATGGAGAAAAAAGGAAGATTTATACGCTACGCGTGTGAGAATGACCGATGTTGGACTAGTACCGGTGGATATATTCGAGGAATGGAAACACTAAGGGCGATTTGAAGATAAATGTCAATGATCCTTCCCAGTGCGAGTGATATTCGATACACAGTATAACACATTTTCAAATATCTATAGCTTACTCGTCTAAGCCTTGACATTAGAGAGAGACGCGAATGGTTAAACTTCGGTGATATTTTACTCTAATTCCGACTTTAAATACAATAGAGTAAGAGCATCTCATAAGGGTACACATTAGTGATTGTAATAATACCTGCCCTAAAATTACATTAAAAAACTACCATCATACGCGATAGGCGCAGCCAACTGAACGATAAGCGTCAATACTTTGCGCCAAGATTTTTTACGCTTTCGAAAGTCATTAATGAAAACCAAATTATTTTTCCAACATATAACAGATATCTCCATGACATATATATTTTTCCAACATATAACAGGTATCTCCATGACATATATATGAGTCTATAATGAAACCCACCAGACACAGTCGTATATTAACCGATTTACATAGATGTCCAAGAAAAATAATCAACTTCTCTTAGACAGTAGCAGGAAACTTGGGTCCATCCAGGAAACACACATCACACAATGTGAAGATGAATAATTAATAATACAACAAACCGTAAAACCTACGCATCACGAAATACCAATTGGACAATTTCAACTAAGTCCTACGTTTGCAAACATTCCGCTTGCGTCTAAATAATAATTATGTGTAGTTGTATGTGTCAATATTATATAAGACTACCCAGGTAATATTATTTACGGTCCTAGCGGCAACTTTGTCTTAACTTTGTCAACCGGACAGAAATAGACGCCACGGGGACATTTATTGATTTGTCACACACTCCTACATGGAGATTAAACTCAAACAGGCCATTATGTAAAATCAGCTTCAAGTGACATTTATGACAGATCCGCACAGTGATACAGACTGTAATTTAAATGTGGTTAAATGCAAATTTTGGTTTCAATATTTAAAAGATACACATACATAAAGTTTGAGGAGGTTCACATTTTATAATAACTTTTGAGCTATAAGCTAATTATAAACCGTGTAACGTGTTACTTTATTTGTACATTTATTGATTTTTATACAGTTTACACAACGTTAAGAGAATAAATTTTATGATACATACAACTATTTGTCAACTATATGAGATCATAATATAATAATTACATGATTAAGCAGTTAAATATCCTGGGAAAATTTTAATATAATTAGACTTTAGATGCTGGTATTGTAAACAGATAACGATTGCGCGAGGCCCGTAAGTTATTGGGTATGAGAAACCGTATAAAATGAATGATAAAATGTAGAAAACCTATTTCTGGAGTTTTTGTCTGTCTCTTTGTCTTTGTTAATTTGTTCTTCAATCACGCCAAACTTACTAAACAGATTACGATGAAATGTTGTATGGTAATAGTTTATATCCTCGAGCAACATATAGGATAGGACTTTTAACTTTATATTTAAAGAAATAGTATATATATATATATAAATATAGACATAGAGTCAATGTCTGATATGCGCGGGGGGGGGGGGGGCAGAAATTTGGTCCCCCCAGAATATCAGAATATAAAGGTAAATTATCATCAACGTGCCTTTCGAGGTTTCTCTATTGAGATGACATTGAAACATTTCATTTTATCAATAATTCTGAGGTTTTACTCCAAATATCAAATCATAATTTACAAAACCTATTAGAAAGAATTTGAAAAATTTCAGAAATGTTACCCGCTTTCTACAGATTTGATTAAAACGTTTTTTAAATATTCTCCAAATGTACAGTTAATTTGTTTGCTTAATAATGTATTATCTTAATACGATTGGATAAATAGAAAATTAACGATTAATGCAGGCTTCATTCAGCTCTCCTTTTCGTAGAGACGTTCTACTACTTAATACAGCAAATGTTAGATGTGAAAATTGGTTCTGTCGTACAGTGACGTAATGAAACTTCGGTGGTACAGTGTATTTCTAATGCAAGAACTGAAAAGAAGACACGCAGTAGTGATTTTTCTTTAATAGTCATCCTGAACAAAACTTAGTAATTTAATAACTTGCGTAATATAGATCCGAGCGCGTTTTTGCATCAACCATACGCTGCAGGAAAGAAAGAGAAAAATGTTTGAAAAAGTAATATAGGAACCAGAATATATATAAGACAAAAAATAAACATTTTTTAATTTTGATGTATGTAGATTTCAAATACTTTTTCGAAGAAAAATCAAACACATAATTAAACTAGATACATAATTTTTAATAACCGAAATTTACATTTTCACGTTGTCACGAAATGTTTGAAGATGTATCCGTAATACTTTCGCATTAATGACACGATTGTTATCAAAAAAAGTTTAAGTGAGAAATTAGGCATATATTCGTATCAATGCTACTCCATAAGCAAAGAATTTTATTGTGTCGTCTATATAAAACCATAATTTATCGTTTCTATATAACACACACACGCACACACACACACACACACAGTGATCATCAAAACAAAATATATTTACGATCAACTATTATAGTATTTATCTACAATATACAAACATAAAATATACATTTGGCTTTCTTAGTGGTTAAAGAGCATTTCGCAAAATAGTAACGAGCACAGAATAGAAGTGGACATCATAAAGCTACTTTTAGGGTTCCGTTCCTCAAAAGATAAAACGGAACCCTTATAAGATCGCTCACGTGTCTGCCTGTCAAAGCCTTTTTTCTCAGAAATTGCTTGACTTGGAAACTTGAATTGTGGCACAATAATGAAGCTTATGAACTCGAATAAATTTTAAAATACCATAGATGGTGTGCGATATCGTTTGAAAGGCTAGTTTATAACGATCTCAAAAATACGTGTTTTCGTAGTATTAGGTATTTAATATTAAATTATAGATATATTGAAAAATATGCGAAAAAATATGTTTCCCCACCCTCTGGTTTCCGAGGCTACTGAACTTAAAATTATGAAAAAAAAACAGAGTTATAGAAGTCTACGCAAAGGTTGTAGAAAAGCTGTATCGTTAATTCTGAATGTCATAATTTTTTAAATATACTTTTTAATATATTTTTTAAATATGTTTTACGAAAGATATATAGAAAGCTATATATTTTCGTTGTGAAAACTTAATAGTTTAAAAGAAATACAACGCACTGTTAAATGTTCATAAGTGCAGAAATTGTGTACGGAACCCTCGTAGTGCGAGTTCTACCCGCACTCATTTTTTTTCTCATAACTTTATTACTTTATCTAAATTCATCATCGATTCGTCTTCACAAGAAAATTCATAAATTTTTATTACGACAAAAAGCGTTGCACCGACCACGACCGTCTACCGTGGCAATCAGCCGACAATGATCTAACAATAAAATTCACCCCTTTTTTCTATACGATTAATATATTATAATTTCAGTTAAGGGTGAGACCTAGGCACGCCGTCGAAGTGCGGTAAGCCAAGTGGCCATCATCACTATGCAGGCGACGCACGCGCTCGCGACAGCACATTAGATGCGCCTAATGCCGCGCGTGCGTCGCATCGCCTTCTGCACGCCGCATCCTAATAATGCACACGACGGACACTTTCATGGAACAAGCTTTTAAGCCCGGCGACTCTTGCGTCCTTTAATTAATTTCTAAATGTTACACAAATTAAGATTTGTTAATTACTGTAATCAATGAAAATATTATGTTATATTGGAAACAGATCAAAAACACCAAAATGGTTTTTACTTGAAATAAAAATGGTTTTTATTCGAAAAAAAACTTGTGCTGTGCCTGGTTTTCAAAAGTCACAAAGGCCGCTCAGAGTTTAGCTTACAAAAATCAGTTTAAATATTAAATATATTCGGTGTTAATTTTTTTGGTATTCAATAATTTAATTTTTCACAACTAAATGAAACTACGTGATGTAGTATTATTTCTACTTTATTTAAATTCTTTACCGCGACCTAGGTTTCGTTGTATGACAACATCTTCAAAATGTCACTCTTTGCTAATTGCCCACCTGAAGATACTGGCATACAACAAAAGCTAGGTCGTGGTAAAGAAATTAAATAAAGTAAAAATAATACTACATCACGTAGTTTCATTTAGTTGTGAAAAATTAAATCAATTTAAAATTGTTTTTTAAATACGAATTATATCTGCTATTAATCATTTGTTGTACTTTTAACGATTTCCTCCATTTTTTTGACATAATGCACTCAGTATACAAATATGAACACAAAACATTACATATATAAAAAAGGAAATATAAAAGAAGCGAAACAAGTGAAAAGGGGTCTAATATTTATTTATTTATTTATCTACTTTAATGTATCTAATTGATACATATGGCGGACTTATTGCTACAAGAGCAATCTCTTACAACCAACCACAATATTTGACAGCTGTTTGCTAGTTCTAAAAGCAATTTTTAAATTGATTTGCTTATAAAATTAATCAAAAGCATCTTTATAACTGTTAAATACATTGCTATTTTACGAATATTTTATTTAAAAAGGGAATTTTTTTTTATACAGTGTACCGAAATTTGCATTCGGACATAGGAAAAACGAAGAATTAAATTATCATAACTATTAATATGATTTTTGGTGAAATATTTACAACCAAAAAAAAAACATGTTAAATAATTGTAATCACTCATTGCATGGTCGATTAAAGTTAAAAAAAAACTTGAGAAATACAGGTATAACTCACGGTACGGAAGTTCCGTACGCATTTAGTATGTATAAAAGTTTAAACAGTTAAGACTACATAGTAATCGTATATGGGGAGGGCCACGGAGTCAATTTTATATCGATGGTATCTATTTTATATGAAATACTCCCAACGTTAATTTCAAGAATTGGTACAAAAAATTACGAAACGGTCAAGCGGTCCGAGTACATAAAGAGTTACCATTGCGCATAGGTATAAAAATAATTTCTGAATAACGGTGTTTTAGTTAGGCCGATAAAATTAAGTGACTTTTGACATTCTTTGTTCTGAGTTAAATCGCATTAAAGCGCCGCTTTCGAAACAAATATATGCTGGAAAAACTTAAAAAAATAAGTTACTACAAAGCTATTCGCCTGTATCTACTTACGCGGCCAGGGAACAACACACAGCGTGAGAGAGGGTAGGTTGAAACATGTAGTGGGTTAGTTAATTTAAATTTGGGATAAAAACGATTTCGACATTGAACAAAGTTTGCAAGTGAACAATAAAATAGTTTTTGCTGTTATTACTTTTAAATAAAGAAGCCAAACAGCGTCATCTGGATTCATTTATTTTTAAAATATAAAGAAATATTATTTCTACACAATATTGCTTGGCATCATGTTCGCTGTAATACGTTACGCGACAGTATAATTTTTCATCAAAACGCTTGGAAAATGTGATAGGATTTATTTCATTATGACTTACAATGCCAAAATCAAATTTTAAAAAATCGAACTAGCTGAGTGATGATATCTGTATATATAAATAAACATGTCAAATACAAGTAGAAATCGCACGAGGGTTTACGAACGAAAAAAAATTGGAAAATTGAAGGTGCTTAGTGTTTCTATTTGATGTATTAGCAGATATTAATAGTATTGTTACATATACATTATAGTATCGTAAACTAGCCGTGTCTGCACATCAAATATTTAAAAAAAAAAAACAATTTATACATGTTGGTACTTATGTTCAGTGGCGGTCAATGGGTCAAAATTATGGGAGGGCACCATCTATGGTCACAATGATGATTGAACTTTATAAGCTCATTTCATGTGAAACCCTGGATGTCAAGCTTTAGATTCGTTGCGCTATGTAAAAAAACATAATGAAACGATTTTATTAGTTTAAGTTTGTTCCGCTTGTTAATTTGTATACGAAAATGGGCACCAAACAACAGTAAGCGGAACCGTTTTTTCTTTTACGGACAGGCACCAATTTAATCGAGATTTTAAGTAAATTTACGTCCTAAATTAGAAAAAAATGTGTGGTTATGTAAAGAAATTGTGTATATTACCAAATAAATAAAAACGCCATAAACATTTCATCGTGAGGCATTATCTTGTAAAACAGATAGCCAATAATTAAATTCGCTATCAGTCAATATTTTTCAATAGCAAACTACTAAACAACCGTATCCATTTTCTATTAACAATTTAAAACATTAATATTATACAATATTAAACGTACCTGAGAATTGCGCCTAAAAACAGATGCTCGTAAACTATCTAATTGCAATATTGTCTTTCGAATATTGATTTTAACAAATAATGCTAGATTAATGACATTTCATTTATCGTAACTTAAAGAATAACATTTTATTATTTAGATTTTTGAGTTCAGTAACTATATAACAGCACTAAAATAAATGAAACAAGGAAACAGTAACTTGATTTCAACCGCAAATGTGTATAACTTGAAGAATTGCATTTTATTATTTAGATTTTTGAGTTCAGTAACTATATAACAGCATTAAAATAAATTAAACAAGAAAGCAGTAACTTGATTGCAACTGCAAATGTGTATAACTTAAAAAGTAGCATTTTATTATTTAGATTTTTGAGTTCAGTAACTATATAACAGCATTAAAATAAATTAAACAAGAAAGCAGTAACTTGATTGCAACCGCAAATGTGTATAACTTAAAGAGTAGCATTTTTTAATTTAGATTTTTGAGTTCAGTAACTACATAATATCATTAAAATAAATTAAACAAGAAAGCAGTAACTCTGTTCGTTGGGAATTTAAACCCTATGAGAGTTGTTGTTATTTATAAACAATTTTAAAACAATGCGTAGAACTTTTATATTTAATTGAAAAAATTTGCACTATATGTAAAACCGATCGAAGAGGCCTCAAATTCTTTAACAATAACTTTCCTATAAAACGAAAATAATTCAACGCTTTTAATAATTTAAACTGAATTTTTTAAGTAATATTTTGATAAATGGCTCCAGTACATATACATATATTATTAATAAAACGAGCTTGCCTGTTAGTCGCGCGGGAAAAAGCGAGATATATTGCATTCTTTCGTCTTTTGCATACCGTGTCGCGCCGACTGTTCGGAAATTGTCAGCGCTTAAATATTTACTCGGAATATTTCCATAACTCTTCATTCATTTAGTGTCAATTACATCTAATGTAATTAACTTAAACATTTAGGAACATACAATTCTGCGTAAAATATTTCGACGGAAAATTGATGTCGATATTAGAATAATAATTTTTATACGTAGAAAAAACACACTTAAAAATATCTATTTTACGAACACCTTTTTTATTTCATTTTATGTTGAAATGTACTCGGGGCTCTACCTCATCGCGGCATACAAATCGCAGATTCAGCTGTTTATCAGTGATACTATTTTTTAATCATTATAGAGGTCCTGGCCAGTGTTTTACGTAGCACGCTACCGTATAGATAATGACTTCTACGTAATATATCTACAAATACGTACGCTGTTCATTGCGTATTTTGTTATCGTTTACAACGTTTGCATTTGTCTTTAATACTACCATTTTCCTTCAGTTTAATTTTATTAGATAGACTTTACACGTAGAATTAAAAAATAAATAAAATTTGTTTTTACATCTGCCTATGGCTGAATAAAAAAATGAAAATGGTCGTTTCTTTTTTTTATATTTAGATAGGAGGGTACTGCCCCACAGTCCTTTAGATAAGAACGCCACTGTTTACGTTACAGACCAAAAAAAATAGTTTTTAGAATTTTTGTCTGTTTGTCTGTATGTGCAAACTAATCTCAGAAACGGCTTAACCGATTTGAATGCGGTTTTCATGATGTATTGTGACAAGTTTCTCGTAACATTTAGTGTTTATCCCAATCGGTCATTTCAATCGGTTCACAAACAAAAAAGTTACGTTAATTTAAGTAATACGCGCTATTCTAGAAACGCGCTTCGGTCGATTTAGCTGAAACTTTTGTTTGTTAAACCGTGATTGGAAGTTTATATGAACACAAAGTTAAAAAATAATGCATGGTTTCGGAGATATAGACAAATTCAATTTAAGTTGAACTCTCATCAATATGGTGGGCCATATTAAATAGAGATCAGCTTACTGGTTCTTCGAGCGTTAGCCAGGTGCAGCTGACCTATATAGAGCGCACCGCGAGCCGCGCCGCGCCCTATACCATTGGATGATTCACAGCGAACGCCCGCGGATTTTAGTCAAACACAATTAACGTAAACGTTAATTATGTTTGACTAAAATCCTGTGTTTATAATAATTACTTCATTCTTATAAAGAGGAACTATAATAAGTAGGGTGTTATTAATTTGGTAGGAGTTTTTATTCTTATTCTGTGTTTGTAAATATATTACATCTTTCTAATTTCTTATAATTAGAGTACACGTAGGTGAAAACAAGAATATCTGACAAAATTAAAACCGAAGTCCACGTGAACGAAGTCGTGGGCTCTAGCTAGTTAAGAATATATTACCTAGCGTCTCTTTGAGAAACATAAAATACCGTAAAAGTTCTCAAACATACTTTGGTTTTATTACTGATATATTTTTATAGTTTGTATTTAATTAGTATTTTTTGTTTAAATACAGGAAATAAGAAATTTTAGATAAATTTACAAAGTAATGGAATTTTGTGTATTATTGATCCAAATATTTTTCTTTTTTTTATAATGCGCGATATATTTTTTAGTAAAAAGAAGTTAAAAGCAATATTTGTACTCGCCTCAAAGAGGTTTTTTCAAAAATAATTCACATGCTTAAGCAGAAGAAATTTTTTTTCCAAGCCCCTTTACATGTTTGGGAACCTTGTGGATGTATAAATTGAAGTGATTTTAAATTACAATTTCTACTCTTAGGAACTACCTACTATATATATATATATACACACACACATATATATATATATATATATATATATATATATATATATAAATTTCAAGTTTCCATTATATTACGTTGGGAATTTAAACCCTATGAGAGACAGACTGAAATACCTCTGATAATGGTCACCGTGATGTGTTGTGTCGATTGTAGGCTTACGTGTCAAGGTCAGTGTTAATTTTTTCATTCACTTAGTTAATTAAAATTTTTTCACAAGCGCCAATTTTAACGCTCTGTACGTTAATTGTCTTTTATATTATTGCCGACCGAATTCAGTTTTTTGACACAATGTCCATCGATCAGGTCTCATTATATAATAATATAAACACTTATACTAATGCTGATCCACTGCAGTAAAACAACCCACATTATATACTCACAAAGCCTTATCTTGCTAATTCCGTTAAAGGTGCTGCTGATATTTTTCAGAGATCTACGTATCGCTGTTTCTAGAGACGTATGTACATATATATATATATATATATATATATATATATATATATATATATATGTATATATATATATGTGTGTGTATATATATATATATATATATAAATAACGCTGAGATAATAATAGCGCATGAAGTCCCGAAATTCCCTAACGTATTCGCAGAACATTTTATTGTTTCGAAACTTATTTGTCACTTTAAGACTTTGATTTTTTGTTTTATTTTTCTTTTACAGTAAACTCATTTTTTACCTTCGTATTTTAAATGTATAAAATTACTCTGAATTACTTATAAAATCATTCATAATCTCTTACAACTTGAACCAGACAAATAACATTTTTTCCTTCTATCAACCTTATAGACTCATCCCTAAGACTTATCCCTATAAACTCCTACATTTTGTGAAATCCTTCCAACTCAGATATCCTTCAATTTTCTAATTTCACTATTAGCTTTATTTTTATAAAAAAACAAATGGCAAGGTAATAATTAATACAGCAAGAAATGGCTAGTAACAACAAGGTAAGACATTTAATTCACATACGTTATCATTCACCTGATAAAAATACATAAGTTATAGATTTATTCGCCGTTTTAGGTACATAAAATTTATGTGTGTATTACGTATTCTTTCTTTATTTTCACATACTCATTTTTATCTTAATTGAACCCTTTTGTACGGAATTCCTAATAATTCCACGTATATGGACACCAATATCCCGGAAAGTTCTAAACTCAAATCTATCTTCTACAATTGATTACAAACACTTGTAGTTCAAATTACGCATAATTGCTAGAAAAATACAGAAAGAGATGGAAAAATAAAATATTGTACTGTTTATATATTGCCCGCAACATTTCAACACTCGGGTTGCTAATGGAAAGCGGAAGAAATAATTTTACCACTCTCGCAAATTTAAGATCAGTTAACATGGGATATGTTAACTAATGCCCACCCAAACGACATATCTCACCAAATTAAACTTGAAACGTCAATAAACCGGATGTTTACATGTTGACATTATATGGTATATGTATAGCCACGAATAAATTACATTACCAAAGTTTAAATAACTAAAGAGAACAAAATAGATTACACAACATTGACAATGGTTACATAACAGATGTTAACAACACTCCACAGGTCTCAAGGTCGCGACCGACGCGCGGAAGCGTTATGCAAACAAAGCATGATTTGAGACCAAACACAAATATGAACTAGCGCGAATCCAGCCGTCGTCCAGACAGACGAACGCGCGCAGTCGCCGGCAAACGAGATGTAAATGAATTAGATGAAAGCGCGGCGCCGTTCCTTTTGATTGTCGCGTCGCGTAGGTGGCGCGCGCGCATCAATCACGCGCGCGCGTCGACCGCGTTTGATCTGCGCCGCGGCCGCGACGCGAGAGCGCCAACCTCGATTAACTAATGCCAAATCGTAAGCCGCTCGTGATCGAACAGATTTGCCTTCGTTTAAATATAAGCACGTGTCTCCGAGAATATCTTATCGTCCTTAATGCTTTTGTTATAAATACGACAAATACATCTTTACTGCAATTTAAAATTATTTTGTCTTCATATTTTTTATATTAAAAATAAAATCTCTACTTTCAAGTGACAAAATGAGTGCAATGATTAGAAAATTCGGCTCCGAGTTCTCTGCCAATATCCTACCACATCCACATTCGTATTGAGCTTAAGATAATGTGAATTCTAGCCATAAAATACTTATATTGGTAAAGTTAAGTATTTATTTTAACTTCCACTTGAAATGACTTATTTTTCTTTTTAAATGAAGGTTTTTTAAAAATATTATAACACTAAATAATGAAAAATTACATTCTTATATTACCAACCAAAACTGGACAAAACAATTGGAGCTCTAGTTTTGTTTTACTTCTTTTTAAATATTGTTTTTCGTTCGTTCTTTGGGAATATTATTAGACGTTAGATACTCTATAAGGAAACTTGGCATTAGAATGAAAGGATTTTACGTATATTTATTAGATTTTGTAGTATTGTACAATAAGAAATAGAATAAGGTCCAATTTTTCAGTAAGAATAAGGCCTAATTTTTCAATTGTCAAATAAGTTATTTGTAAGATAGAGGAATATGAGATGTATAAAATTTAGATGTTTCACATCTGCCAATCGTCCCATGACTGCTTACAATTTTCTTCCAGTGGAGTTTATATTTTAATAGTTATGAAAAGTTACAATCGTATTTTTATAAAGAATTTTGTATTACTTTACAAAATGAAATTTATTGAAATGATAAATGCAAGAAAACAAAGCTATTGGTAATAGTAGTTATCCTAGAGTTGAATGAAATGTGTGTATATATTGACAAATAAAAAAATATTTGATGTTCAAGCTATACTACTCTGAACTCATAAATATCACCAATCTTAATCTATATTTCTATCTCTCTTGCACACTGCTCGAGTAAAGTTCTTTCAAACAATTATCGTAGTATAAAAGAAGTCTTCAAGAATTATCTATCAAATGAAAAACTGTCATTGTTTATCGGAATGACTATTAGTGGAATAAATTAATTCACTGGTTAGTTATTTTACAGATAACTCAATTTTTCACTGAATAAATAATTGGCACTGAGTGAAATATAAACAAAATATCACGTAACTAAAATTCATACATACATTCGATACAACTCATATTTCTCTATCTTACATCTTTGCTAACAGCCCACCTGAAGATGTAATACATCGAAATCAAGGTCGTGGTAAAGAACGTAAAGAAAGAATAATACTACATAACGTAGTTTCATTTAATTGTGAACAATGAATTTCTACAAAATTAACACCAAATATATTCAATATTGGTAACTAAAATTGCTAAGAATTATCCCGAACTTGGATCATTGAACTTTAAAAATAGAATATTAAGAATTATAATATTATCCAGATACGGATTAAAATAATAACATAGTAGTATCTGTGTGCGACTCAGAGGAAAACTACTAGATGGATTTTAGTGTAACTTTGCAGTTTTATGCCTTAAAAGCTTGGCCAAGATCTGCAATGGTAATATTCAAAATTATTACTCAACTCTACTACCACTTACGAGTGGAAGTCCAAAATTCCGCGGAACAAAGGGGAATGTGGGGGCGTGACACATTCTCTCTTGGTAACCCGTTAATTTGGAACTCATTAGAGTTATATAAGCCAAATGTCAAGTCCCTAACGTCATTAATTAATGAATAACCGTCTCTTAAAGAAATAAACCTGGAAGCGAACTGCGAATATGGAGCAAATCGAACTATAATGAAAATGAAAAAGGTTCATTATATTATTTAACTTGCAACTCTTCCGTTCCGTGGATTTTTGGACTTCTCCTCGTATTTAATTATAGATTATTTCACAATTAACTGATACCGATATACGTTTCTTCATGAAGCAATCGTTACAAAATTTAGTTTTACAATTCTTCATTAGATGGCGGTATCTATTTTTAATAAACGTTCGTTAATTAACAGAGTATTTCTATTTGGATATTAGTAACTAAAGTATCATAGCTACACTATTAACTGATAGCGATATACGTTTCTTCGTGAAGCAATCGTTACAAAATTTAGTTTTATAATTCTTCAACAGATGGCGCTATCTATTTTTAAAAACGTTCGTGAATTAATAGAGTATTAATTTACATAACTAAAGTATCTAAAATATCATAACTATTCAACCGGTTCTAGGGCAGTCCGTGGGTGTCCTCCAAAGGAAAAAAAATTGAAGACCCAAAAATGTGTTACAAATTTGAAGACCCAAAAAGTTGCTGTGCTATAATAAAAACATTTAAGTATACAGTGAAGTATTGTTCTATTGAATACAAAAAACCATTAAAATAAATAAACTGACATTATATTCCGAACAATTACTCTCGTGTGAAAATCAGTCTAAAGTAAAGTACAAAAAGAAACTTCCTCCCCAAAGACCCATTAATTACAATAAACAAATTATAGTCTGTCCTCTAGATTACCAATTATAACGATATTGGCCGTTTGCATTTTTTTCTGCTCATCACTCTTAGCTATTTAAATTTGATTTCTTGCCTGTGTTAGCCTATCGGTTTTGGACTATGAAATACTCACAGTGGGAACTCACCGACGAGTCCTAAATAACCAGAGATTGATATCTTGTTCCGAAATGGACCATATTTCTTTCTTTTATTATCCAAAATTTACTGGAAAAATTTAAATAAAAATTTGTAATTATTCTCAAGAGCATATTCATCATGAAAGTTTATTTCAAAAACAGCGTGATGATTAAGATAAAAAAGAATTGCCGACATGTTTGTTAAATGTATGGACGCATATGGACATACTGAAATATATATATATATATATATATATATATATATATATATATATATATATATGCATACAGAAGAAGTGAGAGAGAAAAGAAAAATTGAATCTCGAAAAGATATTAACGTCAAATGTCTAAAGGATCGTAACGTAAAGAGCTACAAAAATATAAGGTTGACTAAGAAACCATATACGTGAACGAGCTAAATGGAAGAGTTATCAGTAAAGAGGGTATCATATTCCATTGTTGTTGACAACCTAAACAGGAGACAACATGAAGATATAGATTGATAGAGCAACGAGGAGCTATCACATAATTGCGTCAAAGCAATACGTCAATGTCGCAATAAAACCGTGACACTAATCGTAGCTTATTGTCGTAGGTGTCATTAATGGCATCATATTAGACGTTTATTCACAATAACATTTATCCAATGGACACACATCAACAGGTGCTAGCCGTGAACCCGTTATGTCGGTGCTACTTAATTTTTTTTTTAAATGTCCGGAATTATTTAAATCTTAAATTTAAATAATGCCGAACATTTTCCAAAAAAAGTGCACTAGCTCGGCTACTTAGTTACAGCATAGCTTGTGCAGTTATGCTGTAACTAAGTAGCCGAGCTAGTTCAATTTCAGATGAATCGCCAGCAGCCCTTGAAAAAAATATATCGTCATATACGCAGCACACTTACACCAAAATAACATCAAAGAATTGCAACAACATAATAAGTGAATTTTACTATTCAATAATTATCTAAAACTATTAGTCTCGACCAAACAACACATACGTACACGTCAAGAAAACGCCCACGAGTTGTAGCAAAAAACAACGTATGCTTTTTATCATCACCTCGTAAAACAATTCTGCGCGGGACATTATTGTGATGACTAACGCGGTGGGACAATTACGTTAGGTCATAACAAATTACGACGATATGGCCACTGCAGCGACCGCAATGTTTAGGAACGAATAAATTCGGCTCGCCGAAGACAAGTCGCCGTAATTAACGGTCGAACATAAACGTCGTGCGGCGCATTGAATCGCGCGCGGCGCGCGGCCGTAGAGACAGTTGGCACGCCCGCCGCCTCCATTAGCCCACACACGACAGTGACAAACATTCGCGCGAGTTCGCCGAGCCGAGCTCCGCTCCGAGCTAACTTTCCGGCCCAAAGTTTTGTTTTTGTCAAATTATTCATTTAGTTCGAGAGCACTAGAATCTTTTGAGCGTTCGCGTCTTCAAACGGCTCGCCCGCGCGCTCGAGCCCGCTCAAAGGCATTTTCGCTAAATGAGTTATGTAACGCGAGAGCACAAACGGCACACGTACACACTCTCGTGTGTATCCATTTAATGCCCAATTCCCATATAATTTAACTTTACGATCAAAGCAAAATTTTGTAGAGAGCTTCCCACCGCGAGATATTACACGAGGAGAGCGGGACGGAGATAGGCGACATCTCGAGATCAAATGCTGGGCCAAATTAGTCACTCGCTGTCTCTGTATCTCAAAGCCGATCCTGTAGCAAAGTTTGCGCGAAGATGACATCAAAAGGAAACCGCACGGCCGCGCCCCCCGCGCCGCACCCGCCCGCCCCGCCGCAAGTGTCGCGCGACAGGCCGGGGCGCTGCAGGGTGTACCGGTGGGGGGCGAATGGGCATTCTTAAATTCGAAATGTCGGCGGCGGCGAAGCCGATTAGTGAGCTGACTCTATCATCAGTCGACGTGGCCTCGGATTACTTATTAGCGCCCTTTAATTACATTCGCCGCGCTAATCAATCCCTCGCATTAGCTACCCCCACTGCCACATCCGTTATAGGGGTTTATGGCCGTTTTGCGACTTATTCGTAAGCATTTGCGTTTAGTAAACTTTATGTATTGGTTAAAAGACGTGGAGAATTTTACTAGTTTTGAAACTTGCTAATATCTACTTTATTATATCAGTCATTTATTTATTAATTATAGTATTATTAACTAAGCCGTATAAAATATATTACTTATATTGCGTCTTCGAGACAGGATTAAATATTTGAGCATACCTTATATTCAGGTCGAGTATCGTCCTAAACAACTTCAGATTTATCATTAAAAAAAATTTTCATCATCCTGCGAAACTATCTACTTAGATTAAATCCCTCCTCTAGAACTCGGTCTAGAATATATCTTTAGGAAAACTTACTCGATGAATATTTACACAGGAACACCTCTGGATAAAATTGTACCGGTATGTGTACGATGAATGCGTGTTCGGTGTGTGCTAGTAAATACATATGTTTGACTGTGTGTGTGCAGAGCCCCGTGTCGCAGCGCGACTCCTAACAAAGTTAACGACGTCAAGATTGAAATGTTTCGTCTCAAACTTGATTTTCGAGAGAAACTCCCTCAGAGCGCGTTAATATTACACAAAGTTTACTTCACTAAGATATGATCAACATCAGCGACGTCTGTCTACTTTACAACTTCACTATAAATAAGACGATAATTGACACGAAGGTACTCACAAGACACTGTGCTATATCGTGTCTAATTACAAACGGAATGCCGAATTGGAATTTGCGGAGGGCATATTGCGAAACACCTCGAAAGTATACTCGGATAGTCTAAACGCTAAGCCCTTAGGAATGTGTATACAAATAGAATGAATTATGGAGGTGATAGTACTGCCGTTGAGGTTGATAAACACTATAATGTATACTGACAGATGTTCACGAGAGATATCGTTAATACGTTTTATCCACGAACACTTAATTTAAGATAACTTGTAAACCTAGAGAATTCTCAATATTAATACATTAACTCTCAATATAAAAGAACAAAAGTGAAATCTGGTACGCTAAATGCTAAACGCTTAATTTTTCAATGAAATTTAATTTGGATAGGTGCATAAAAATTGTATCATAGAAACTGTCAGATAATTTAAACAGCAAGAATTTCTTTTCTAGTTCTTCAAGACGAAAGTAATCCATACTTTTTGGTTTGAGCGTTTCTTATGAAGAAACAACTTTAGTTTCAATAGAAAAACAATTTTTATTGCCAATATTTTCTTAACAGTAATTACAATAAAACGTTTTGTTATCATAAACAGAACAAGATAACCAGTAGAATCGATACTTCTTTCTGTGTCGGCGAGTCCCTTCGTTTCATTTTGATCGTGCTCAGGGCCCGGTGTGCGATGTACTGCATGACATTTAACCCTTGCGTTAACGTTGAAATAATATACCTCGAGAATTAGATGGGATACAAAAAACCAATTATTGAGTGCAATTGTCTTAATACTTAGGAATGATAGAAGCCGGTCTGCTATATCAATGTAACAACCATAGGGGGTTAAAAGTCTTATTAGTACTTACATGGATCCGAGAAAAATTACAAGCTTTAAATAATAATAATAATTCTTTGTCAGACGTATTGCGTAGTCAAATTTTAATGCAAAATGTACTTTATATAATATAAATCTGTTAACCTTCCCTGGTTGACCATCCACCTATTTTCAATGCGTTCTCTTAAATATTTCTCTTTTACTCTCGATCTGCACTTATTTCCTTTTCAAGCATATTCAATAATAAAAATTAAATCATTTATATTACGAAAAAAAATCGAGTACCCAAATTTCTAAAAACTATAAACTTAAAAATTCCACTTAAAACATCTTTTCTTTTGTTAACCTGGAGTGGGCAAAAAGCAACAGCTGTGAATTTAGCAACTTGACTCTGCAGTTGTTAAATTTTGCCCAAAAGCGCATCAATTCCTCGTATAACATCTACCAGCGTGAAAGTACCGATGAATGAATCTCCATAACATGAATACCATATCATATCTTTTCCTATAAAACAAACTTTCGCTTAAAAGAAAATTTAAAAAAAATACCCAAACAAGCAAAATAAATCAGTGTGAAACCCACTGTCAATTGCAAGTAAATTGCATACGATATACTCTTCTTGAGAATCCATTTAAATCAATGAAAAAGATGACGTCGATGCCTCCGTCCGGGACGCATCATAGACGCTCGCCGCCTTTGCCTTTGAAACTCGAGTGTCTTGTTCGTCCCACTATCTGAATGTTATTAAAGTAGGGATGCTCGTTAAAAAGAAACATCGATATTATGCATCGATGAAAAACTGTGCTCCACACAAAATTATTCTATAAGTCTTTCAAAAACAAAAAAATTAAATAAAAGCACCAATAATTACATAATATTTAATCATTAAAGTTTCTTCTTTTAATATTTAATCCATTGATTATTTGAATTGTTTTAAAAAGACTTCAGGCAACACAGTACTAAAAAGCACTTTCAAAGGATTTCTCCTCCGTCTATCAATTGGACTTATTCGGCAAAATATTGCCAACATCATTTTTAACTATTGTCAATAATATCATTATTAATTACTAATATCATTGATTAATTAATTACTATAAAGTTCACATGAAAATAATTATATCCAAAAGACGTTCTTTCGATATCTGTTCTTAAGAGATATAATTACTTTCCTTTACTATTTTCTATTAATTTTCTCCTAAATATACTGAGTAATCATTCTTTGCCCAAAAGAGAAATTTTATAGATGGGTTAAATTGGGTTCCGGTTGTTAAATGGATAGATTCCCTAAAATAGAAAGTATCCTAGTGTTATTAAATTTATTAATTGTTGTATTCGTCATAAGATTAGGCCTTTTTTCTTTATTAAAACGTATAAGAGCATAAATGTAATGTTTTTGTAACATTTTGGAATTTGTATTATTGAAACAAGTTCGTTTATCTCATAGATAGCATGTAATAGAGTCATCGATTTTACGTTTATTAAATGTAAAATCCAAGATAACTATTATATAAAATTATTCCAAGATAACACGATTCATCAAATTCTATCGTAAAATCGATACTTTCAATACATCGGTTTAAATAAAACATTACAACACTAGACTTTCTACGCGCGGCCGCGGCGGCTGCTAGCCGATGCAGCGAATCGATGATGAAACACGGAAGTCATACTTGGCAAAATAGTCGCGTCTCGCCCCTCTCCTTTGTGGCGGGCGGCCCGCACAAAGGCTCACCACTACCTGCTAAGCAAACGAAGGCATAGCAGAGAGGTACATTTCTCCACATTCAGAAACGAAATCTCGGTACAACTCAGAGACGTCGGCTGAGTGAGAATCTTTCTGTTTGGTCGAAACGAGTTTAAGAAGTAGCGTGCCGTATAGTTTACAGAAAGTAATCTTTTATAATTATTTTATTATTATGATAACGTGCAATAGATTAATTAGTATATCCCAATTTAAAATAAAAAATGTCTAATACGATTATAAGACGCACTCAGAGAGTAAGAACGTACTTATAAATATTTAAGGGTACGTAGCATTCGTATTAAACTATTTACAAATATTAATTATTCACAACGTAATAATATAGTACCCAATATATTTATATTGGGTACTATATTTTTACAGGGGTAAAAACTAAAATTGAGATTAACCTCTTAAGACCTGCGCTATCAATCCAACGAGATTTTGTTAAGTTCTGGAGAAACGAAGTGACCAATCTCATGTGTGATGAATCATACATAGTAATCGAATACATTTTCTCAACTTCATTACTATAAAAGAATTCTGATTCTTTTCCAAAAGCATTGATGATAAAGTATATTTTGGGAATTATATTTAATGAAAGAAAATATTTAAAATTCGCGATACTATATTAAATGTTATTATTAATAGATGAAATTTATTTACAAGGAAACAAATACTAAGTATCATAAATGGCAATATGCTAACTTTTAAAACCAAATAGACCTGATATTTAGAATACAACGCATTGACAATTAATACACACACTGTCGTAACAATATTGCAACTTCACAACTAAGCAAGCTTGCCAAATAATATATATATTTTGACGACAATTTAAACCTAACAAAAATGTTTTAAAAGCGAATTTATAAGGACGACTACCGAACGTGCTCGAATGAAATCTTAATTCAAAATATAGTCAATATATCATGGATAAAAATTAAAATACAATTTTCAACTAGAGCAAAAACTAAGGAACTTTGCGCTTCAACTATTTAAGATGCCGCAGGGGGATGACCTTCGTCCGTATCATTTGATACTTTGCCCGTGTCCGCATTCGCCGTAAAACACTGCCGACACATTCATACAACAAAGGGAGGTATTTATTTCGTTTATTACCGGGAAACTCAAAGCCGAAGCCACCGCTTTCAGCAGGCACAAACGACGCCGCACTGCTCTGGCGAATGCGAACGAAATAATCGAGTCTATTTTTGTATAAAGGTATTTCAATTAAGTTCTGCATAAAGGGTCTTGTTTATATCATGTCTATTGAGTTTTACAAAAGTATGCTCATTTTTCAGGGTCCCCTGCCCAAAGGGGTATAAACGAATTATATTATTCTGGTAAGTCGTCTCATTACTTGTCCGTTTGTCGTAATGAAATTCTTCCTAAACTATATGTATTACAGACTTAAAATGATGATTAAACACGTAATGTTACAACTCTTTTTTCATCATGTCTGACCTTTAGTGGCAAGTAAGTATAAAGAATTGACGTTTTAGAATATTTGAACTCGAGAAAGCATATTGAAATATCCTCTGTGCTCCTTTTTTATAATATATTAAGTGCTATTGTACTTCGGTTACGTATATACTGACATACGTATGTACGTACATACTTACTTTCTGTACACAATTAGGCACACATGAAAATTTAAATATTTAAGTGCACCTATATTTCTATGCGCTATTTATAAAGATCGATGACTAATTAAGGTCAATTAGTACTAAATAGTACAGCAATCTCATACATGTAAACTGTAAAAAAACCTGGGTTTTCTGATCGATCAAAATCTTAGTTAGCTGCCTCAAGTAAATTTATTAGTCGTTGTATTGTCAGCGAGATACACTCTCTCAAGCGTCTTCAACATTTTCTTTCGGGTAAACTGAAAGTCTACCTTTGTCATATACTCCCATTACCACTGATCGAGTGGATTGGAGATGTGTGATGTCCTGATCTTAATTTTTAGCAGTGACACACATTTTGAAGCGTTAGAACGCCTTCAAAATGTATGTCACCATTATTTCCTCAGGCTCAGAAAATACAATCATATTTCTGAACACGAATCACGTCTCAGATTGTTAAATCATAATTAATATTAAATCGAAACATTAATAATACATTAAAACATCCTCAGAGTTCAAATTATATCACTGGCAGATTTAAAGACTTGTCTCTTTAGAAAGTAGTAACAATATTTTATTAAACCAAAAGAACGAGTAGTAAGTCTTTTTCAAGTTATCCATTTACACTTTCGACGGGATGAAGATACTGCTTTTTACGTAGCCCTAACGTCGAGCGAAATCAAAGGGAAAAGTAGCTTTTCCCCTTATATTCTACATATTGAATACATGTTAAAAAGGTTTATAATTTTAGGTCACTGATAGAAGTTAATTTTCAGTTCTAGAACTAATTTGAAATATTATCACGGACTGTATCCCGGAATGTATGGATGTGTGTGTTGTACATACGGTTTACGTTAACATACATACATACGTTAGGGCGGAGTTCCCCTAGTAGCGGATACTTAGGAACTTTTTTAGATAAAAAAACTATTTTAATACTAAAAGTGTTCTGCCTTTTAATTATTATTCAACTAAACTAGAAATCAAGTTAAATTAAAAGAGTTATAGTACTTGCTACGAAATTATTTTAAATCAAAACACATATACTTCTAGTTTGGGACTCGATAGACCCATAAAATGGCGCCTTGTACTGGACACAAAAAATTGGCTCCTAAAATCGAACAGTAAGCACGTACTACCCCTTTTTTATTTTTTATATCTTTTTTTCTTCTTAAGAGATAGATAATCAAAATCTTTTGGGCACTATCCACATTTTCACTAATAGATTTACATTTTATATCATTAGGTGATTACTATGTAGTGCTCAATGCGTTAGAAATTGGCTCACTTTTATTCAGAGGAATATTTATTGCATCACTTGAAAGATAATTAATGTCGGTAAAATAATTTAAAAGAATGTAACCCAGTTGGCTTCCTACTGAGAACACAGATTTACGAGCCAGAATTTGTTGATGCTTTTGAAGAAAAGAAACACAGATTTAATTACAGTTGCAAGTATTAGAAGGTAAAAAATAATGTTTTTTAGGGTTTCGCACCTCAGAATGGAAAAACGTAAGCTGTATATAATCACTTTATAGTCCGTCTATTACGTCTATAAAGTGATCATATAAGGTTATCAAGGCCTTTTTTCTCAGGAAAGGAAAGCGGTATTAAGTTGAAATTAATATATATCCCGATAGCCCTTTAAAAAATCTAATTCAATACAATAAAAAGATACGGACTTGCAAACATTTTGAATTTTTTAAATTTGTAAAATATTTAATGAGCTTTACGGATAATTTTATAGCATGGCACGGATCACACAGGGTGCGAATTCTACTCGCACTTGACCGTCTTTTTAGGAGTTTTTTTCAATATTTGAAAAAGCAAATCAACCTGAAATCTATGAACACCTGCTGCTCGCACCAAACTCGACTATAACTAATTCTAACTTATTCTGGGATCCTCAATGATATTTACAGCCGCAAATTCATGAAAATGTTTACCAGCTTTTCCTTCAACAATGTTATAACAATGGAGAATTTTAAAATATACTGTGAGGCTAAAAGTAAATTTCAAAAGATCCTTTTTTGTCAATGGTATCAATCGTTTTGGTCATTTTTTTTATACGATTTACTAATTGATTCTCCTATTCTGGTGGAAATATATTCGTAAATTTCTTATAATGAACTTTTTTCCATATTATAGAAAAGCCACCTTAGCAAATGTGTTCTTAGGTACGCCGCGTGATTTAAAGAATTTTCCCTTAAATATACTTTTTTGAACATTACTTTATCGAGAGCTCAGTTTAAGATACCTCCCTCCTAAGACCCTTTCTTTTTCTTATCCATTGTGTCTGCTAGAAATTTCTCCAATACATATTTGAAAAGAACAACAGCAAAAAACAACACAACACAAAACAAAATAAATATCACGTAACGGATAAACAACGCTGTCCAGCAGAAACCATTTTGTTCGGTCCTTAAACTAAAAAATAGAATATATAAAATTCTCGGTGCTGATAAAATCAAATATTTATCTGTTAAGATACTACCGAAACCGTTTCATAACCACCAAAATAAATAATATCACCGTCGTTTTATAAACAGACGGGCTTTTAGATTATGCAAGGCAACATGCTCTCAACAGCTAGAACAAACAAACAAAAGCTCTCAATAATTTACTGCTTGAATCGAGCGTGTCGTTACAAGCAAAACTATTGCTATTCCACCCTCAACTCTACCGGAACGACAGTGATTCGCATGCCATTAAGTTTATAAGATATTATCTGTATCCGGTATTAGGCATTTCAGACGAAATTTCACTTTTGAAACTGTAAAACAATTTAAGTATTTGGGAACTCTGATCTCATGTTGCAATGATCTGAAATTGGAAATAAACAATAGAATCTTCATAGGTAACAGAAGTTTTTACGGCCTTAGAAACCAATTCAAATCCAAGTTTATTTCTATTAGGACTAAGTTAGGCACGTATAAAACTTTAATCAAGCCTATACTTCTGCATGGAAGTGAATGCTGTAAAGTAGTTTTTTTTCCTTAATAAAGCAGAGAAAAAAAATCTACTCATTTTCGAAAGAAAAAAATTAAGAAGGATTTTTGGACTTATTCAAGAGAATAACATGTGGAGAACCCTTTACAACTATGAAATTTACAGAAAATATGACAAATACGGCTGAACCGATATTGTGACAACCATAAAAGCATCACGTACTAGGTGGCTTGGCCACCTTTACAGATATGCTGACATATTTCCGGCCAAAAAAGTAACTTTTTCGAAGATTGAGGGGACTAGCCGAAAAGGACGACCACCAACACGTTGGCTGGATGACATTAAAAAGGGAGTCAACCACTGGGAGTCAATCGGTGGAAGGCCATCGCGTCAGACAGGGTCAGGTGGAGGAGAATCAGCGAGCCAGCCTTGGCCTACAGAGGGCTATTGTGCTTTTGATGATGATTAGGTATTTTAATCCTATTATTATCCTGCATTTCTCCTCTAAATTCGTTATCGGAATAACACATTAAGTGCTGGAATTCTTAACAGATTACTTTTCGTTTAAGTGCTTTTTAAAGCAATTATAATATTTAATAAGACTCGCTTTTCGCCAACTCTTACTAACGTGAGTCAATGATAAAACTTCCTAGAAAAATGATCAAATATATAACTTATTTATTTTTATTACAATACTGTATTATCAGTATTCTCAAATAAAATCTTTCGAGAGGTAATTTTGTAAGGAAATACAATATCTTTTTAAAATATTCATCCGTTTGTGTATCTCTTTGTTAGAGAAGCATGTAAAAAATATTCGATTCATTTTAATGGGAATTTGACCAGGATGATGTTTGGGATTGAAGTTAAAATCTACGCTACCTCTCGTCCCGAGAGAACATTCTCCCTAAGAAACTTAGAATTAAATTATCGTTCACGCAAGATCCGTGTGCGCAGATTCAAGAACTTATCAACGGGTACCTTCGAAACTGTTACAGTAACTCAGCTTCAAGCGTAATTGTAAATTATTTCTATCCCAGTTAAAACTATTTTTGAGACGCAAACATTATTACTAATGTAAAACTGCGCCGCATTAATGGAAAATTTACGCGCGCTACGCCGCGGGCAAAAGTTATTTTATCATAAATAATATTAATTATAACAGAAGCATTCTATTCAAGAGTTGCTATTACAATATTTTTTTAAACTTCTTCAGAAATTGGTAACATTGTACTTAGTGTAAAGAGATTTGTGGAAAAATATTTGAGACAACATTATTTTTGCTTTGTATATCTAAATGCTTCAACGGTTTAAACTATTTTACTTCGCTTGTAGCAGTATAGGGAAAGCATCTAGACGGAAGTACAATCAGAATTCGAATCGAATATTGGACTCAATTGCGGAGTTCTAGAACTGATTATGGGATTTCTAAGTTTTTAGAAATAAACGATTATTTTCAGATTAAATTAGTTTATTCTTTTACTAAAATCAAGAGAGATACAACTATGTATTTGGTACTAACTAAATGTGATTAACGGTACGAAATGAGTATGTAAGCCACAAAATGACAGAAAAAATCACAATATTTAATCAACATTATCAACGGTCTTTTTAAGGATTAGGTCCTTCTAACACATTACTAATCACAATAGTTCAGTATAATGGAACAAGTAATGAAATATAATATGGCATTTGACAGTAACCGCAATTTTCAGCAAATAATATTTTATCACTTTTGAAAACAATCACTTAAAAGTAGTATATGTCTTACATGACATTTTATTTCCTATCTTTGATTTTTAACCTATAAAAAGTAAACAAAATAATCAACTAATACCTAAATTCTTAGAAGGAAAATGTTTCTCCAAGAAATAAGTTCTCAAAAATGATGCGAGTCTAACGTTTTGCCTTGCAGTGAACTTCGAATTCTTCGAATAAGATAATGTAGTGTAAAATAATGTTTTTTAACAAAAAATCAATATTCTCTTGGAACTTAATCTGATTCCAGGATAACGATATAGGATTTTTCAATTCATTTTTCAATTCATGAATTTCAAAATTCCGGGATTCATGCCCCGTGGCTTTACACATATTTTCGTGGATACTAGTGACACCTTAGACTTAAATTAGTGGAAGGCGGGTTTACGTTAAAGTGACATTATAAACTTTGAATAAAACTTAAGTCCTAGTCCTAGTATACCTAAGGAACGTTACCAATTGTTGAAATAATTTTTAGAAAACATGATCCAAACTTCAATTGTAACAATTTCTCTTCTTACTTTCAGTGAAATTTCCCTGGCACACTGCGATAAAACAAATTGTCGACGGAGGAAACTAGATTTTGATTTATATAGGAGAATTTAAAGAAATTATACCTCAATTAAAAATTGCAAGTTGTTAGATCAATTATTAAACAGCCCTTGTATAAAATAAGATATAGAAAAATGCATATACACAAAATAGTCTATCCTGGGACAAGTTCCCTCTGGAGTTACTGGAGACAACTCGGAGTATGTTTGTGTTCTCATATCATTACGCTAAAGTAGAGCAAAAGTACCGTTACACCTTTAAATATAAGTAGTTCCACGTAACACTCAAGATTAAATATAAGTTGTAACTCTAGGTCCATGTAACTCTAAAGAAATAGAGATTTTTTAATAAAAATGTCAGTTGATATGAATGCTCCATTATAGACTTGGCTCCATTTTTCTAGCCCAAAAATCACGACATATTACTCCACTTTTATCATAGTAATTTGATAAGACATTTCTTTCTAAGAGTTCCAAAACGTTATTAGCATGTACACTTGTGTGCATATTTGTCTATTATTAAACTAATATTATTGAAACGAATAAATTTCCATAACAATTATAATACTAAAACTAGTCGCTGAAATTTATCTGTAACTTATTTACCCACGACGGAACGGAGGAGGTATATGCGTTTAGGGTGAGAGGTTGTTTATTCGTTTGTTTGTTTGTGCAATCCAATGTTCCTGTTTATCTCCAAAACGGCTTGACCGATTTAATTACGGTTTTCTGTAAAATGTTTGTGATTCATTGAAAATGGTTCTTAGATTATTACGTGTTACTTAGTTTGTTACGTTGATTACTCATCAGGAGGCGATGCAATAAATATTTTATTGCAAAAAAATGTTCCCATTTATCTCCAAAATGGTTTGACCGATTTAGACACGGATTTCTGCAAAATGTTTGGGACTAATCGGCAATGGTTCTTATGGTGGTAGTTCGCCAGGGGGCGCTGCAACATTTTGTAGAAAACGAACGTTCACATTTAAAACTTCAAAATGGTTTGACCGATTTGGACACGGTTTTCTGCATAAACGTTTTAATGGATAAAGTATAAAATAAAAAGCAAAATTTAAAATTTTTAAAAAACTCACGGCGAAAGTAGTCGTTGTTATTGAAAAACTATTAAATATTTTTTGAACCCCCCCCCCCACGAAAAGGAAGCAAGAACCTATTGATGTAATTATAAAAAACCCAAGAAAATCCGTCAGGGCTGCCATGCCCTGCCTGTGCCTAAAATTTTGCAGTTTTATCAGTTCGTGACTAATTGAAATTCTCTTAGGTGCGCTAATGGCTAATTTTCTATGCTGTTACAATGTAATTAATATCGGGAACGGAAATGGCAATGGCAACCCCAACGGATTTTTTGGGTTTGTAATTATATTAAAACGTTCTTACTTTCTTTTAGTAGGCGGGTTTTGAAAAAAAATAAATTATTAAAAAAATCGTTTTTCAATTACAACGATTACATTCGTCGTGGGTTTTTTAAAAATTTTCAGTTTTGCTTTTTCCTTTGAACATTGGTTAAAAAGCTATTCGCAATTTTGACTAAAATAAACTGAATGGTAAATACGTACGTGTGTCAAAACACAAAACAGGATTTCCAAGTTTACACTTAGCGTGTTATCAATATTGAACATCAAAGAAAATGGACTATGCATTTCATCGTGTAACACATCTGTTAATAATTTCTCGTTCTATTTAAGTCACAACACAGTCCGTGTTTATATAATTAACTATTCTCTCCACACGGACGTTAGAATGTCTAAACATTCACTCGTAAATTTGCAAGTGAGTTCTTAACTATCAAAGAGTAACATAAGATAACACACAAACGCGCCTATTTGTAGGATTCTGGTTACGATTATACAGTATAATTTTATAGCTGTATAATTTAAAGACGCTACGATTATGGACGAAGTTACAAAATTATACTCCAAGATGAAAGCTGTTTTAGACAAACTTAACAGCCCCGTCCTAATATCACTTACGCCGCGAAGACACACCAGTACAGACTCTGAATATTAACAGCGCCTATTGGCACAAATTTTTGAAAGTATCTACAGAAAGGAGTTCTGCTACATTCCTGCATATTTCCAAAGGAGTATTTTTTATACTTTTTACATTAAAATTGATTCAGTTATTTAAAAATCTGTAATTTTTGCAACAAAATGCGGCAATCTGCAATTTTTGTAAAAAATGCGGCAATCTGCAATTTAAAAAAAAAATACGGCAGGCACAACCGGCATTTACAACTGTGAAAGATATTACTGTTCTACGTCTTTCCGAAACAATAAAGACACCCTTCAAAATAATTACCTTTCATTTAACCGTCGAGCGTCTCCGTTAATACGACACTAATATTAGAAAGTCATAAATTAGACGATGATAAATCTCGGATACAATGATATATTATGTTCCACTTGAATTTCATAATCCATCGCAGCTTTCCTGAAGCAACCCGTTCTATTACTATTGTTAGAGTATTCCAAAGAAGTTGTCATCTCATTACAAAATATGTAATGCCCATTGTTACATGCCATCGGAAAATCGGAATAAAAAAAAATTAAATTTTCGACAATTATGAAAGGAAATTGTATTTATATACACCGTTTTTTTATAAACCTTACGTTGTTTTTATGCAACTATAATCCATTATCATTTAATTCGTATAATAAATTATTCGTATATTTATATCCTTTATTCTCTCTACGACTTAATTTTCGTTTATAATAATTAAATTGTCAATTTAAATTAAACATAAAATTAAAATATTTAATAGTAATTTCGATAAGACAAATTTTGTGACAAATTTCCTCTAATTGAAATCATTAGTCACTTTCATAAAAGAAACAAGTTTTTATTGCAAACTGAACATTCATTCTTTTCCTTTCAAATATTTCTAGAAGGAAAAAATGGCGCCACAATCAAAACGCGGTATCTTCCATATTGATTACTTCATCAGACCTAATTACGCCGCGTTACCATTAAGTTCGGGCACAACGAAAAAACCCTTTTAGAAAAGTACGAGAGCAACGCAGGCTCGCACGGACAAGATACATCAAAGGGCGCGACACCCACTTAGGGCGCACCCGCCGGTAATTGATTCCGTAATATACGATTGCCGTTCCTCATAAGCCGGCGTCCATAAAGTTATAATGACCATATTAGTTCCGAGCCGCAACTGTCACTGTTGAGTTATGGACCGGCCGGGCGGTCGGTCTCTTGAAGCCGCACGTTATCGCGGCGCAATGTAATTGCTTATTTGTACCGTTCGCAATCAACTCTCGAGTTTTATTAAGATCGTAAAACATTATCTACAAGTCGCAAGAGGGCGTATTTATTTTAACTAGTATTGCGTATCGTCGAAATTCGACCAATTGTATCTGTAAAGTAACGAAATTCAACTTATTTTTTGCATAATTAATTGGAGTTTACTTTTATTCAAATTCTTAATTCTTAACTTGACACTATGAGGAAAAAGTGGGAAAGGGTAAAGAGGAAACTTGAGGAAATTAATGACAAAAAATTAACAAAACATTAAATTCCTTAGAAGTAAATAATTCAACTTAAACGGTAGAATAAATTACCAAATAAATAAAGCTAAATAATAATTCCATTTGAAAGAAAAGGAAACAACGCTACGTATTTGTTTATTTAACTTTTCTTGTAATATACTCCCGTGCAGGGAAGGTAAAGGGATCAAGTTCATACAATCACGAACGTGATCCAAATGTTTTCATTTAATTGGTTTAAGTGTTTTATACGAGGAAATCAAGTATTCATGTTCACTTTATTTTATCTACCTTAACGACAACCTATACACTTATTTATGAAACACGTAAAACGTGTTTCATTTCGGTCAAAGAGGGGTCACTTGCAATAACCATATGTAACGAAATATGTCATAGTAAGACCGCTTATAACTATGGAAGTATAGCACCTACCGGCATTAGTTTTACCATAATTTAGTGGATAAAAGCCATTACTCGGTAGTGCATATGTCGCTGGCGTAAATGGCGCTGCAATCGCATACAGCGCGACTCATTCGGAACTAAATTTACCATCGCACGCTATGTTTAATTAGTGGTTACTCAGTACATTGATCGATTCGAGCGGGAGTGGTCGCGTTTCACAGAGCTCACGACGTTATAATAGGTGTGATACAAAAAACTTATACTTGTGATCATTAGAAATTGTAGAATTGAAAAAAAGTGTTTTTTTTTTCAAAAATTTGACGACCGCTCTACTATGGCGCCAACGTGTGCGGTACGTAACGTACAAAACAGGAGTGCAAGAGCTCGGGTAGCAAGAGAGAGATATTCCGGTCCTCGACAACCTGTTTTGACCTCGGCGGAACGTGTTCAGCTCCATAGGAAACGTGTTAGACTTACTATATTACACACTCTCTAGTACGCTCAAGACGTTTCACGTACTCCACTTCGGCTGGATACAGCCTACCCGTCTATTTGAGCACATTTATGGTATAGTACCTTTCGAATGATACAAGTTTGATTCCCTTCACTTTATAACAAATACTACAAAAAGGTACAACAATTTTCCATTTTCAAGTATTATTATATAGATATAAGTTTCCAGCGCCGACAAATTGGGTAAAGCGAATCCAAGTCTGAATAAGTTAGCGGATTAGCTAGCATAAATTGGTCCTCTTGAGAAGTCGAATTAGCATCATTTGCCTGGGTGACTAGGCTGCATATATGTATTTATTGCATGCTATAAAATAACTTTAATTTATGGCAATGCGAATATAACTTATGAACGATATCGACCATAAGTAGTTATATTCGAGGTCATTAGACCTTATTAATTGTTAATATCAATAGGAGCATTCGATAGCCATTTTTTATATCTGAATTTCATTATATTTTATAACCAATGAGCTGGGATATTAGAAATCATAGCGCGCGGTAGATTATCAAATTTTTTGGTCAATACTATATAGATGCATTTGTGCCCTTTTTGCTTTATGCTTATTGCATAAAACAACAGAAACTACAGTCTAAGAGATAAGACAAAAACTTTAGAAGCTGATCAAATAGAGTTGAACAAATTAAAAATGAAATTCATTATAATTTTTTGCAATTCAATTATAATATTTAATGTACAAATAATAATTTATTTAAATTATTATAATATTTCTCCGTTATTTTTCCTAAAAAATGAATTTATCAAACTTAGAAAAAGTATAATGTTTTGGAATCGCTCCGTAATCATATTTAGTTAAGATACCACACGCAGGTAAATAAAAAGAAAACAAGTTATAGAGTTTCCGCTCGATATTCAAACTTGTTTTTGTATTAATTTAAATATAGCCATCGGTTTTTAAAATTAATCTCTGACTCATAGTTCATACACTATGCTCAATCGACTACAATAACTTTAAAAGCTAGTACAGGATGCCTCCAAAATTGAAATAATAGCTTCAAGCTGGGTTTGAGGAATTTCTTTCAAGCGATATTCTATACAAGGACTACAGTTTTCTGCACCACTATACCTCAAAAAAAAAACCAGTGTGCTTTAGACCACACGACTGAAGTAAAATTTCAAATTCACAAAATATGAACTTTAAAATAATTTATAAAATTGTTCAAGAACGAAAAGAAATTACAAAATAATCAAAAAATCACCGTTTGCGTATCGCTAGCAAACTCGCATATATATATATATATATATATATATATATATATTTATATATATATATATTTATATATTTATATATATATATATATATATATATATATATATATATATATGTCATGCACTGGCTGTGAGAGAAAGAGAGAAAGAAAATGTGCGCGCGCACTGCTCTCTCTTGCTCCTACAGTGTGATACAGACAATAGGCGCTGTGTCTTAGATATACGAAACATAACTGGCTATGAGAGAAACAAAATGTGTGCTCGCACCTCTCTCTCTCTCTCTTGTCCCTACAGTAATATACGAAACGTAACTCTCTCTCTTTCTGTCTTCACTAACTTATATCTCCCTCTCAACTTCCGTTCGCCTCGCCCGATCACACTTTTCGTAACGCTCTCGTCACGCATTCACCAGCTTACTCCCCAAGTCAAGCGTGCGTAAAGAAGTTTTACTTCAAATATTCAACGTTAGTGGCTGTGACTATTGCAATTAGTTTATTCATAACTTCTAAAAGGTAATCATGACACACCCTCCGCAAAAATAATCCGTAAATAATGATGGCAACGCCGTGCGCACAGCTGGCGATGGGTCCACAGCGCCGGCCACAGTCAATCGGCGGATCGTCCGGCGCGGCACATTCAATTAAGATATCGGCAGCCGGCGCGTGTGACGCGTACGCGGCGGCTACATCAAAGCGCCGCCGCCAATCGATGCCCGACTCGCTACCTCCATTGTGCGGCATGCATCTGCCGTGCATTCGGCAGCTACTGACTACAAGTAACTACCTACACAGCATACATATGGTTGCAAGCGAGTTATTGTCAATGGTGCATCCGCGCACTTTACGTTCCAATAATTAACGTCAAATTTGCTTACTTATTTAAGAAAAATCATCGAAACTATACTATTAATAGACAAAATTATATAATTATACGTTTTGTCCGTATTTTGCATAGTAAAGATTTATTTAGTTTATTAGAAAAATAAACGATAATTCCACATAGGAAGAAGGTACAATTGTAAAACTTAAGAACTGAATGTTAGAAAGAGTCTATTTGGAAATATACAACAAGCCATAACTTGATATCAAAACCTTTCAAATTGCGCTTTTTTACTTTATAATCATCTAACAGTCACAATTTTCCTTATTTTCATAAATACATAAAATATACAAATATGCATTAATTTTAATTACAATAAATGTAAAACTCGTTATAATTAGACAATAATTACATATAATAAAAACACACTCAACAAATTTATTTTTACAGTCGTGTGTTTCTCCATAACCACTTACATAAGGAATACTTCATTTAATCAAACCTTAAGAAAATGTAGAGTTCAAGTTTAGTCGATATCACGAAATGGTAATAGTCCTAAAGGTTATTATGAAATAACTAGGTGTCCCATAAAAACATAGCGATAATCAAATACTCAAATTCTAAGACTGGTTTTACTAATTTATATACACAGATCGACATGTTTTAGATATTAGTTTGGTTCTTTATATTTTTAAGTAAAGAAAGAACACTAACTAATTGAACTGAAAGTGGACAAATAGTGCATTTATGAATATTTTTAAGGCAATTCTATTAAGGTAGCATTGTTGCCATTATTCGTGTAACTTTTTTGAGCTATTCAATACACGTTAATACATTTATACTAAGCGTTGAGTCTCGACTCTATTTAGTTTCAAACCGTTTTTTTAATTGGATAATAACACTCTATAAAAGTGGAAAACGGGTCGCACTAATCATTTAACTCATGTATTTCACACTTTAACAAAATCGTTTATTTTCTGCAAAAAATATTCGAGTATATTCTTGATATTAATCTTGCTTTAGATCTCGCATAGGAATTCGTTTTTGAATTGAAGAGATCATTGAATTGCGCGTCAAACTCGATTGCTACTGACGTTTTGGAGACAGACGGCGGAAGTAGTTAAAAAAATCGTTGAAAAGAATCGCTTTCATGTTCAGTAATGCAAAGATTTCCAATATGCATTCCCGCTTCGCTTGCTATACACCTCGTTAATGTGAAGCAAATCGAAATCCGGCAGGGTTTTTACCCTTCTTTAACATGACAACCGGCCTTTATTGCAGCAAATTGCATTTCAATAATAAATAGCATTAAGTGTTGAGAGAAAGATTTTTTTTCAAATCGCTTAGGTTCGACTTTTAAGTGAAAAAATTCCATAGCAAAATGAAATACAGAATATCGTTAAAGTTTATTTAAATATTGGGGTGGCTAATAAATTTTTAACTCCGACTTGTTTCCCTAGAAAGCGCAAGAACAATTCGGAGTACCACATTTTGGAACTTTCCTAAATTCTCACCATTTCTTCCGGTCATAAGATGCGATTTTTGCTTTAGCTTTTGTTTTCTTAGGTCTACCTCGATTTGTTTCTACCATATTTTCTTTGGTGTATTTCTCGCTGGATTTTTCACTGATAAGATCGAATCCTCCACAGAAGTCGATAACGATGTCGGAACTCGCTCATGCGTGTCCAAACCATCTTAGATGATGCTGCTGAATTTCATGCTCGATTGATTCTGAAAATGAGATTTTATGGCGTTATTGGTGACACGGACGCAGATCGAGGCTCTCAGGATCTGCCAGAGAAAATACATTTGAAGGACTTCAAGTTTGTTGAGACGAGCTTCGAGAAAACTTGTTTCTGAGCAGTAAAGAAAGACCGGTAAGATGAACGCCTGAAAGAGGTGAATCTTGGTTGAATTCCTCCCCAGACACAATTTAAGTGAGACGAACGTGAGGGATGCCTAACCGATTAAGGTATGGGTGTCGGCAGGCGACTTAGTTCAACACAACGGACAAGCAATCCTAGGTATTTGACGACCTGGACTTGTTCTTTCCTTCTCCGTCCTTTAAAGCATTCTGAACTTGCCCAAAGCATGATATATATTATTTGTATCGGTATTCGCATCGAGAACGAAGCACTAATCATAAAGTAGAAGAGTCCATAGTTGATATCGATTTAAATCCATTTTATCCAAAAACTTGGCGCTCACTGTCATTAACTGAGCCGACTACGGCCTATTTATATCTTATAATAAATCATTCCAGAATTTTGCTAAGTGTTCTAGAAAGTCCGAAGATTGTAGTTAAAAATTTATCAGCCAACTCAATATTACGACAAAGTGAGAATATTGATCTAGTTCAAACTACTTCAAGAAATATTTTTTTACTTTTGCATTTATTAATGCTCTCTTTGACGTCACACCGCTTCCTTTTAGGTCTTAACCATTATCTTATTCTGTTTCGTAGATTTTTTTTTAAATTGAATACAAGTATAACTTTTTTATGACCGCCGCGACGTTATATGTATTTAGACGTCAATCGCGACGAATTACCGAATCGGAACGAATTAACCGTCAATCGCAACGAATTAACGAATTAAGTACATATCTGCGTGAAATAATTTTAACTGACAGTATATATTTAAGACCTGTCATAATAAAGACATTCTGAAATATCTAAACTGTGTACGCGTGCATCAAAGAAATACAATCATTTATCACGCGAAACCTTAAATAAGCATTACGCTAATAAGAAAATTCTTGAACATTAACAGGCTATAAAATGAAAAATAAAATCTCAAGCCTGTAGTTTTTCGTCACGCTGAAAAATACAATTGATATGAGAAAATTCTCCTCAATTTCGTCAAATCAACACGATTATGTTGCGAGGCTCCTTCTTAGAGACTTAAAATTAACACTGTTTTTTTTACACTTAATGTATTCTAAATTAAGGCAATAGACATCTTCAAACAAGCACAAGACCGCAACATGTCAAAGTTGCCCGTCGGCGGGGTAACACACAATGCATAATATCAAAATCTTACAAATTGAATACATCTAGGGGCAAATAAATTTAATTATAAACCATTTGTATATCTCGGGGCGCGCCAGTACTCGCACTCAGACGCCGTACGCTACTTGAAATATAACAAATTGAAGGGGATAAACGCGACAAAGTAAAAGAGAAAACACACTCAAAAGGAAACTCCGAGCATTGATATAAACGAAATTTAAATTAAGTACAAAGGGAAAGAAGATGAAAAAAATCCTTTCATTCAAAGTCTCCACTCATCCCTCGCAAAGTCACCGTCCTAAGGTGGGTAATACTGTGAAAAGCGTCGGGCGGGCGGGGCGCGGGGGTTCCGACCCCACCCCGCGCGCGCACATCAAAGACATTTTCTTTACTGGTACTCATCTATCCGTATCTGTGCGGTGCAAAACGAGTTTGGAAATTAGCACGGACCGATCTTCTCATTTTTTTTCTCTCTCGCTAGCCTTGGCTTTCGTTTTATCTCGTCTGTGTGCGAGTGTCGGGTCGCCGTTCTGCCCGGCCGGTGCCGATAAGTAACTCTCGGTCGGTACCTACCTTGTATACGCAGCCTTCCTCTGTCCTAGTCCTAAATCGTGCGACAAATTGTATCCGACGAGATACGTAGCGAGTACCTTAACAAATTTCGCGCCTCAATGATGCTGATTATATCTTATAATGAAAATAGGTTTTCATTTCATATAAGCGCAATAAAAGTGAAAACGTAATAGTACTTATAAAAACTCATTTCCTTAATTTTTCTTCAAAACAAGGTATGAATCAAACTAGAACAGACAGCTGACAAGACGAATGGTATCATTGTGATTATAACAAATGGAAGCAAAAAATAACAAGATAATGCCATGATGCAACATAGCAAGATAACGCCATGATAATGCTGCGTAGTACACTTACACCAAAATTATGCTTACGTCAAAGCAAGTCTTTCATAGTATTCCTTACTTAAGTCAAAGTAAGCCTTTGATATTATTGCTGTCAATTAAAGAGTTATTACCAGTTTGCTTGCTGGCCATTTTAGCAATTGCATCTGGACGATGTACCATTATTGAAAAAAAAAACACAATTTTGATTCCCGTTGGTGAGTAAATAACTCAAAACATGTTGGAAAAAACAAAAAATAATAATGGATTTTCTTTTAGATTCGAGCTCAATAGATTCCCGATATGAAATTAAGGTTTTTTCATATTGCCGACTTTATATTAACTTATGATTAGCCAAATTACATTAATTATATTCATGTAAAAAAAAATTAATTAAACTTTTATTAAATTCTAAAAAAACCGTTGCTTTTCAACACAAGTCCTGAAGCGGAAGTGAGTCAGTACAAAGGGCATACAGTGTTAAGGACCATATAGCAATCGAACGTACGGTGCACGAATTGGTTTAATCGTTTTGGTTCTGAAAACTTCGATCAAAAAGTATCGCAATTTGAGATTGATATTGATAAACTAAAGTCGATACGATTGGGAAAATTACGACTGAGCTAGCTTTTGCATCAGAATCAAAATAAAATCGAGTCATTCCAAAAAGCATTGAAGGTCCCATAGCGACTAACTCTATCGCGAAATGCGCTTCGAGAAACACATTATTCTGTTGAACGCGGCACGAAATGAAAGAAATTGTTACTTATGATCAACATTTGATGTAATGTATGAAAAAATTTGATGAATGATGAATGTAAAACAATCGTAAATGTTCGCCCCGATGATGGGAACCCAACATCCAAGCAAAACTCGGCGAGGATCACTGTGACGTACTGTGGTCCCGTGTTGATGCTATTCACTTCAGTTTCACAACTGGTACAACAGTTACTATAGATTTTTGCTATTAAGCACAGCAAACGATGATAAAGCACATACATAGAACGAAATGGACTGTCTTAATGCAAGGACATAAGGGATAATAAGACAAGGGATAACCCTACATTTTTGTCACAAAAATTAAACCTCCCGTTATTCCAAATTTTGGTTTTCATTTCTATTACACGAAATGGCAGTACATAAGTCATAATTTTTTTTCAATCTCAAATAATAAATATGTATTTCAATTCAATAAAAATGTCTTTTTTCATCTTTATATTGAAGAAAAATCCAATTGACTTGGTCTGTAACGTTATTTTTACTCGGTTTTCTTTTAGGGAATTTAAATATGGTGAGTTAAAACGAACGAATTTCAGAACTTTCGCCGGAAAAATCGTGTAAGTCTCATTTCACTTTCATATAAACGAGTCCGTACTCAATTTACTCTATTTTTATCACTGAGAAATCACATAATCCAATATAATTTCAAGTTAATAATCAGATCTTTGAATTCATTTGTGCTGAAGATGCTCAATGAGATATGAGAAAAGAACGCAGTATCATTTATAAGATTTCCGAAATTCAGGAGTTGTTATTAATTCATAATGTATATAATGTATAATGTTATGTATATAATTGTTATTAATTCATAATGTATATTTAAATTTCTTTAAAGCTAACAATGAACTAATTGTTATATAGCACAAGGAAAATGTTAAAGTTTATAACCTGTGATTACACAATACGATCTAAGAATTTATACATTCAATCTTTCAAAAAAACACATTAAAAATTCTATATATCAACAAAGTATTAAAAACGACAGACTGACAAAACAAGAAACTGGGGTATTGAGTTTCTTCTTGTGCTTAATTTAAAAAAAATTATTACATAATTAATAAGTACAGTGACATAAAAAAGCACGTTGAAATAGAAATGAAAGGAAACAAAAAAAAATTATGAAATTTAAATATCCAACTACTTTTATAATTTTTCTAGAGTTTTATTTATGCAGTTTTGACGTAACAATAATAATATAAATGAAAGAAATTCAAAAATCGCTTACTTTTGTAATTGTAAAATGACCTACTTTGCATTTAACTTTAAAATAATTAGCCAAGTTAATATTATAAAACAGTATAATATAATTTTTATCAGATATATATATCTGATAAAAATAAGAAATTTTTTTCTCCAAAAACATCGAATCTAATTTACGAGGAATATGACAATAATAAAACAACTAGATCAGAGTCCAGTTTTAATATTATAAATTGCTTTAAAAATCTAATCAGTTGCTTGAAAATGACATGAAAATATTTAATTTAACTTATTTCATTGTGTTTAATCTAGGATTACTTTAGAAGTTTACTAATTATTTCTTACAAAAAAAACGAGTGTGCTTTAGACCACACGACTGAAGTAAAACTTCAAATTCACAAAATATGAACTTTAAAATGAATTTACAATTTTATTCACTTTAAACGTAGAATATTTAATGTATTGAACAAAATAATAATTTATAAAATTGTTCAAGAACGAAATGAAATTACAAAATAATCAAAAAAATCACCGTTCGCGTAACGCTAGCAAACTCGCATATATATATATGTGTGTGTGTAAACTTGACAGCTCACTCTGACAGAGTTATAGTTTCTACTTAGATATCAGAGCAGCGCCACTGGTGCAAGAAGCTACGCAATGCGATTGCTAAGTTACTTGCCTAGTGTGGCGGTTATAGATATTATTTCCTTTGACACGCGTATTGGGAGAAACCTGTCTCTAGCAGTGGACGAAGATATGTAGTTGATGATGACGATCATATGATAGGGTTTCGCGCATATAAAACCATTATTGTTCTCATTTAGAATTTAATTCCATTCAAAGCTGGTAGTCTAACAACGCGATTTTATAAATGACTATTTTATGAATGACTTGACAAAAATGTTATAAAGCATGCATGCATTGCGTGCGGTTACCCGCCCTTGTTTCGTAATTATAAAGCGTCTTAATGGTTTTCGTTCATCCCCTATCACTTAGCGCGAAGAAAACGATCTGAAAACATCTATCATTTAGCGTGAAGGAAATAATCTGAAATTATCTGGAAGACTCGACCAGGAAACGAGAAAAAAGAAACAAACAAAATGTTATAAAACATGCATGCATTGCGTGCGGTTACCCGCCCTTGTTTCGTAATTATAAAGCGTCTTAATGGTTTTCGTTCATCCCCTATCACTTAGCGCGAAGAAAACGATCTGAAAACATCTATCATTTAGCGTGAAGGAAATAATCTGAAATTATCTGGAAGACTCGACCAGGAAACGAGAAAAAAGAAACAAACAAAATGTTATAAAACATGCATGCATTGCGTGCGGTTACCCGCCCTTGTTTCGTAATTATAAAGCGTCTTAATGGTTTTCGTTCATCCCCTATCACTTAGCGCGAAGAAAACGATCTGAAAACATCTATCATTTAGCGTGAAGGAAATAATCTCAAATTATCTGGAAGACTCGACCAGGAAACGAGAAAAAAGAAACAAACAAAATGTTATAAAACATGCATGCATTGCGTGCGGTTACCCGCCCTTGTTTCGTAATTATAAAGCGTCTTAATGGTTTTCGTTCATCCCCTATCACTTAGCGCGAAGAAAACGATCTGAAAACATCTATCATTTAGCGTGAAGGAAATAATCTCAAATTATCTGGAAGACTCGACCAGGAAACGAGAAAAAAGAAACAAACAAAATGTTATAAAACATGCATGCATTGCGTGCGGTTACCCGCCCTTGTTTCGTAATTATAAAGCGTCTTAATGATTTTCATTCATCTCCTATCACTTAGCGCGAAGAAAACGATCTGAAAACATCTATCATTTAGCGTGTAGGAAATAATCTAAAATTATCTGGAAGACTCGACCAGGAAACGAGAAAAAAGAAACAAACAAAGACCGTTTAGCACAAATGTAACATAGGGCTATGAACCCGTCGCTTATAGATAAGCCAAAGCGACTTTAACAGTGAGTCGCGAAAGTGATACTTTTATCACTTCGTATACGATATACAAATAATTTGAAATTTAAATAATTCTTATGTCAATTTTTATTTTATTCACTCATGTAGTAATAGAACAATCGAAGAGCGGAACAAACTATTATCTTTTCCGCTCCCCACTAACTTCACTTACCCTCTGAGCTGCTGTCGAACTACCCATATAAATTATTACCGATGGCGTTTCCAATAAGCCCCCATTATGGGCCGGCGAGATGGACATACCTCTACTATTTGTAACTGAGCGAAAATAAAAACAGTGAGGCGATGCTTTTCTAATAATATTTAAACAATGAAAATTTTCTAATAATATTTAAACGATGCGTGCAATAATTTCAGTAAGAATTCAAAATCACCAATATTCAGAGATTTCCACTTCCGTGGCATCCGACAGGCTTCGCTGTAGTATGACATCGGCTTTAGCGCTCCGAACCCACTAACCCCACGCAGCGTTCCCTCGACACCGGGCCGCGCGGTGCGTGTAGACGCGGGGGCGGCGCGCATCGCGCCGTGATCGGGCGCCTACCTGCTCGAGAGGCATGCCGCCGGCCGGCGCCTCCGCTCGCATTCTTTCCAGCACCTCGCTCTCCTAATGCACTTTCATTACGCCTCAGTATAATGATTAAGCTCATATCTTGTAAATATTTAACATTTATTAAGCTGATAATTTCTGCTAATATATGAATGAATTTTGCAATTCAACGATTAACACCTTACATTTTAATGACGTTCACGTTGAAAGGGGAAAATATTATCAAATATCAGAAGAAAAAACACGCGTATCAAAAGAAAAATCCTTATAATTGGATCGATGTCGATCGATTTAGCTACCATAAGTATAGAAACATAGTCTATTCAATATAATGTAATTTAAATTCGGGCAAATCAAAACTGCGCAATTTAAAGTTAAAATCGAACAATTTTTCAACAAAATTCAATAAGATTGATGGCCATAATGCAATAATCTAAATTTGTGTGATACATTTTCAATAATCACACTTTTATGTATAGGTGCCAAAAGTGTGCATGAGAATGCACGCGAATATATTTATATATATTGCTAATGATTTTAGGTACATACACATGAATTATAATTAAACAAACACAGTTCAAAAAATATTACCGCATGTATCCAAGGTAAAGGTTATCCCTTCCTATATTTACGAAGCAATGCCACGTTGCCTTATTTCCGTCACGGATTTTCGTAACGTTGCCTTGAAAATGCTCGACGCTATAAAAAGTTTTAGTTGAAAACGAAAATAACCAAAATCCGTTCGTGTATCAACGTCAAAGAGGAAATATTTAAATGTTCCAATTCCAAGATGTATAGACGAAAACGAGAGCTAAGATCTCATTTGCTTGCCAAAACGTGAGTAGACATACTTCGTTTCATTGAAAATTCATTGTTACTGAATTCAAAAGCTTACTTCATTTAAAATAAAATATAGGACATTTGTAAGTATAACATCGAATAATTTTTATTATAATAAAGAAAAACGCGTGTTGCAATCGATAGAGGAACAAGAGTTTAACTGTAACTTATAAAAAAAAAACAATCTTTTTAATCGAGATTTGACCAGACTCAACGACGCATTTCATCAATAAAAACTTTAAACCGACAGTTGGCCAATACTGAAATTTTATGAATTCATCCATGTTCAGACATAACCTACTTTAGCCAAAGTCTAATTTTACGGCAAAAATAGGACAAAAGAGCTGTGTGCAATAATTGTCGAGTAAAACGTGATGTAACGATTCTGCAATGACACATTTTTCAGCTCGTAATTAATCTTTGAAGTCTTCAACGATTCTAACCGGTATATGCAAACAGTATATTCATGTATACTTTCCAAATCAATATTAAATACATCTCTGGGACCTCATTAACATTTGTATTATAGTAATATCAACAACGCATCACTAATTTAATATTTATTCAGTAAATTTACATATGACATATATTTTATAATTTTGCAACAATAACTTAAATATACTTCCATTCAAAACTGATATTAGTTACAAAATAAACAAAAAAATTTTAAAGTACTTTGTTTTTCTTTTTAGTTAAAAATGTTTTAGACTAGATCATCTTAACGTATCTTTGTACCGCAATGAACTTAATGGTAAATGTATAATAAAGAATGAATCGAAAAAATCAGATTATTAACAAAATACTTTTAAAGATAATTGCACCAACCACAGTAAAGAAACATTTTACATCTGGGTAGTTACACAAATTCTTCCAAAACAATATTTTCAAAAAATATTATTGATATAGCAACAAAGAGTAATTAGATAAAATGTTCTTTAACCTCACAACGAAAACACGCTCTAAACGGGTAGATGTTTTAATTTTTTTCCTTGTCACGACTTTAAAAAACACTTAAAAAATGTTCTTCTGTACTCAAGGTTTTAGTTAAAATATAATTCAGATTGAAAATATCGTGACTAACGATTCGATTTACTTATAAATTTATGGTCAAACTGATCCAAATTAATTTGACACGGTCACGGTTTGATTACTTTATAACGGATTTAACGTCAACTCCGAACGCTTCCGTGCTGTCGGTATTTCAAAAAGATATTGAATAAACAAAAACATTATCTGACCCCGTACCCATACCTGACACCGCTGAGGTATTTAAAACAAATGTATATTGTATTATTCATTACGTAAAAAATGGAGATCTTTACTACTAATAATACAACATTCAATACAATAAATGTCAACAATTTCATGATGCTTAAAAATATGAAAATTTTTACAGATTTACAACAAATAATCTAGACTCACCTCTAGAAGACTTCCGCCTGAAAACGTTGATATTTTGGTACACATTTTTCGTGAGTCAATAAATCCATAACATCCATTAAATTCCTCTACACAAACACAAAACTCCCAATGAAAACCTAATAAAATTCACCAATACTTCGTAAATTAACATTACTATTAAACATTATTTCGAAAGTGATAATTTACGATAAAACTCTACGACTATTCATAAATTTTTGAAATGACAACTTCAGAAAACACAAATTATTACGAATTTCAACTAAGAATGTACGTTAAAATCGTCAAACGACAGTACATTTTTACATTAACAGAAATCGTAACGATTTTATTATTACAAGTTACGCAAAATACACGAGCATTTAGCGAAACGGAACGATGCGAAATACCACTTTCTGCGAAAGCTCAACGCCAACTGACGGCAGCGCGGTGGCTGGAAGCACGTGGACCGCTCCGGGTGGGCGTGTCTAAGCTGCGGCGGCGCCGCCATTGGCTGATATCAAACTTCAAACGATAAGGGATAATGTGACATCGTTTAAGTTCGAGACGGACAAATGTTAATATCGTATGCAAATATCACGTAAAAGCTTTTTTAGTCCTAATCGAAAAATTCACTTTTTAAGCTCCTATTTTTTTCTTAATTCGGGTGTAGTTCAGTTACGTCAGTGCATTTCAGCCTTAATGACAACATCAAATTTTTAAAAAATCTAGTCATACTTCTACAAACAAAAATAATTGATATATTTAAGATAACACTGCAGAAGTGAAAACTTTGGCAATCAATAAATTGTAAATTAAAAAAAGTAAAATAACTTAAATTAGTAATATTTGAATTCTATTAATACATAATATTTTCATAAAAAATAACATAAATAAATCAAAGAAGAAACACAAGCATCAAGATTCGAACTAGGACTTCCATCGTGTTCGTTACGTAATCGAGTGCTTAATGCTGCGCCACTAACTGGGCAAAGTGATGAAATAAAAATATACTTACTAACTCGGCTCCTCGTGTTCGGTTGTATTCGACCTAGGGCCAAGTATATCTGAAGTGGAATCATTTGGCCATACACGACTACTGCCGAGTATACCCGAAGCGTATCACGCTTGGCGTAACGCGAAATCTCGAATATGCTTCCATCAAAAAATTTGAAAAAAATTATGGATCTCGGAGCAAAGTGACACTTCGATTAAATTTAGGTCTTAGAGGTATTAAATTTAGATAGATAAAATGAAACACCTTTTAATGGGGTATAAAATTATTTCAATAAATCATACTGACATAATGGCAAATACTATTCGGACTATAGTAGAAACGGGGTAGGTTTATTTTTACACAAGCTTTTGCCCGTGATTTCAATTTTAAATTTAAGCAACGAGATTTACAAGCAGGTTTGGGGTTCGGGACTCATAAGTAATAAGTTTAACATATTCGTTGATAGGCATATTTTAGCACATACTTTTTAATATTGAATAAAAAGGCTGAGTTTCGTTCTAAAAAAATCAATGCTATTCCTCCTCAGGTCGCCTCGCCTATATGTTAATTCGAATCATAAATTAGATCTGTACCGAATTTCATGAAAATTTGTTCCACATTTTAGGCCCTATTGAGCAACAAACATCTAAATTAACATTTTGTGGTTTTAGAATTCGACGTTAGCCAAACCGACGCGACTTGTTAGCAACCATCACACGAACTACACGCAAGGCAAATTTAGTAGAGATTTGTCCTCTGACTTCATAGTTACTAACACAAACAAAAAATAACACTTCAGCGCATGTCGTTGTATGTTGTATTGTCCATATCAATTCTCATAAAATTACATTTCTAAATAATTAATATCAAAATTATACACTACGTATTGAAAAACGTGAACAGAATCCGCTTTTAAGAAGAACGTAATAAAATTTCACATATATGTATAAATTCATACTACTAATTCTTCGGATTATTTTAATTGATAAACAACTTTATGCGAAGTGTAATGCGGGTTAGATAGACCATTTTTATTTCATTCGTCGCGACCATTTCTAAAATATGCAACAAAACAGGTAACAACATTCGACAGAGTACAAGAGCAGGTGCAATAAACATCTACGCGTCGTAATCGGAGCACAATGCGAAAGTTCTTAACGCTGGGCCTGCTCAACGCTAGCGCTCGAGTTCCCACAGCGCGCCGTTAATGTATTTACATAATAAACAAACATACAAAGTTGATTATTATTAACACGGTGCGCGCACGCATCTCGCGGCCGGTACGCGGAAGCGGCCGCGCTCACATCAAAGGGCGCCGCTAGGTGACGGCGGTCGCTTTTGATTTATGCCCGTCGATGCCGCGCCGCGCATAAAAATAGAGGTTCGCGGGCGCCCTTGTCTCGCGGCGCCGCCTATCGACACTGTAAATAAATTATCCCGCTCCCGACCTGCCCGCGCCCACTGCTTTTAAGAAGATCTTTTAATACTTTGATACCGTACATCAAAGGCGGCCCGCGCTCCGCGTACCGTACGTAGCTCGTAGATACTATTGTTTGTGTACGTTTCGTTTAATGGTCCCGATGCGATGGGTATCTACTTAGCGAAAATTAATTTATTTCTTGTGATTCGATACAAAGGAGGCGCGCGGCTGTGTTGGTGACCCGCCCGCACTCGTACTCGCCCCTCTTCTTATGGATTGGCTGTTTCGTACGAAACACGAGGCAATTAATCGACCCGTTTCAGCTTTAGATTCTACATCATATTTCATGATAGAAATATCAAATATTGCTTTTATTATGCGCATTTATAGGAGCTCTTTTCAATGTGAGACTTGGTCTCATCGTTTATCACAAACTGACATTTTTATTTTCTTATGTTAGCACAAAACTGTCTGAATTTTTCTAATATTCCAAACCGCAAAGTCGTTATAAAGTAACCAATAAATTTAATGAATGTTCGGTAGAAATCGTGGTGCCTGGTCCGGTTACCACGATTCTCCGTTTAATAATGATGGTTAATAGACTTACTGCTTTCCAATTAATTTCTGAGAATTTTTTGGAGCTATGGGAAGGACTAACACTTTAATGTCCATAATAAATAGGACTAAAATTCTTTATTTCACGTAGATCTTAATGCCTGTTGCCAAGCTTTTCAGGACATGGTAAAATATATTAGTGAACACTTTTGCGATATTTCAAGGACATATATGTAAATGTGAAATATTTTATTATTATATGATAGTCGACAATCCTCAAATCTACAAAATCAAATAGCAGAAGAAGAAACTATGTCACTGATTACTAGAGGTGCGCAAAATGTATCAGTGAAAGGAAAAGAGTGATATATATCATTTGATTGGAATGATATATATTACTCATTTATATCTCTAGCACAGTATCTCACTCAGTACTCCGAGTTATTAACGAAATTATTTATTACGCATAAGTTGAACCGTTGAACAATGGTCACACAACATGGTCATAAATAGTAATGACTGAACATTACGCACTATTGTTTGAACATAAAAATAAATTCTACAAGAGTATCCACTTTGCTTAACACTGCAGGTTTAGGATTTAGGATTTTCAACCTAGATTCAAGTTATACATAAAATAACTTTAATGATAATTAAATAAATTGGAATAGATTGGCGTATTTATACAATTATAAATTAGAATTTTGAAATGAAACAAAAAAAGTGTTTGTTTACGCAAATGTTTGGAGCGAACTAAAGTATACTTTATCACAGTCTTCACATTGGATCGCGAGTAGTTACGTTCGTTTACATAGATCCAGTTGCATATTTGAATAACCAGTTCGATCGTTTTCTTTCTCTTTCATGTAACGTCAAAATATATACTTTTATATCTATCTTGAGGACGCGACGAGTGAGTGAAACGAAGAAGACTCCGATCACTCTCAAGCTAGTGATATACTGATACATATTGACTTCAAGTGAGCGAGTGATAGATATGATCGTAACATGTGAGCTATATCTTTTATATCTCTCACTCATGAGTTACATATCTCTACCGATTATCTAAAAACAAATATTTTTATGATACGGACGATTTTCGAATAACTATCCGTTAAGACTTCGTTAACGTCGTTACTGATATGCACAAATCAGTAGACAACAGAGTGTACAAAACAAGTTTGACCTTCTTACTACGAGTTCTATTATTTAAATATTTGTAAAAGGACCTCTTCTATAATTTCTACTCTTTAGTCCCTTTTTACTAGGGCTGCCATACATCCGAATTTCACCCGGACCATCCAGATTTTGAGACTCTGTCCGGAGTATAGGCTTATCAAACTTGAAATCCCTGAATAAATTGACTTTTCTGTAGATATTGAGTAAAGCCAACAGATCGAGAGTGGGGCTCAAAAGGAAATAAGCTACGCTATATCCATGACTATATGTCTCGGCGAGCCGTTACCATTGTTGCAATCAAAATACCGACAAAATGCCATTCATTTATTAAAACCCAACTACAAGATTCCTTCTACTTATGCAATTAGTGGCCCAGGTCTTGCCGTAGAGTATTTAAAATTTAAAGAAGATATCAAAGCTAGGCTACAGCAAGCAATTGCTTTCGGTCTTGTCGCTAACAGGCAGACAAATGTCAATGGGAAAGCAGTTATAAATTTCATCATCACTGCACCGAATCCAATATCTTACAAGTGCATATATCTCAAAACTTATAAAGAAGTTGATCAATTTATTGGAGAGTAATTAAATAAAGTTATTACTGAGGTCGGCGCTTCAAAGTTTGTTGCGTTGATCACTGAAAATGCATCGAATATGCAATCAGCTCGGAGATATATTTCAGAGTGACGCCCACATATTTAAAGTGTTAGTTGCATATCTTTTCCTTACCCTTAATTTATTGCATTTCAACATAGGACAAATTCAGAAAATAACAGAGATTATAAAAACTATTTTGTCAGTTATAAAGACCATAAAGGAAAAACATGTTGTGTTGACAATGTTTGAAAAAAAAAACAAAAAGAAAATTACAGAAAAATAATTTGCATTCGGCAACGTGATAGCCTCGCGATTACATTTATCAAACAGGGATGCTTTAGAACTTTTGGCAATCTCGCGAAATTAGAACATTGAACGGGACATAAAAGATATCATAATGGAAGAATCCAATTGGATTTTGATATTTTAAAAATATTGGAACCAATTAGTCGGAAACTGGCACAGTTTCCGACTAATTGGTTCCAATATTCAAATTAGGATCAATGTCTCACGTCTGAGGTTCCTCAAATATTCAGAAAAATTGCAGCGACATTATCTCTGTATGAAACTTGACAGTAGATGACTCAGACCGTGAAGTTATAGATAGCTAAACGTAGAGACTTCTGTATTATACCGATACATTCAGCGGCAAACGCTCCGGATCTGCGATGCAGCCAGAGAAGCAATTTTGACAATGGAATTTATAGCTTAGACAGTTCTTTATTACAGCTAAAAATTTGGTAGCAAACATTTGCTTTATCTCAGTCTGTGAAACCGACCGCTATTCAATTTCTTAGTATTATATCCTCGTCGGCATCAAGTGAACGAAATCGGTCTTCAGTAACACACATATTTTACGTTGCAATCATCTTCAAAAGATCTTCAGAGATTAGAGAAAACTCATCTTTGTAATATTAAATCGTCGTCTTTTTGATGAAAGCAGTGTATCTGTGTTGTATAATCTCAGCTCAGACTCTAAAGATCTATACTTCGAATTTGTAAACAAGGAACTACAAGTATCAAGTGATGCAGACTTTGACTTCGACATGCGAAATGATCCAATTGTAGTGTAATCATTGATTTTAATAAATACCATATCATTAATATAAAAATTTTTAAAAGAAAACTGAATTATTTCACTTAATACAACAACTTGTCGATGGTGTATCATGTAGAAAGGTGGATGAAATCTTATTTTCTTTATAAGTATACCAAAAATTTTAAACAAGGTTATAAATAATAACCAAAAAGGAAAAAGACGAAAATTACTAAGTGACCGTTAATGACTGTTTCTGACCAATATGACTAAAAAGTCGGTCGATCAATTTTAGTCACTATGGTCATTTTCATCACTAGTCGCATCACGTCACGAACTCACACTCGTGCACGCGCTTCGGATATACTAGGTGGCTAATATTAAAAATTAATTCGGCGTATTTGTATGCATTTATATATCATATTTATTACAAAATAATTTGGTACTGAAATGGATAAAACAGGATCAATCGAATGTGTACTGCACTGTTTTCATTTCTACCGTGTGGCCTTAAGGACACCCAATTTTTCCTAACCTTTGGACGTTCGGGTTTCGTCAGAAAAATTGTAGCACAATTTGAAAAAAATATAGCTTTTTACTAAATTGTAAGTATAATAGAATGTCATCTAGATAAAAATGAAACTTTTTAGGTTAAAAAGAAACTGAAACGCATGCAAAAATTAAACGAGAATGCAAAAGCCCCACCTGTCTAAGACTTGTTTGATGATACGAAAAGCTAAATAAATAAATAGTCTCGAACTCGGGAGAGAGCTAAACGCGAAATCGGCTACACAAAGAGCTTTTTATTTACATTCCCCCCTGCTGTTTATCGCATTAAAGCCGCCGTTGTTGGCGAGATCATCCTCAGTCGGAGCAATTTATAAAGTCCACAGATCACTTGAAGGCGCACTACGCGGCACAATTTATTTCAACGTGTGTTTAAGCGCACGTCAGGCGCTCGGACAATTATCCACGCAGCGCGCCGCGCCATCTAGAATATTTATCGAGGTGACAAGCCGCACTATTAAATTAGATACATCTAGAGATGTGAATGCAATCCTCACGCTACGTATTAAAACATGTACTCTTGAACTGGCTATGAAAATTCTACTGCGTGTACTACTGTACGACTGCTATTGTAGTCGAAGCATGTTTTATTATAGCCAAACAGATTGGAGATAAGCTGGTACAAGAGAGTCAAAGGACATTGGAGATCCTGGCAGGAGTACAGCGCGCTGTAAGGTGCCTGTAGCATAAGCAAAAAATGGAAGTCAACGAGAGAATTATTAAATATTGAAAGTGTAAAATGGGCGGTGTGCTTTTCATTTTAACAACGTTACAGTTTTTGCGATTCTATTGTAAAACAACGAACCTTCATTTCATCACATACGTTCGTGACAGCCTCACAGTTTCTGCTTTTATTACGTGAATGAAATTTTGCAAACATATATTTCATATGGAGATCTATATATTAACACGTGAAGCAAAAACTTTCTATCCCTTTATAAGCATATTGCGCGCACGCAGAAACGTGAGATTTGGCGTAGTTAAAGTTTATATGGAGCAGGAGTGCGGAAAGCTAAAATTTATTTACAATATCTCTATATATTAAAATGTGAAGAAAAAACTTACACCCCTTTTTAAGCGTACTAGTGGTCGCCCAGTGGTCGAAATTCTACCGTAGTTCATTACATATTTAATTTTGAACGTTATTCGTTTACGTGTAACTGATTCAGTCAATCTGACATCTTAAAATTCTTTGGCGACAACTGTGCGACTGTTACTGTTTGACCACAGACTATATGAACCTAAACAATGAATCTTTTAATGCATTTGAAATATATAATTCAATGTATTTGTAACACATATTATATATATATATATATATATATATATATATATATGTGTGTGTGTATATATATATATATATATATATATATGTAAATTTCAGCTTTTTGTACTCCTCCATATTTTTTAATTTTAAATATTCCAAATCTTACACTCCTCCGTGCGCGCAATATACTTAAAAAGGGGTAGAAAGTATTCTCTTCGTCTATTAATATATAGATTGCGCGCACGGAGGAGTGAGATTGGTATAGTTAAGTTTATATCGAGTTTATATGACCACTAGTTTTATTAATGTGTTGCAAAATGAAAAAAATCTGCATTGATTGTTGGACAGATCTTTAAAAATAAATTTTTAAGCCCTGTTTCTTCTAGTGAAATACAATCTGTGTTGATTTTTTTCAGATTTTTCAACTAAAATTTTGATATAATGTGCGTAATGTTTCCACTGGAATTTTAGCATATAACCATATAAAAGTACTGAAGGTTTAAAAATAAATATTAAAACTTAATTATAGCTTTAATAAAAGTATATATTAGCATTTACATAAATATTAAAAAATATATGCCGTCATGTGCATCTCCGCACGCGCACAATGTAGGGTTCAGTAGTGATGCAAAGTACGATTACTTTGTGATTCGATACTTGAACGTAATTATTAAATGCTAGTACTACAGTGCACGTCATTTTGAAGTTAAATATTCCGCATACTCGATTGGACCTACGAAAAAAATTAACCCCTACTTTCTACATTTATGGGGAAGTACATTAAAAACAATTTATTTTAAGATTTACTTATATATTAATTAAAATCTCCAAATAAAGAATCTACTTCTAATATTTAATGTAACTAGGTCTAAAATTGTGGAGACTATAAGGATGTGACAAGCAAATAGATGGAAGAAGACCGAAACTACACTACTTTTTACGGAGTTACGGGAAAATTAATATTAAAAATAAGTCTTAAATTATACAAATCTAGGTCTCACTTTTAATTTCCGAAAAGGTCCGATATTGTTAGTGAAAATCAAAGTATTATTTTTTAGTGAAATGATCTATTTAAGAATCTTTATTGTCAATTAAGCTATTTAAAAACACGCAAAGTTTTTGAAACAATTATTTTTCGATAAAGCATAAAACATTACACTATAATTTAATGTCCAACGTTTTAGCGATCTCAAATCACCAAAAGATCCTAACTAGTTTCCACTCGTAAACCGCTCGTCGACGACTAACTCGGTAACGAGCGGGGACGAGGATAACTCCTCGACTAACGCAGGTATTTAATAACGACGCTACATTCGGTACGTGCCATAACATCATTTAACTGTTCCCAGGAAGTTTGAGCGTGGGATCGCACCGAGACGCTTTTCGATCACAATTTCGTTACAACTCCAAATACCTGCAGTCGCGTAATGAGCGAGACGGTCGTGGTCGGGACGCCAAAAATAATTATCTTTTAAAACGTAACGTCCCGAAATAGTAACGTGCAATTTGTGGCTTCGCGAGAACTTTATCTTAATTGCTATGTCCTGAAGGGCTTTAGCGGCGAAAGCAACTAAATTATACGAGTTTATAATAAAACATGAGAATTTCTATCAAATTTACGTTGTCACTTCAGGATTCCTTTATAATTTCTTCGATTTATGTCTGCACTGACAGGCCAATTGTTGGATGATGATGACGATTGCCAGATAATCACGATTGAGTTGGTATATTATACTTCTAACGTCCAAAATTCTGACAATAACAAATTATCCAGCTAAACAAATCGATGCAAAGAATGTCTAGTCATTTAAAAAATGTTTGTACCAATGAAAGGTACAAAATATAATATGATCAGATTAAACCAGAATTATTAAATTGGTCAAACTTCGAGAAAAGTGGGTAACCGTGCACCATGGGTAATTTCCCCGAAGCAAGATTCTTCGTAACTGAGTTTTGGTCTTCGGTTTTTTAAGGTTTGCTTGTTTTTATATGTTTCAATTTTAACGTGGAAATCGTTATTGAATTTCTTTACGCACCATTTTTATATTTCAGTCATTTCCATTTGTAGTTACATATTCATTTTTAAACGATGTTTAGGTTCGCATCAGTAAAACGAAACAAATATGCGTAAAATTTAAATTCACTTTAAATTACGATATATTGAGAAGCACTGATATGATTTGATATTTCAAACTATGTTTACGCTCTTTTCAGTGAAATTCTGAAAAAAACTACTATGCACAAAATTTAAGTTTACTTTAAATTCAGATATCTGAGAACCAACGATTTGGTTTAATTTTTCAAGCAACGTTTAAATTCGCCTCAGACGAATTATTGTGCATAAAAGTTTATAGAAAAAAAATGTAATGAATATTTTAAATACACAGAAAAATAAAATATTATGACTGTCGCATCACGGTCTCCATGCATTGTTATCAATTATTATTGGTCAGTAATAAAAAAACAGGTAAAAAAGCAAAGAATTGGCTTAATTTAACCCCCGAGCAAAATCGTACGAAGATATTTGCTTTTAACATCTTTAATTAAAAATATGTGGACAGCAAATATAACTTACGTATTAAAAGGATCAGTTTATTTACAAAGTAAAAATCCGGCTATTTTGAGACTGTATTAAAATAAAAATAATTGCAACCAAGTACTCATTGAAAATTTATAGCTAATACGCCGTAAGAAGCAAATATTTAAACATTAACTTCATAGGCTCGCTGTAAAGAGGCTGTTACATTTATTTTGCTGTGTCCTATAATTGGATAATTCCATGCGACACTTGTAGATTAGACGCCTCTTTTTAACCGACTTCAAAAAAGGAGGTTAAAAAGAGGCGTTCGAGACAGAAGGTTCTCAATTCGTCGAAATATTTTTATTTATATTTCTTCAGCGATAATTCTTTATCTAGTGGACCGATTTTAATGATTCTTGTTTTATTTGAAAGAGGGTGCTATAGGTGTGGTCCCATATAAATATGATGAAATGATGATGAGGTCCGGAAATGGATGATAACTTAGCGAATGGCAGTAAATCAATTATGATTCAAGATATTCTACGGGTATTTGTTCTTTTGCAAAATAACTACACCACTTACCAGGTCAGGGTCTAAGGATAAGTTCTGGATATGAACAATGGAATTCCTTAACGGATATTAGTAAATCAAAAATGATTAAAGATATTTGCAACTATAGTTGTTACTTTGCAAAATAACTACACCGTCGACCAGGTCAAGATCTGATGATGAGTTCTGGAGATGAACAATGGAACTCCTTAACGGATGGTAGTAAATTGAAAGTGATTCAAGATATTTGCTATTGGTAGATGTTACTTTGCAAAATAACTGCACCATCGACCAGGTCCAGTGAGTGGTGATGAGTTCTGAAGATGAACAATGTAAATCCTTAATGGATGGTAGTAAATCGATCGTGATTCAACACATATGCTACTGATTAATTGTTACTTTTGTTATTACTTTGCAAAATCGGATATTGGATTTCGGATATGGAGAACCGAACTCCTCAAAAGCTAACAGATAACCATTGGCGTCTACTGCTATCGTTTCATTTCTATGTATTGTTAATAATCAAATTTAGACAAAAAAGAAATTATCTATATATTAGCTTTTGCCCGTGACTCTTAATAAATATCCAATATTCTAAGAAATAAAATATCTGTGATAATTAATATTTATATATTAATCAATAAACATTTTGCAATAAATGCAATAAATGTCTTAAAAATCCGACTTCAAAAAAAGTTAGGTACTAAAAAGTAAAAAATAATTAACTCAAAATAGGTACCCAATTATTTGCCAGCACCGCCGGTCATCTTAAACAAATGTAATTTTTTTTATTATAAATACGCCATTTATGAATCTATTTAGTATTGTAAGTACATTAGAAGTTAACATTTTAAATTTACATTATAAATGAAATTATAAATTTGTTTAAGTTGGTCGACAGCGCTGGCACCGACTTCAAAATTAAGTAACTTAGTTATTTATTGCAAATACGTAGGTACCTATTTTGAGTTAATTATTTTTTACTTTTTAGTACCTAACTTTTTTGAAGTCGGTTCTTTAAAAGATATTTAATTTTAAATATTGAACTTAGATTGGTAACTATATTGGAAACGGCAATGGCGAATATAACTTTCCTGCCCAATGTATAATAACAACTAAATCAAACAAAATATGTTCGCTTCCAACTCAAGCTCGAACCGTTGCCATCGACCGCGCACGCACGCAGAAAAAGAGAATGTATAATATCTCGATATAATGTTGTCAGTTTATCTTTATCGCGTCCCACATTACACGAGAGTGTACAAACAAGCTGAAAAGCTTTTGTAGTAGGGGCACTCAGCCCGCGCCGTGTAGGCACTAGCCCGATACAATACGCCCGCCGATAGAGCGGCAGTTAATTTCTACAAGTACCCGCGCGCAGCATTACATGACCAACCGAGTATTTATAATGGCAAACAGTGAACAGTACACTATAAGTGGACGCGACTTCGCATTTAATTTATTGGATAAAACATTATTATGTATTGCGGATGCGTATGAAAGACATTTAGAATCCGATTCCAAAATATAAAGTGAAAAAATATTAATATTACGACAAATCACTTACTGTGCGCTGGGAAGAAAATTTTATTAAGTATTTACTTACAAGAAATAAAACTAAGAGGTTTTATTATCGTAATTAATAAAATCAAATAATCTGATTAATTACAGAACGAAACGAATTGCGATTTATCGAAAAGTCTATTTATACATCTTTGTATATTGTCTTTTACAACCCCGAACGAAGTTTGAGACTAATTTCAGACGTGGACGCTGGATAATAATAATAATTTCCATTTCGCTTGCACAACGTTCGACTCTAAGACATATCTAAGTATTACTAAGTACTACTTCCAATTTTTTTCTTCCAAACAAATCACTCCGAAACGTAATATTTTACAAATGACGCTTCACAATGAAAAATGGCCTAATGATCTCGTTTTCATTTTCAATATCATAAAAAATACTGCTAGGATAGGACTTGGAAGATACTGAAAGTAATTCTTGAAAGGAGAACGACAAACGTTTACATAGATTTGGTTTCAGGTGTTACAAAATAAAAAAAATAAGAAATATTGTATTTTTTATGAACAGTGAGATTATTTTTTAATAATAATTTATGAACGTTATTTTTATGAAACTCTGGACTATCAAGATAAAACAAAATAGGGATTATGTCCGATTATGTCTCATTATATGTATACTCTATACACAAATGTAACACTCTCGTCTATAACACGCAACTCGCACGATCGACAATAATCGGGGAAAATAGAACAAAGGATATTTATTACTTTAACGCACACATACCACAATGATCAGTGCTAAAAAAATCGAAGCTATTCTAGCCGAATTTCTCCGATTGAAACGTTAAGCGTTAAAACGACCTACGGGAGAAAAAGCAGAACATACGACTGGAGTCATTGGAAAGTCGGCAAAATTTCTCCGACAAAAATCGTCAGTCGTCGCCCGTCTGACTCATCTACAAAAATCGGTTCTTAGTATTGCGCGTAAAACTGCAGTCTCGATAGGGTCACAGAGAAATTCACTTAACAGTAAAAAAAAACGAAGAACACATTCATTGTTACAATATATGGAATAAATGTCACTGTCAGTTAACAGGTTGCTTTTTAATTAAATTAGGCAATGGTTCCATATTTAAAAAAACGATCGATATGAAATACTTTTTGTAATCGTTTCTAAAAAGTTATATTTTTAAAAAAGTGTGTACACGCATTTATGAATATTATTTTTTCATTTGAGTTATAATAAAAAAAAATCATATTTTATTTTTTTGTCCTTCTCGATTAAAAATGCTGAATTGTTTGGATTTTTACATTCTAAAATATTCCAGCTTTTTTATAAATTACATTCCACTTCTGTAACACCAAGTCCACTTTCGCTGCTCTGCTTTTTATATGCCTTTTCCGCGATGTACACTTTTTCCATTGTGATTTCATTACTTGGAAATTGTGGGTAAACTTTCTAGGGCAGTAAAGGTCCACCAAGTGTACCTGTATATTAAAGATAATTTACTAAAGCTGAAAAGACAAAACAAACTACCTCGGTCGATTTTCAATAGGCAGCTACATAATTCATAAAGCATAGCTTTGTAAACACGCTCAATTATTCACAAACTTTTATGCAAAAAGACATCACGTTGTGAGCACAGGCGGCAGGTGCTGTGACTACGGTAGGCAAATTTCTTCGGACATTCTTTCTCGCCGAGCGGGCCGGCTCGCTCCATCGCGCCGCTACCGCTCCACAGCGCCCTCCCAACACCCACGGCAACAAAGTCAAGCCGTGTAGCCGACCGGGGCGACAGTCGCTAGACACACAGTGCACCGATCAAACGGAGCGGGCGTGCGGGGGGCCGCTAATATCGTCCGGCGATTCCTTTTGATGTCTCCGCCCGCGACCGCGCGGCGTCTCTTTGATGGGTCGCGGGGCGCGCGAAACGCCCGCTCCACTCGACGCGTACAGTTTTCCGCAGGATAATAATAGTGCGGGAACTCGTTTACATCGTCGGAGAAAATTTTCATGCAGACCTTAGTTTGATGGGATCGCATATTTACTGTCAATTAGAGTGACATTTGGCGTATATATTTTCCTTGGATTTGTAAATAGCCCAGTCAAATAAGGATTAGACGTCGGCATAAAAGGGAGAAAAATGTTTTGACTTTAATGATTGTCTGAAAAGTCTCATAATATTTTGTGTACGCTAGTCAAGATATCAAAGGTTAAAGGGTATGAAAACGTAGCTATTTTTGCAAATATCTCCCTTTGTGTGCCTCGTATAACATTAGATGTTCTAAAAAAAATTGTAGAGCACAAAATTCTCTACAAGTTTGGTTACATGTATTTTTTTGTACAATTAACGGTTTTTGAGATCTAACGCGAATAGGGTCACATAATAACGTTTGAACTAAAAACTCCGAACATTTTGTTCATAATACCGGACACTTAAATCATTAAAGTGGAAGTCCATACTGTATTAATATGACATCATTTACAGCGGTTTAGCTTTCACTTCGCCTTATTTGACTGTACTATTAAATTCTATTTCTGCCTGGTCGCTTATCTGGACTTATTAAACTTAATATTTACTGTCGAGACAAATTTAATATTATTTTCATAGGTTTAACAGGATTTTCAAGGCGGTTTGAGAAGTGGAAAATTCGTTACGGTTTTCTTCTTGTCGTTAGTTGTCCTGTTGTTACTAACGTAAAATTAATGAATAAAAACAAAAAGCCTGACAAAACCAGATTCAATAAAATAGTTTAATAAACTACGCTGCTTTAATACATATATATATGATAATTTTACGCTGCTTTCGCGTACAGTTTATATAGATAATTAAAATTTCGTCTAGTGTATTTTTCTTGGCCGTAAACGCCTTCCTATATCTGGAATGACAATGTATGACACCTTTATTGGCCAGATTTCGTGGCGATATTGTTGTATGATGCCGAATAGCAATCAAATGTGCGAAATCGTCTGTCTATATTGCACTCCGGTGGGATAATACTCGTGGAGATAAATAAATGAAATGTATTTCTCGCTATGAGGTTATATTATTCTTGTAAAATAAGTTTTTCTCATGTACATTATAAAATTTAAAACGTGCCAGATGCCCAAAATACGTAAAGGTTGACTACAATTTTCTTCAATCCAATGCTATTATAACGAATACCTAATAATGAATGCTTTCTATCAAAATGATACCATTTTTATTGATACATAAATAACAATAAATAAAATGGGACCTCCTATCTGTTTTTGTTAGTCCTTGATTCTTATCAAAGCGTTCTAAATGATTTATGATGTCTAAAAGACACATTTCAAACGATTCACCATATTTTCCAAGGTTTATAACTTAACTTCCAATAAAATTATTAATTGCTAAGTCAAAAAAAACTATTGATTTCACATCTATGTATTCAAGTAAATATATATTAATTATATGAAGAGAATATTCACAATTCCATCGCAAAATTTTTCAGACCGACCCCATCAAATAATAAATAAAGTTCCTTTCACACATATGATTTTATTCGACAAGTTACATTCAAAACGAATATAGCTTAAATTCTGTACAAACTCTCGAATAAAGAATTCTTTGAAGTTATATTGACAAAATCAACAGAATCCTCGCAACCACGCACGATGAAAGCGTTACGCTCCCGCTCCGCTGACATGTATAAAATAAACAAATTTCAAACTTCCAATGCTTAACACTCATTAAAATGTTACCTCACAAAGGCGAACTTTGCAAAACTTTCTCCATAACCTTCAAACATCCAAAAGCATTAAACTCTGCCTCTTAAATTGCTGGATATTAAGAAAACGTGCCGTAATAAAAAAATAATTAAATGCAGGAAGCTAAATAAATATGGCTACTTATGTCAAATTAAATTTATTATTAAAAACGATTCTCTGTTTCATAACAAAACTTTACTGTCCCGTAATTCATTTTAATCTGTTTCCAGCGTTTTTTTCTCTTTTGCCTGACTATACTGGGGCGGTAGCATAAAAGGCTTTAGGTGAGAGGGTGATTCAATCGTAAACTTTTCCATTATCCCTGATTGTGCCATTCGTGTATTTTTTACCGCTGAGGGGACGCGCTCACAAAAGACAAGCGAGCAAACGATAATTCCCACTCGAGCGTCGTTCGCAACAGACGAATTAGTCAGCTAATGAATACGCAGTGAAATAATTACATCGTATTCATTACGAACTACTTCTACATAATTAATTTCGAGCTTTTTGTAATATTTTAGGATATAAAATTGTTCATACTTAAGTTTACGTACAAAAACGTTGGAAGAGTCTATCAACATTTTTCGAGTTTACTCCTTAAGAATAGATTTTCATAAATAGCACCCGGTATGAAGTTTTATGAGAAGTAAAATCAGAAGTTCAGAGCGTTAAAAAAAGTGTAATCGTTAGGTGGCCTCTCCGGGCAACATTTCTGCGCATTTTTAGAGAGAGATATTAATATGTTTATTTGGTATTTTCTTATGGTGTGATCGCAATGACGGAGTTTGACACACATAGGCTCGTATTAATAGACAAAACATAAAACCAGATTAAATCGCAATTACGTAACTCTAGATTAATATGAATTGTCGTAATACGTCTCCGACGATTCAATAGACGCATATTAAACTAGTATTACCTAATCGAATTTGAAAAATCAAAGATTAGCCGATCGAAGATTTATGTTTGGATTCAATATTTTCGCCTGCGCAGTACGTACTGCGCATCAATCGTTAGCTAATATCAGGCACATCTTGACATATCGAATTATTTTTGGCTGTTGTAAACACAGATCATACAAGAAAAAGAAATTACACGAAAACAGAGAAAAGGCTATTGTAGCACATATTGGTCCCTTACTAAGATGTAATTGAAAATAAACGCACCGATAGAGCAAACGTGAAGATGAAAAAAAAACCGCTTGGACGCTATTGCCCAGATATATAATGCTAATGATATTAATAATGAAAGGGTGAGTACAATCAAATGTACACGTTTATAATGAAAATAGAATACAGAATTAATTTGTTTGCACGAATGTAATTTCTTTTTTCTATATTTACATACAGTGTTACCTATTTTATATAATCCAAGACAATCGTACTTAAGTAGTAAACTCCAGTCGCGCGTCAAAGCTGACATGCACATTTTTTTCAATTTTAAGTTACAAATTGATTTTGCTTTTTCTATTCGGTTATTATCAGCTTCTTCCTGGACCTTTCCTTACGCTAATATCAGGTTTTCGATTTATGCACTTCTATTGGCGCAACCAGTTTCGCGTGATATTATTGTCTCCTCAATATTTGCCAGGCATTGTATTATATCTAGCCTAGGTTATTTTTAGATCTGACTTAAATGTGGTTTTTACTGATGTAAGTGCATTTGACCAGGAAGGGCCGCTTTCAAGTTATATAAAAAGCGAGAGAGGGTTTGCTATTAATTAGTCATAACTAACAAAAGTTTTGAAATATTGAATATATTTGGCGTTAATTTTGTAGAAATTAATTATTCACAATTAAACGAAACTACGTGATGTAGTATTATTTCTACTTTCTTTAAGTTCTTTACCACGACCTAGGTTCCGTAGTATTACAACATCTTCAGGTGGGCTATTAGCAAAAATCTTTGCTAATAGCCCACCTGAAGATGTTGTAATACAACGAAACCTAGGTCGTGGTAAAGAACTTAAAGAAAGTAGAAATAATACTGCATTACGTAGTTTCATTTAATTGTAACAAAAGTTTAATAATGGTCATATCTAATTAACCGTGTACAAAGTTGGAATTCATAAGGGATAATTTATTATTTCCTCCTAAATATGTTAAAACACATTACCCTGGTGTCTCCATTCCAAAATCACAGATCTGAGAACATTTTAATTTAAGAATTCATTCACTGCTTAATTAAATAAAATATAATAATCAGAATTGATAATTCTCTAAATACATTTTTAACTTTGTATTAATAATTATTATTACGAAATATCAAATGAATCAAGTCCCTAATTTTGCCAACAGCTCTCTTGACTAAATTTTAAACTGCGCTAAGTATAATCTCTTCGGAGTTCTATTTTGGGTTCAATGGAATGTAAGTAATCTTAAATTCATCATCTAATACGTACCGTCACTAGACCCGTTAGTGTTGACAGATTTTTCTAAAAATCTTCTATAAATCTTAAAATACTAAAAGAACCTTTCAGCCTTTTTATAGTACACGATAAAAATACTTATTCTCTTGTCTTTTATTAACTCGTTTCTTTAATAGAAAGGATTTTTTAGAGACAAATGGAGAAGTACCCTACAACAAAAGCGCTCCTATATTTAATTAACGGCGAACTTGTAACGCAGTTTTAATTACAAAGCTTTTGTTTTGAAAAAAGTTATAACTATATCTCTGAATTTATTCAAATTTAATTTTTGTCTGTAAATACAGTACATTCAAATATAAAACTACTGAACGTATGGAAGAGAGTAAATTAGGCACCGTCACGAAAGTACGACGAAATATAGTGATGGAAGTGAGTAGAGTATTATTATATAATTGTTTAGTACCTTCTGTGGCCGAATCTTAATTTAATTTTGTTAATATACGTATCATCATTGTTATTATATTATAGATAATTTCTCATAGACTTCGTTAAGAACTGAAAAATCTGCACTGATTAATAGATCTGACAAAATAATACAAAGATCCAAACATAGTTTATAGGTTATGTATATGTGTATATATATATATATATATACATATATATATATATATATATATATATATATATTCAAACGTTGTATCTTTTAGGGAATAGAATTAAAACAAAGACGAATTGTTGCTCACGCACATTGATATATTATCGACAAAAACTTATACAGTGACTTTACAATTTTTACTGCAAAAGAAAAAATTAAAGTTATAATCATAGAATAAGAAAATACACATTCTAAATACTCTTCACAACCAAGTTGATGAAGACTTTTTTTACAAAAAAAACTTCCGTCTTTAGAAAAGATGAAAGCTCTGAATGGTCTACTCGTTGATGATGAACATGTACATTTTATAAAAGATAACACAGTAATCGCACTTAACACATAATGACGTATATTTTTGGTCGTTAAAATCTCTTGTATGGTTTTCACAGTTATGATTAACATATGGTGACTTCGCTAATCCACTTTTTTACATAATATTCTTCACGCTTTATATTTTTTCTTCGAAACATTAAGTCAACATCGAGCAACTAATTAAACTCGGTAAAGTGCGTATGTGAAGACACGTCATGTGATAAGTTTTTTTGAAATTCAAGAAACCAAGTTTTTGAACGTTTCAATCTAATGCAAGGAAATAATTTTTTTCCGGTTTATGAAGTCCGTGGTTAAAAAATTTGTGATGGGGCGACATGTTGCACAATATTTTGAAGCTTTCTCAAACGAGGCATATGAGAAAAAGTAAATAAAATTTTAATTTTTTGAAGTAAATTCATTTAATCGAGTCAGCGAATTTATTATAACAAAAATACTTTTTCAAATAAAGAAGCAGACTGTTAGCCTTATCGTTTTAAAAATCATTAACACTACTCCATTAATTGCATAAAGTTTGATATTAATAGGTTCGATGATTTCGTTGTGAGACAATTTTACAATTTAAAACTGTAAACGGCTCATTTCAATTGGTAAAGCAAAATTAATATACATATTATTATTATGTTGTTTCTGTTTACGTCATGGTATACTTGTTATTTTTTTTCCTGTATTAATCTTTTTTGCCAATCGTCCCTACTCCTACATTTACATGCTTCATATAAATAAATATATTGCCTTATCTTTCACATTTATAATAAAATAATGTAAAAACACGATTTCGCCTAAATGATAGAAAATATCAAAATGAAATTTCTTTGTTGTCGTTAAGTCTAAAATGGGCCTTAAGCTCATTCTATGCGCTTTGGAAGAAAGAGACCTTTAATTTTCACATATTTTCGGTTGCAACAAGATAAAATTTGAAATTAAAAAAATGTTTTCCAGCTCTTACTAAAACCCTCTTTCCGACGACGTATAATGTGCATATCTACAGTAAACATTTTTCATCATCATATTTATATTTATATATACTAGAGATCATCCAACCACTCCATTAGAATTTTCTTTGCAACTCTGAAATAAGGGGAAAGGTTGTCAACTCTGAAATAGGCACTTGTTTTGGATTTTCATTTTAGATAAAAATACAATATACCATTTTATTTTTTACTCTAGGGTTTCGCACTTTGTACAAATTTTAAGCATGTAGCATACTGTACAAATTTTAAGCATGTTGCATTTATAATTTAAACGCGGAATTACAGACAAACGGACAGATCACTAAGCAAGAGAAATAGAGTTAAACCTTTCGGTGCGGAACCCTAGAGTGAAAAATAAAATGGGAAATTGCATTTTAAATAAAATTTAGAACAATTATTTATCAAACGTTTAACAAGGTTAAAGAGCACCCAAAATACTAAAACTTATTACACCCGTTACGCACAAAGAACCCGTACCGAAAGTTATAAATGGTTTAGTGACAAGACTAAATATATTGCGCAGAACAAATTAAAAACCGTGTTATCGCCATTACTAACTATATCTACCAAATCTACTATCTAAGCTTAATTATACACAAACCTAAAATTTAAAGGTTTTACGTTTGTGTAAACTATTTCAAATTTAGTACTTAGTAAAACTATTTATTAGTAATGTAACACAACAATACCTTCAAAATTTTGTATATATTTAAAACTATAAGTATATTTGTATAAGCGATTAAATGGTACTATACCTCAAATAAGATGCCAACACCCGTAATTGTTACTGCAGTCACGCCATTGACACTAGAAAATCACAATCAACTGTACGGAACCGACGCAACTAAACGAAGTCGTTCAGTATCAGAACGGAGTGACTGCTACCTTCGACCCGGCTCCGTTTATAAGCTCAAACAAGGATGGAATCAAAAATGAATCATACGCCTGTACTCGATGTCCGAGAAACTGTCTTTCTCGGAAACTGCAGCTGTTCTTGGATTCCAGATTCAAGAGTGCCAAGCTGCCCGTGCGTGCATAGGAGATAGTTATTGCACGGAGACACGGAGTTACTGCGTAGTCTATCAGAAATAATGGACTCAGGTTTAAAGTTCAACACTCGATCAGTGTCACTAGAAAACATTGCTGACGTATCGTACTTGTCTTTTTGTACTCGTAAATTTTGATCTGGATTTAAATTTGACGTGTTTTGTGACCATGTTTAATTTTCTGGTTTATTTCAAGTCATCAAATCTATGAGGATCATTCACGTAAAAATCACAAAATCAATTTGCATATGGAGATGTTATACAACTTTTCAAAATAAATTCAATATATAATTTTATTTAATTTATAATTTGTAAAAATTATATGAAGGATTTAAACGTAACGTGATATAATTCTTTACGATAACTTCATACATCATTTTAATATCAACTTCAAACTTACTCTTTGATAAGTATTTATAATATACAAAAAAGCTCTATGAGAGAAATGCGCTGTTACTATAATACTTAAGAATACAATAGTTACCAGTCGGGGGAAGCTGGGTCTAATATTATAAATGCGAGTACATAAACTATTTTCAATTTTCCCTCTTTAGACGTCCGTATAACGACCAAACGACAATCACCCGGCACGGTAAAGCTCGTGGGACCGCAGCTTCGTAGAGATTGTGAAAAATCGTTCCGCTCGCTCTCGGCGCCGCTAACGAAACGCAAATAGAATCAATCCGCGCGGCAGGCAGTTTGCCATTCAATCCTGGCGGCCGCATTGTCATCGGCGGTCGGACGCACACGGTGCCGACTGCCACATATCAGTCTCGATACCGTCTGTCCCATGGAGCTACGAACTCCTCGCTAATGGAAAAGCCAAAGCGATTTTCTCGACAGGTAACGAAAGTGGTACTTTTTATCACCTCGTTATACAGATAATAATAATTCTTGTGTCAGTTTTCCTCTTATTCACGCTCGAGCAACGAAATAGATGATTATCTTTTCCACTCCCCGCTAACTTCACCTCCCCTCTTAGTTGCCGACGCGGTATCTGTATAAATTGTTGTCGATGGCCTGTTCAGTAAGGCCGTCGACCACCGTACGTCAGCAAAACGGTCGTACCTTTATGGTTTGTCCCAAAGTTTGTGCTATTTACAGAACTGCCCTGCAACATATTAGTAAACGTTGTTTAATATGAATCAATTTCGCGAAATCAATTTCACTTTTTAAAATTATTTATTCATTTTCTTTTCTATACAAACGACTACGTAAATATTGCACATTTATTGCAACAAGCCCATCCCAATCAACCAATGAAAGATTAATTACATACTATCACTGAGCTTATTAAAAATTGAAACAAACTAGGCTTCCTTTACTAAAGGTCCTGCTATTCACTTAGATGCTGATGGGGAAACTCCATCCCTCGCTTGCTTTTCTCACTACTAATGTGTTTCACTTTTCATTACCGTTTCATTCCTCAACACAAAGACCTAAAGAGTAAAGGAGTATTCGTAAAAGAAAAAAACTGTGTATTTGGAAATAGAGAGTATATACAAGTTCTATGAACGTTAACCGTAAGCAGACAGAGATACTTAAGACGCTAAAAAGCGCAAAAAAAAAATATGCTCGAAATTATATTGACCAAAATTAGGACGGTTCTCTCCATTTCCATGTCTCCCATGTAAAAAATTAAAATTTGAAAAAAATCTTTATTTCACTGTTAAACAGAGTTCAACAAAATAATTTTTCATATTTTTCCGTAAGCATTAAACCTTTTCTAAAATTGAATTTTTCAACAAAAACAATTTAAATTCTATTTGAACTAATACAAATTATAGCAAATTAAATTAAGTGAATTTAAATATTGTTGTTACATAATAATATAATTTTTTGAACCAGCATGTGTTCAAGATTTCATTTGGATTAATATATGAGTACTAATATACTCGTGATAAAATAAATTGCCAAAACAAACAAATCTGAAGCTGTTTTTATGCACGTCTCTATCTTCACATTATATATGCACATCTTTATAAGAGAAAATGACTGACAGAATCGAAGTGTTGATACTTTAAAGAGCTACAACAAAACCCTCTTTTTCTTTCGCGTGTATTCTCAAAAGTAAATAATATAATAAATTTACATATGTTTTAACTTACATTGTCGAAAAAAAACAAAATTTTTTTCAATTATTTCATTTTCTTATGTTTTTTTAATTTTATGTTATAATCATTTGTCATAAATGGTTCAAAACATAACGTTATCCTTGCCTCAATTGTTTGTTAACTAGCTATTGGCCGGGTGCGAACCAGAGTGGAAGTAACGAAATCGACCGCAGCGCTCGCTGTAGCAAAAATGGAAATACTGAAGGCGCCTTTTAAATATTGTCATAGAAAATATAATTTTCTATCTATATCTATCATATATATGTTCATCTCACTTAATATTATCAAAAATATTCGATTCTACCAATCTTAAAAATTTATCATTAAATGTTTAGTTTATTATTTTTTTAAATTATAAATTAATAATTGGGAACAAACGCATTTTAGCAATAATGAAAATTTCACTGTTTATCGGCCCAAAAACAATTTAAAAAATCAATATATCATAAACTAAATATTTAAATGTCATAATTATTTACCTTTTTAATACATTGTAAATTTGTATCATTAACATTTCTGTTTAAATGTTTGTTGAGTGTGTCGTATATAATATTATAAATTTAAAGTGAAAATAGTGAAAAATACTTCAGCCGTAATAAAATAAAGCATTTATCGTGAGTAAATTTTTTAAAATAAATTTTTGTCATACGAGTCGTATTTTTTTAAATACGTCATTATTATGTGTATCCTTAAATTTAAAAAATCAATAAAATTAGCATTATTGCTGTAATGAACTCATACTTAACCTATTATGCATTAAAAGGAAATTTTCTAAATACGACACGATAATTATTTTATATTAAATTGTAAAAATACTTCAAGGAATAACAAATCCAAGTTTTATAGATTTCCAATATTGAATTGGAAGTTAAATAAAAAAAAGAAATGCATAGCTTGTATAAAATGCGTTCCTTCCGACTTTGTCTAGATTAAATGTTATAATATGGGTCTATATTTATTATTTTACTCATTTTGTTGAGCTAAAAACAAAAGAATACTACATATTCTGTATACGGACAACTACAATTGTGTTATTATTCGTTAATAAAAGCATTTATTTAGATATTTGTCGTTATTTTATTCACGTAAACATTTACCAAAGCTGTTAATTTGAATCGTACAAATAAACTTGACGTTAGGCGCCCATAAACGTTAGGCGCCTATAAAGCCGCCTAATGTTAGACGCTAGGCGGCGCTGATGTCACGCACCCAGCCAATACAAAAATTAAAACCGTATAATCGGTACGCACTGCTGGCTAACCGTATAGCAAAATAGATAAAAAATCATCCAAATATTAAAAATACTACCAAATTGACGATCCAATCTCGAGGCGCTCTCGACATTTAACGTGGCCGCATAGGTTTAGCAGTCAGCGGCGTGCATTTGAGATGCACTCAAGTCCGCGGGTTTCCTTCTTCACGCTGCAAACTGAATTTATCACATTGAGAATTCCATTTGGGAAAACATCTGCGGAATGAAAGAATGGAAGGCGCACTAGACGAGAACCGCCGAGCCCTGTCTAGAATGAATTAACCAAGCCTAAAGGAATACAATATAAGGAAATGCCATATATTTTAAATCGGGAAAACTCCATTATTTCTTAGAAAAGAAAGTTTTCTTTTATAGCAGAGAAAGATATTTTTTTTAAAACATGTCATAATATATTGTAAAAAAAATTATGCATACCAATAACGATGTGTCACTTGCAAGTAGCAAACGTAAGTATGTTTTCATTTGTTATGTATTACAAGAGGTTAATGAAATAATATTAGGCGTCCGTTCCTGTCCCTGAAATCGTGGCTTAATTCTGGTGTTCCTTCAATTAAATGAAATGCATATTGTACTTTTGAAGTTTATTCATTAATCTGAAATATGGTTTGTACACAGACTAAACGTAAATAAATATTAGATTTCCGTTCTCAAGTCCATGAAATCGTGGCTTAATTTTGGTATTCCTTCAATTAAATGAGATGCATATTGTACTTTTGAAGTTTATTCATTAATCTGAAATATGGTTTGTACACAGACTAGACGTAAATAAATATTAGACTTCCGTTCTCAAGTCCCTGAAATCGTGGCTTAATTCTGGTGTTCCTTCAATTAAATGAGATGCATATTGTACTTATGAAGTTTATTCATTAATCTGAAATATGGTTTGTACACAGACTAGACGTAAATAAATATTAGACTTCCGTTCTCAAGTCCCTGAAATCGTGGCTTAATTCTGGTGTTCCTTCAATTAAATGAGATGCATATTGTACTTTTGAAGTTTATTCATTAATCTGAAATATGGTTTGTACACAGACTAGACGTAAATAAATATTAGACTTCCGTTCTCAAGTCCCTGAAATCCTGGCTTAATTTTGGTATTTTTTCAATTAAATGAGATGCATATTGTACTTTTGAAGTTTTTTCATTAGTCTAAAGTGTAGTTTGTACACATTCTAGACGTAAATAAATATTAGACTTCCGTTCTCAAGTCCCTGAAATCGCGGTTTAATTTTGATGTTCATTCAATTAAAACAGATGCATATTGTAGTATTGAAGTTTTTTCATTAGTCTAAAGTGTGGTTTGTACACAGACTAGACGTAAATATTAGACTTCCGTTCTCAAGTCCCTGAATCGTGGCTTAATTTTGGTGTTCCTTCAATTAAATTAGATGCATATTGTAATACTGAAGTTTATTTATTAATCTGAAGTATGGTTTGTACACAGATTAGACGTAAACAAATATTAGGCGTCCGTTTTCAAATCCATGAAATCGTGGCTTAATTTTGGTGTTCCTTCAATTAAATTAGATGCATATTGTACTATTGAAGTTTATTTATTAATCTGAAGTATGGTTTGTACACAGATTAGACGTAAACAAATATTAGGCGTCCGTTTTCAAATCCATGAAATCGTGGCTTAATTTTGGTGTTCCTTCAATTAAATTAGATGCATATTGTACTATTGAAGTTTATTTATTAATCTGAAGTATGGTTTGTACACAGATTAGACGTAAACAAATATTAGGCGTCCGTTTTCAAGTCCTTGAAATCGTGGCTTAATTTTGGTGTTCCTTCAATTAAATTACATGCATATTGTACTGTTGAAGTTTATTCATTAATCTGAAATAGGGTTTGTACACAGACTAGACGTAAATAAATATTTGACTTCCGTTCTCAAGTCCTTGAAATCGTGGCTTAATTTTGGTGTTCCTTCAATTAAATTAGATGCATATTGTACTGTTGAAGTTTATTCAGTAATCTGAAATATGGTTTGTACACAGACTAGACGTAAATAAATATTAGGCTTCCGTTCTCAAGACCCGGAAATCGCGGCTTAATTTTGGTGTTCCTTGGTGTTCCTCCAAGCCTAATTAAGAAACAACATATTATTTCCTCATAAAATGAAAAAAAAATAAGTGTACCGAAATATATTACTTCGATTCTGCACTGCTTACCCCTGTTTTATTAAGTTACTTTTATTTTTCTTACTCTAAAAATAAAATAATTTGTTTACGATAAATGACATACGAAATTAACATCGTTGATTTCAAATGGAAAATATAATGAGCCGTCCCCGCTACCCCGCCTTTCTTCTGTCATAGACATTTGTGACGCTACTAGAATCGATTTACACTCCACTACGTGTAAAAAAAAATTCAATAAATGTTACAACGCCGTGGCTGAAGATAAAGTTTCGTTTTTAGCACAATTTCTATCTTATATTTGCCTTTAATAGCATTATCAATATTTTCCGAGTGTGTCCGAGGACTAGTTTATATTTTTCTAAAAAGTTTATATATTTGAGAATAGTTGAAAAAGAATTTTAAAGCAGTGCACACAAAACTTTTATAACAAATATCGCAAATTAAAAAATTACAGGGTGCCATAAGATTAGAAATAGTGGAAAAACAGGAAAATAAGAAAATTTTAGAAGAACTAAAAGTAACATTACAAAAACAACAAAAACGTAACATACGCCCATTATAAACGTCGCTACAGCGACCCGTCTGGGTTCAACTGTTAAACTCTATTATATATTATCGAAACGACATACGCGCGACTAAATGAAGAAATTTTGTTTTGCGTTAAATTTAGCGCTAGACTTCAAACGGTCAGTTTTCAATTTTAGATCAAGCAACTCAAAAAAACTGGCAGTTTCCACGTGAATATAAACCCACTTCTGGTCACATTACCGTGCAACGTGTTCAATATAAGCAAGTTCATTCTGCAACACGGACCGAGGGCAGAAATAAACATACCCTCAGTCGGACGACCTATGGCTTCTTTACATATACCCATCACGACATCGATGTTTCTGGGGCGGGCGGGCGACGTTATAAATAAATCAAAGGCGTTGCAAAAATAAAACTTCAAATAAATTATATTTGGAACGCGCAATCAACTGCGGCGCGAGGATATTTTTGCTGCATTTTTAAAGTCAATATTGAACTTTGTGTGATAACACAAATATCTTTTAAAAATGTAAAAGAATCACCAACGATACGCTATTTCCGTTGTCAAACGCCTGAAGCGTAGAGTCTGAACGCATCCTACGTTGACAGCACGTCATTTGCCACATCTAAGTCGGAAATGGCGTAACGGTATAGATAGAAGGGTAGTCAAGAGATTCTTGATACCAATCGGTAACAACGATCGAGACTGTATTCTCGGTAATCGTATTCTCGGATCGATTCTAGGAATCGATGAATCAAAGCGTCTAAATTAACCAAACGACATTTTATTTGGTGACGCTTGATGTGATGACAATAATATTCTTCAATCGAGAGACAAGGGTCACGCAAATAATCTAAACATAATCAAATGTTTTAATTTTCTAATAATACGCCTTTTGTTGGTCACTTTCAATATCTCTAACACTAGTAAGTTATGCAGATATAAAACATACAATTAGAGTCAAATAAACGACAAATAAAATATATATTATGGTCAATTATAAATAAACAGAATTTAGAAGGAAAAATAAGTCCAAAAACTAATTTTAGCAATATCAATTTTTAAAATAAGACGACCAAATTATGATATGAATATTCATTTATTACTTCAATTTCTCAAATTATTGCAATTTATAAAATCTTTGCTTTGCTAATGGAATGGTGTACGCATTCATTTACTATTAAGAATTCGACGAATATGGTTCCGGCGTTACAGTGATAGCATATATTTTTTAAAAAACCTTTTTTTTTCATAAATTATAAAAAACAAACAATTTGGCGGTTCACAAACCGGATATTGTACAAAATAAAATACAATTTGTAAACGTAACACAAACATTTTTTGTTTGTTGAGCTATGGCATTTATCATATTTTCAATAGATCAAGAATTTTTAAAAAGAAATATAAAAGAACAATAAAAAATCTGATGAAGTAAATGATGTTTTTATAATAATATGTTTATCTTTTTCTAATATGTAACCATAGTCTATAATTAAAGATCAACTTTTAACTGACGTAATAAATGTCAATACATCCGTTCTAGGTTATCAAAATGAACGTTTTTCCAATTTACGTGGCTATTTTCGGCGATCCTGTCAGGCCTGCGATTTTCATGCATTAGTGTGTTACACTTGTGTATGGAGGATATAACAAGACACAATCTGCACTTTGTTTTATCATGCTGGTTCAAACAATATGGTATTTGACTACATTTTTTTATTATGAAAATAGATAAGTGATAATATTAAAAACGGTTAAAATAAATATAAAAAATCCCCATACAAAACACAACTGGCTTATGACGTCACTGGCTATTTATTTAGCATTCATTGTAATGGATTTAATTATTTTTAGTATCTCGTTAAATATTGCGTTTAAGTTATACATTGTATATTGTAATTTTCTAATTTTTTGATTTGGAAACTAAATTCATAATAACTTTTCCAATTTAATGAACAAAAAAAAATACGCTTTTTCCTGTTTAGAACTCTCGATTAATTGTTATGTGAAGTATTTTTTCATCCTAAGATTGTTTTAAACCTACTCTACAGTTTTAAAACATTTTTACAAAAAATATTGACATCAGTCAAATACCCTATTCCTTAGAAAAAGCTTCACAGGCTAATACGAAAAAAAACCTGACTTTCATAAAAAAAACACAAGACTCCTCATTTGCTTTATATAAATTAAATACAGCTTTTAAGGAGCTTATTTTTCTCTTTTTAAGAGTGTAATTGTTATTGTATCTTTTGTCTATTTAAGAGAATAATCTTAATTTTGTAACATCTGTGAGCCCAACACTATATGGACTTTTGCCGGCCTCTTTTTGAATGCCAATATCATTCAAATCTCGAGCATTCCATCCGATTAAAATTATTGAATCGGCTATAACATATATCCAAACATTCAAATCCTCAAATACAAAATTAATGTCTAAAAAACAAAAAAAATAAACGTACATCGTTTGTCGTATTGTATCGTATTGTTGTCGGTAGCAAAAATTTAAACGGTAGTTTGTTGAAGACGCCTGCCTCTATGTGAAACCCGGTTTAAGCGATTCATAAGTTTTTGCAGAGCCCGAAATAGTGTCTTTATGTACATAAAAACACTATTTCGGGAGGGTGAAATTATTGTAACATAAAAAGTGTGTTTTTGATTCATGAAGGATTGGATGCTACGTCGTCTCTCTTTACTACAATTATACGACAGCCGTAATAAAAAACAACTTCTACAAATTAAACTTTTATTTGTTTATAGTGTGTTTCGCTATAAAAGCAAAAAATTATGCGTGTCAGCTCCGACGCGTGATTGGAGTTTACTCCTTAAGTACGGTTGTCTTGGAATGTATAAAATAGGTAAGCTATATATAAATATAAAAAAAGAAATTAAATTCGTGCAAATTAATTCTGTATTCTATTTTCATTATAAACGTGTCCATTTGATTGTACTCACCCTTTCATTATTAATATCATTAGCATTATATATCTGGGCAATAGCGTCCAAGCGGTTTTTTTTTCATCTTCACGTTTGCTCTATCGGTGCGTTTATTTTCAATTACATCTTAGTAAGGGACCAATATGTGCTACAATAGCTTTTCTCTGTTTCCGTGTTGTTTCGTTTTCTTGTATTCATTTTACTACATTCTTGTTAAACGCAATATTTTCAGCCAAAAAAACGACACTTACAACTTTACTAACTTACAACTGTCAATAAATAATTCAATATTTCAAGATGTCCCTAAAATTAGCTAACAATTGATGCGCAGTACATACTGCGCAGGCGAAAGTATTGAATCAAAATATAAATCTCTGATCGGCGAATTTTTGATTTTCCAAACTCGATTAGTTAATACTAACTAGTTTACGATTAATATGTGTTTTTCTTAGATTTAATCTGGTTTTATGTTTTGTCTATCAATACGAGTCTATATATGTCAAATTCCGTCATTGCGATTATGCCATAAGAAAATGCCCAATAAACACATTGATATCTCACTCTAAAGATGCGCAGAAATGTTGCGCGGAGAGCCCACCCATTGTTCACACTTTTTTTAACGCTCTGAACTTCGTACGCTCTAAACTTCATTTTACTCCTCACAAAACTTCATACCGAGTTTTGTGAGGAGTAAAATGAAGACCTCCATACTCTAAAAGCTAACGGAAATATTAGCTTGATAATCCGCTATTTATCCGACATTTATTATTAGCCTATTTTCTGTACCGAGTCACTTAGTGCCTCATCGGTTGTCTATGTGTTCGTTTTTTAAATTTTTGATTCAATTTTGGAACTAAGTACATCATAAAAAAGAATAATCTTTTTTTATTCTGTCGCGTGAAGTATCCAATGAAACCTAAACAATCTGTAGACTAAAAATATATAAACACAACATCAATCAAATTGACTTCTATTGATAAGAGATGAAAGATACAATTTGCTTGCCTGTCTTCCTTATCTTTAGAAATGATAATCAGAAAATACAAAACAAAATCCTTAATTGCAAATTAAGCTATAAATTTTGTCAATTTATATATCAAAAATCACATAATTATTTAAATGAACGTTAGATCTTAAGTGTCGATGATAATGAAAAAAATATATTTATCGTGATTACTCATACTGAAATATATAACAAATTTAGATATATATTTTTTTGGTAATTCAATTGGATACTACATTACCATGATAAAATGTTCGTAATTTCGCTAGTACGGAAAATTATTTAGCGTATGTTCGCACTTAACCGCTCTTTGTTTAAAATTAATTTTGTTATAGCGCGATATCGGATTTCGAATAATTTTTAATCCACCGAAATATTTGAAGACTTGAGTGGATGAAGGAGATATGTAAATAAATCACGATTTCGGTAAAATCGCGTGGAAAGCTTTTTTAACTGTAAAAACTACTAAAAATATGTGATGTTGGTTAAAATAAATATTTTAAAAAATCATTTTAATGTACTAAATACGCCGTTTCGGACAAGAAAATTTTATTTATGTGAAAAAAGCAAAAATGCCACTCATCTCTTTCTTTCATTCAGAACGTCAATTTTAATTGGAAATTTTTCGGTAAAGTTATTAAAATTTAAAGTTCTTAAATAAACTTAAATCAAAGAAAAATGGGTACTTGACTAAAATTATTAAAAGTTAATTTTCTATATTTATTGTGACTTATTATCTTACCTGAATAGCATAAAAATAAATTGTTATTCCAGGAGCTTGAATTATAATGGAAAATATATTTGTGTCAAAATTGATTTATAAAAACAAGTGAATGTGAAAATGTAAGATCGTCTTGTTTATAGAAATAATCGAACAATGTAAGTATCGATTTTTTGGTATACCATGAAAGGGATAAAAATTAAAAAAAAAACCTAACCCATCAAGTTGGTTTTCGTTGAGGTCTTTGAAAAAAGAAAAAAATTTGTTTCAGAACTACATAATTTTAATGCTCCATTTCGAGATATGTACTTTCAAAGTCGTCATCGAGGCCATTAATTTCTATACTATTACCATTAATTTCTAAAATATCTAATTAAAAAAGCTGAAAAATAGTAAAACCAAGGTCTAGTACTTTAAATACAAATTACAACGGATAATGTAGCATTTAAACTTTTCGATTATTTAAAAAAAAAAACTTTTCATACAATGTCCAAATATTGTCATGGTGAAGATTTGTAATCTTCCTATATGGGCAAGGTTTTAAAACTATATATTTTTGTAACATTTATTAATGATCGCTTTTTTTTAATTTCATATTACCATTTCAAGTGAGATATTGCACACCGCTTGTAAAGATTTTATGAGAAGTACTGAAATTCTATTACTACGAGGGTAACACTGACAATTTTTAAAATTGGCCACTTTTAATAAAGATAATAAAAATAAATTCAAATTTCGAAAACCGAACTCTTTGGTAATTCATTGGGGTACTTTGCATTGCAAATTGGCGGCAATTTGAATATTATGTGTTATCGAGATGAATAATCTTTCATTCTTCGAGATAAATAAATTTTTATTCTATTATTTTTTATGACACTCTTTGTGGACTCAATACACGACAAAGTTAGTATTTTATTATGAAACTCTAATTTTACAACTGCTTTAACGAGAGTACTCATGTCAATCTCAGCGATGATCTGCGCGAGGGGCGTCCCTCAGCAGCGACAACTGTCGATAAGATCAATGCTGTGCCGCTCTTGATAAAGACTGACAGAAAGGAACTGATAGCAGACTCGTGTAAGTTTGTATAAGTCAACTACAGAAAGTTTTACAACATTTAGGCGTCAGGAGCTTTGTACTAAGTGTTTTGTAAGTGTTGTAAGTGTTTGACCTTGTGTTGTAAGTGTTTTGACCGAAGCTCAAAAACACCGTCGAGTTGGTTGGTCGTCACTCAAACACTGTATGTGATATCGTCACGGGTAATGAAAATTGGAAATATTGTTACAAAACCAAAACAATGACACAGTCTGCGCGGGACGAAGTATTGGAAAAAGGAAGGTCGCCTCGTTCTTCGTACGGACGGGTTATACGCAACAATTATTCTGGATAATAAAAAAAACAGTAGTCATAGACTGGTATATGAACAAGTATTTGCCTGTTGTTTTGGAAAAAATCGAGAGCAACGCCCTCGCAGTAGAATACTCCTTCATCGTGGCAACGTCTGCACAATCAACCAAGTGAACGACTGAATATTTGACTACGTCGTGTGTAGAAATTCCCCATGTAACCCGAGATCCCACCATGTAAATTAAATTTATTCCCAAGAATAAAAGACAAACTGCGAAGAACACGACTCCCGAAAGTCAAGGAAGGATGACTGTCAAATGGGCCGTGTAGAAGAAACAGACATACAAGGAAAAGTGGATTGATTTTGAAAATCACGGACATTATTTTAAAAATCAATAAATAAATTACAAACTTGCTAGTTGGTTCTATTTTTGTTATTCTAAAAATTTCCAGTGTTACATATCATACGAGGTTTCCGTCCATACCTGTAACGTTTAAGGATACGCCTATATAAACATTTAAGGGTATATAATATTTTTATGAAAGTACAAATATTATTTTCCAGCGCGTTCACGAATAACCCCGTCTTCTTTTCGTAATTTTGTCTTTGGCAGCTTCTGGAGAGGGCGAGGGCACGTTTTTTGTGGATACCAGAATTTTGAAAAAAAAAATTGTTTTAACATCCATATAAATCGCTCTTTTTAATGATACACTAAATTTAAAAAACACGATACACTAAATTTAAAAAGAAATCGAGAATGTCAATTTTCCCTCACCAAAACTTTTCATAGAAATATTTTTGCGTGACTATTAGTTTTAAGTTGCTTTATTACTATACCAAATTTTAAATTTCTACGTTAAACGGTTCTTAATATATGAGTGATTTTATAATGTTTCCAGTTTTCACTGTTGAGATAGGGAACCCTAAAGAGTGGCCACTGCAAATTTTGTAATATCGCACCATATCAAAAAGAGCCAGATGAGCATAAAAATATAATATTATAAATTTGACTGATAGACAAAATGTCGATAGGCTACCCTGATATATTTTTATGTTTCTAGGAAGGTGTACCATACATATAGAACTGCTTGTACCTTTTCCTCGTCATTCAATTGTACGACGCAAAAGTCTGGATATATGTGTATTTACGATAAATGGAATTTCTAGTTATTGCTCGCAGACGCACAGAACGAGCACAATGGAACACATAGTACTTTCATAAGTTTCATAGCAAAAAATGAATACACGTTAAATACGTTATATGAATGATTTCATTTTATTTCTTTCACAGAAAAATTAGCTATTTCTCAATATAAAGCGTTTCTATGAGCCTTTGTGTAAGACTTAGTACAGGTTACTATTTACGAAACTTTATGAAAAAAGTGTATCTGCCATCGCTATAAAACGTAAAACTTGAAACGTTTCATGACCGTGGATGGAATTATTTGTATATATTGGAAATTACCTTTCAATAAGAATTATAATATTTTATTTTTCTTAGTTCCAATAAATAGCATTACGTAGTACATGACATCTTTAATATGGTCAAAATAGAAGTAATCAAATAATGATCGACAAACTATCAGAGCTTTGGCCGACATGGGGAGAGCTTTGGTCGTCATGGGGAGAGCTTTGACCGACATCATTTTTATTATAGACCATACGACCCGCACGCATTCCGAATGTCACGAATTTTTTTAAAAGATGCTAGTTAGATGATGTAGTGTTATCACGTCCCGGAATAAATATAGGTACATTGTTTCGAAATTACCAGTATAAAACACTTATTACAACAAAACAGCTAAACGCCTGTCGGAAAGAGCATAAAGCAGGGTCTCGCAGTTGCTTAAACATCTTGAAATAATCGATACAATTTAACCGAAATAACTTTTTTTTTTTGAAAGTGCTAATTAAATGCTTAGTAGTTCGACTTTCTTTCGTATTTTTAAATTTAGGGCGGAAAAGTCAACGTGGATAAGTGTGACACATGAACGTTAACTTGGAGCTTAATACATCGGAAACGGGTCTTAAAAATGAAAAACTCTAAATGGAACCATAATCTTCAATGACACGTGACAAAATGTTTCATTCCCAATTTTACATTTTTGGAATGGTACATTGATTTTTTTTTAATACTTTGCCACGTATTAATTGAAATCGCCATCTGACACATCTACTTGCAATTGTTTTTTGCATATAGACAGATATATAACTGTTGAGTTATGAAGCTGTAATACACGGATGTATGAAAGAAAAGACATGATTAAATTCATAAAGGTTTCTGGATTCATTACGGATCCATAAGAAAAGAAATCAAACTAAAATGTGCCCGAATACCCGAAGGATACGAGTGTACCTGTCATAATATGAAACAAGATAAATTTCATAATAAAATTTGTCTATTGTTGATCACCCTACATTTCTCTTCTTGCACACAGTTCTAGAGTTCTGTATCTCGGAAAAAAAATTGGAATTGCTCATTTATTTGCTTTAATATTACATTTTAACAATTTAATAGAACTGAGCTAGAACTATAGTCCTCAAATAAAAAAAAATGTTGTAATAACTCGATAAATAATGAATATGAAAAAATTATTACAACACAAATTTTGTTAGATAAATATAGAAAGTAAAAAATTAAATCTTTATTCTTACCGATTAATAAATTCGACCGTCTCAGTGTTTTAATTTTCGTATCGTTATTAGAAGATTAACCCTCATAGGTACATTAGGTTAGCAAGACCTACATGTATGCTTGGTTTCACCTGATTACAAATGATTAAATTATATCGGTATTTAAAAAAAAAACACATTAAAGTAAAATTAAAAAAAACATTATGAAGTATTATGAATTAAGGTTGAAGGTAGATATTTTGCGGAAAAATAGAAAAAAACATGTAAAACATATGTAAAGTTATATCCGTTACAAGAACAACATGGAATCATCATACTAAATTACGACATTTTCACCGTATTTTATGCTACATCCATATTGCCGAATTTACCTACATTCCACAGAATGACAAAAATATAGCTATACTATCACACCAGATCGCTGGCGTTGTTCGCAAAATGTTGAGACCTAAATCGACATATTAATCCAAAAGTTAAGGAACAAACATAAAAAACATGTTAAGTACGAGTAGAAATCCCAAACTCCCATAGTATTTCTAATATACTATTCATAAATATTACTACTATTTTTCACCATGTAAATCTATTGTCCAGTAAATATTTTCTGGTCTAAGAAACACCAGTTTTGCTTGTATTGTTCATTATTTCTAAATACTTTATTTTATGTACTTTTGTGTATAAAATAAACTATTTAATTCTTAATATTTGTTATTGAAATATAGCAGTGATCTATTGAAGACAAATTATAGCATTCTACTGACGATCTCCCACTTGTTTGATTAAAAATGAAATCAAAGAAAAAAACAGAACATTTTTTCTAAAAAAAAACTTATTTTAACGGCAATGGAATATGAAGAAGATTTCAAGACCAATGAAACGAGCCAAGACTCGATCAGACCATCACAGTTAAGGATCTTCTTTGCCTACCTTCAATCTCTATCATTAGATCCTAACTTTCTCATCATCAATAATGTATTGCCACCAGAAACAAGTTTCCGGTGCCAAGTTTCAAGTTTCTAAGCCATATCTACTACAAAAGTAGTAGTAGACAGACGGACTGCAAAGTTTAATAAAAGCTTTTAAAATGGATTTGTTGTCTACTCAGAGACATTCAAAAGCTCTCTGCTCATCTACTCAGAGAGCTTGTTTCAATGACCCCCATCATACGCCTAGATATAATTTTTTCGATCCTTTCTATACATATTTATATATATGTTTACACTCATATACCATTATTTCGAAGACTGCTTAGTACTTTCAATATAAATAATGTTGAGGGTCTAAGGGTTATATTGTTGTATTTTTAAGTTTGCTAAGTGAACTCAAAACAGCCTTTTGGAGCAAATCACTATATTATACAAATAGTGCCGATATAGTTTTCCGTTGGCACGAAGTGACTTCTAACTTTATGTTTATATTTTTATCATATAATATTAAATGTTCGGTAGGTTCACATATAAGTAATCGGTTGGTTCACATATAAGTAATCGGTATGTTCATATATAAGTACAAAACTTATATATTATTATGTGAACCCACCGATTAAATTAAGGCAAAATATATTATAAAATTAGCGTAATTCGTTGATAGCTTCTTCCTATCAATGGAAGGAATGAAATCGATATACCCCACTGTTTTCCTGAATTATCTTTGATCATTGTCCGCCTAAAAGCGACAAAAAATGACAAAATAAATAAAAATAAAAATATCTATAAATTACAAACTGCCAACGGATCGTGTATCGCAACCCATCGACTGAAATTCTGAAGTCAAGAGTAGTTCAGGAGAACAAATAGAATGTAAGCTACCAGGCTGCCCCGCAGTCTTCCACCAAAACATTCCACTTTTATAAAGAACTTCAAAAGATTTTTAAAATTAGTCCATACGTAGACAGGTCAGGAGAATATACTTCAATGAAACTGTCATTGATATATATATATATATATATATATATATTTATATATATATATATACCACCCAATTTCGTAATATTGTGATTGCAATTCGTATGGTCTAATAATCATCTTTAAAAAGACTTAGATTGTAACTAAATTATTATATTTTTGCACTCCGAGAATAATTGGCAAACGTCATCAAAACACACCGCCAACAAGTTCACATTCAACGTATATACACACTACATACAATACCACAGAATACATTAAGATACGCGAGACGAGGCGCGCAACCTCCAGCCATAGACGGCATAGTAATAAATGTATTAATAAAACCGCCCAAACCGCATGCGGCGGCGCACACACAGGTGGCGCGGCGACAAGCACAGCGCGCATTATTACAGACGACGACGCTACACGCGACACGAGGCCGCGCAACACAGATACCCGAAAGCGAGTCAAAGAGACGACAAACCTACCTCGCAGTAACTATGTATAATGTCAAAGGCTCCGCGCGACGTCCCACAAAGCGTAAGTGCAACCACTAAAAGCCAATCCTAAGTTTTATTGATACACATTGTATTGCGACAAAGTCTCCGCCCCCGCGCGCCCTCCACCCGCCCCCGCTCCGTCTTTGCACAAAGACAATATCAAAACGTCAAAGGCGCGGCGCGGGCGAGGCGGCGGGGCCGCGCGCCCACCTACCGCCGCGGAGGCGCCGCTCTCGCGCATGAGGGCACAAGAAAGGAAATGAAAAATTAAATTGTCAACACATTTAATATCGGCGCGGCCGCGGCCCGCGTCTGTAGCGACATTCGCAAATTTCTCTGCAAACACACGCAGCCCCATATCTGTAAATATTATGTGCCGTTGTATTTTTTTATGTATACGTCGCCGGGGCTACGAAAGGGGTGTACTGGAAAATAATACTAGCCTCGTGAAAATGCACTACTAAAGAGTTTTCGATATCTCCTTTTCTATTCGGCACGCCTTTTCAGGAGGAGGGCGGTGGTTTCTTTATTTTCGTGATCCATTTCCGAGTGTATCACTAAGCAATACGAATATCGAAAAAATACTCGCAGATAGATCAGTTTAAATACAGAAGCACTTATCTTCATGATTGACAGAAAGGCTTTCACGATGATAGATTTAATCAATAAATACCATTTGGATACCCTCAACGTTTCCCTTTAAATGGAAAAAGGAGTAAATTATTCCATTACCCAAAACCTCCTGACTTAATCTTTTGTACTATACACCCTTGCTAGAAAGTCATTGGGCGGATTGTACATCCTTGTAAGCAGTGTTTTTACTCTATTAGACCTCCAACAATCTAGTTTTACGAGTAAATCAGACTATTATTCGAAATATACTTATCAAAACGATTGAGAAGTGAGCCATACCATACATTATACTTCTTTATCTCTTCCAAAACTAGTACTCCAATGCTAATTCTGTACCTTGAACAAGCAATAAAAATGTTAGATATTAATTCAGGTGTCAGCCTAGAAGATGGTGTCTATTCCTCACTTTGTTTTATATAATTGTCGGTCCTATGGTAAAAAATCTCTTTTTCAAATGTTATATTATAATTGTCGTTAACAATATATGTTATCTATCGTCAGTAATATAAGTTACGTTATTAGGTTTTATTCACAATCTATTTTGGATCTAATTTTTCCTACTGTTTTAAAACTTAAAAAACCGATGTAGATCTGATCAGTCGAAACAACAGTTTTGTAATTATTTTTTTTAAATGACAAATAGTCATTATTCGTGTATAATTGTATATTAGTAATAATCAAAAATGTCCGGCACGAACTAAGACTTGCACGGATAAACTATCACAACTACTTGTTAAGTGTTCAATAACTTAAATTTATTCTACAATAAAGGAGTTCGACCTATTTATTGATCAGCATCTCGTTTGGTATCTTGAAGTAAATGACGTTAGTTGGAAGGCTGCAAGAAACGCTCCCACGTCATCAGATCTCATCTTTATCTAAACAATTCCTTTACAATGAAAAAAACCTGCATGTGTCTTTTGTTTTTCTTGCTTTCTTGCATTAAAAAACTCTGATTCATTGTTTAGATTTATATTTGTACCAGATTTCCCGCCGATTTCACCCGCATGAATTTTCGTTTAAGATATTCAGATTTTGAGATCACCATCATCTAAGCAAACTTTTCTTGATATTGTACTGAAGGTGAGCAAAGCCACTGATAACTGCGACACGAACTATATGCATATCAAATTTAGTAGCGATTCGTTGATTGCTTGCAGAGTTATTAGGTAACAAAGTAAATTTCGGATTTATAATCAAAATGTGTGTATATTACTGTTTTTCTTTAACAAATTGGCTTTATATAATTTATGTACAATCTATAAGATGCTATCTTTTGAAATATTTTGCGTTGGTCCTAAGAAGTTATCTCGCAGCAGTGAGTTCACATGTATATACTTAACTTTTCAAGTTTAGAGTAAAGTTTATATAAACAAATAAATGAAAAATTCAAAATGCCAAAATAAAAACATACATGTTGATAAATTTATTTCCAAATAATTTTATTTTTAGCGATTCGATCGAAACTACCGATCAAATCGGACACTTTTAACACAGCTGTTAATTTTTTTTCCCTATATTTTTTTTAACTGTCTTCAATACAATATGTCGGTTAATGTCAGAATACATTTTTAATTATGTATAATTACATTAATCGACACACTAACGATGACATGACATGACATAATGTTGAGTTTGATTTTAAACACTTTAGTAGTTTTATTTCGACAACTGGAACAAAGAACACCGATTTCAAGGATAATAAAATATCTTTGCTTTCTCTTAGACCTAGATCGAAACGACCTTTCTTTCCATCCTTTTCAATAATTGCCTTCTACCATTATATCATATTATTTACAGGTATGTTTTATGCCTTAGGCAGCTAATGTTGTAACCCTTATCATAATACACTAAGGCTACGTACTAGCGTCCAAGAGTGCTAGTTGTAAACCAACACAGCTACCAGTTCCAGAACAGTACCGCTCGACCATTAATAATCCCCCGGTCTCTCGTAGACGGCACTCGGCGCGTATTCCCCGACATGGGCGGCCAGACGGGAGAGCCCGATTCAATTCATATAGAGTCAACTTAATTGGTACTAAGTGCGACGAGGAGCTGACGCGCCCGGTTGCTTGTTTGATAGGAATGGCAAGTATGATTTTAAACGAAGTTAATGGCATTGATCAATTAAAGCAGCCTATGCGCAATCAGGAATTTAATATTGCACGTTAAGTGACGAATTCACGTTGACAGGCGCTACGCGAGGTTTCCAGAAGCCTCGTATACTGCTAACTTACTTACACTGTGCATAAATCACTGTTTTTTAATCAGTAAAACTTAATATAGAGATGAGTGCGACTATTGTGACCGAATTATAGTAATTAAATATTAAACTACCAAGAAACAAAATGAAATGAAAAACAAACACATTAAAATGTTTACTATGAGATTTTAAATACCTACACAATTTAATAAATCCATACATAGTTAGGGACATATAAACTTTTAAGCGTCGAGTTATATGTGTGTGTGTATGTGTTTTTCATAGACAGTAAATATAAATTTTAAAGCACAAAGTTATTTTTGCAGTGGATTTAAGTTCTTGGCATGGAGCTTCTATTAACTGTTTATAAACCCTACACGTCATAACTTAAACGTAAACGAGTAGAGCTTATTTAGCTCTACTCCTTTACGTTTAAGTTATGACGTACGACGGCGGACTTAACAATAATGATCAGTTTAAAGCTTAGTATTGCGTAAACGGGATCTTTGTAGCAAAAAGTATTTGTGACCTACTAACAATATTTTTAAAAGACCTATCCAACGATACCAATAAAATAAAAAAAATCAGCCATTCTACATATTAGGTGAGATTCCGTAAAAATAATTACTTTAAACTTTGTAGGCGTTATACATCTGTATAACTGTGACAAACTTTATAGCACTAATAACGTGCTAGTAAAACAGCTGTGACATATATAAAAATATGAAAGTTTCTAGTTTAGCTACGCAACCCTAAAAAAATATTACATACCATAATTTAATTAGGCATACTCCATGTCGTGCTGCTATTTTTTAGACCGCGTCAAGTATTTGTTGGTTTATCGTTCAGAGTTTTCTTCCCACTTTTTTAAAAGATGGCAGAGGGCGAGACTACGATTTTATTGGCTTTTGAAAACGTTACTCATTAATTTTTTTGATAAATAAATGAATGTTATATTTCTACGTTTTCCAATTTTTTCACCAGCTTTAATTTGATAGCCACACGATGGCATTAAAAAAATATTTGAGGCCCTAAATTGCGAATTAACGTACCTAAATTCAGCTCTTGATATCTGAAGAAATAGTCTGTAACACAGGAAAGAACGGACGAACGGACACCGAGTTCATTTCATAGATGTTCCGTCTTTTTCACTTTTTGGTATGAAATATTATGTTCATACCAAAAAGCGACAAGGTATTTCGATACTACAAAGTGACAACACTCTTAAGATTGTTTATATATACCTACAAAAAGAAAACAAGCAGTAGCAACTTTACCAAAAGTATAGCAACCGCTTTGCTACTCTGATATATTGATTTTATATTATCTAATACGGTAGTTGACTCATTCTAAATTTTGATATTTTTCGTACAATATTGTGAAATATAAGTTAATTAAAAACCAGTCTTGAAAAAACTTCAAAAATTGATCGAAAAATAAGCCAGTTATAGGCTTCTAAATTTGAAGATACGGATAGTGTTGCGTTTTTGCTCTTTTCCTCTTGTAGAATATAATATGCAATATTAAAAATGACCTCACAACACAGTATTCCCGTCCTTGTCTAAAGATTAAATTTAAACTTTTATAACTCGGTCAATTTTCAAGATTATTAAAAAAAATTTCACTCTTCATCAGCTTATATCTTGAAATTATGATTAATGAAATAAAAACAATTTTGTCAAATACAATAATAGTATATACCTCCGAAAACAAGTTGTTCGACTCTTCATTTTATCCTCCACAATTGTATTAAAATTCTCAAACTACAGCCACGTGTTGCTTCAGGATTAAAATGCAATTATGCCATAATTATTTGTGTACCCATGACGTAAAGGACTCGTCCGTCTCCAGTCCCAATTAGTAACCAACATAAGCCGTATTGGCGAATAATTAAATTGCAACTTCGCCGTTTGAATCCAACTAGAATGGAATAGGTTTACCGTTCGCTTTGCAGAAGCCCCAATGGTGACGGTTAACTCAATGAATCTAATTAGCTTTAGCCAATACAAACGGCAACCTTATAAAAACGCCTATCTTTCTGCATACATGGATTTACAATTACTTTCTGTTCTACTTTGATTTCTACAGAGTCTAAGGATACTGACCTTAGATCATGCAAGAATTCTAATTATATTTATTGATGATATCTAATATCTGTATGTAGGCGCGCACCAATATAGCTATAAACAGCGCACCTGAATCTCCGAGATGGAAATTTATGTTCATGTAGGTACTTAATTTCCATTAACGATAACTTCATGAGCAACATTAAACAGTGCATGGAGCTTTACCTTGAACTGAAAGTGAAAAAGAAATATAACTAGCTGCGATGCATCATAAAACTGGTGCTCCAACATTCTATACATAACTCAATAGAAACGGAGATTCTGAAAATTAGAGGACTCCCGATGCCTATCTAGTTTGGAAACATGACGAAGGTGAGATACTGTGGAGCAGCAGAAATTTATTTTTCTGCTGGTGAACCATCACCAGCGTTACCTTGACTAGAGTCATCTTACGTCGAGCGCGAGGCGGCACGCCCCAATTACGCCGAAAGAATAGTCTCCGCGTCTCGCTGCAGCGGGGCGCGCTAATCCAAACACGAGGACGGCGGGCGGCGCGGCGGTTCTAAATTTGATTTAAATTAGCCGGTAAAATGTTTACAACGCATCGAGAGGGGGCGAGAGGACGGCCGCAGCGGTGTGCTAGGGCTGTGCGTCGTCGAGCTCGTCCTAACTCGACTTCCCCGAGCGAAAATAACGTATTGTAAAAGAAACAAAGATTATTTATAAAACACAAGATACTAATAAATAATGACCTACGTTACTTCTAGTATATATAGATAAAAGCTTTTTGCACACAGTTTTCGAAGAATTAATACACATTTTACGCAATCTATAGACATGTTATAGTACTTTTTTACGTCTGAGTAAAATACCGCATTCCATTCTACAGGAATTATACCATTTCTTTAATTAAAAAGTTTCATACATATATTTAAATCATGAACTATTTTTATGTCACGTTTTATAAAAATATGTCAACTATTTAAGCATAATTGGTAACAAATATCCAAACTTTCGCATTTATAATATTAATGAGATTAAACACTATTAGGTCAAGTTTAACAAAAAAATTCACATATGCATATTCAGTGTTTCTCCAAAAGGACTAAAGGTCTTATATTTCCACATCATATCAAGAGAAAGAATGGAAGGACTGTCTGATATGAAAAACATTGGCTATACAATGCGTTCATCACCGCATATAAGTAATTAATGCTCTAAAAAGATCTAGAACATAAGATATCAGGGATTTTATACTTTCAGATAGTTTAATAAATAACTCAATTTCAGTCCCATTTAACAAACGCAAATACAACATCATTATCCACAAATTTTAAAGACATTTATCTAATACTTCTTCTAATCTACAAAACTATTGAACCGAATATAAGTAAATAAAATATTACTAGTGCGAGTAAAAATTCGTACGAAGGGTTTTCCGTACCAAATTATAGTTTTTTACGTCACTACTATTCAAAGTTTAACAGGTATACTTAACACTTCAACAATTATACCTATGCTTTTAGCGTCACTACTATTCAAACTTAAACATGTATACTTGTAACTTTAATAAGTATACCTATGCTTTTAGCGTCACTACTATTCAAACTTTAACATGTATACTTGTAACTTTAACAAGTATACCTATGCTTTTTGCGTCACTGCTTTTCAAACTATAGAAAGTATACTTGTAACTTTAACAAGTATATCTATGCTTTTAGCGTCACTGCTATTCACACTGTAACAGGTATACTTGTAACTTTAACAAATATACCTATGCTTTTTGCGTCACTTCTATTCAAACTATAGAAAGTATACTTGTAACTTTAACAAGTATATCTATGCTTTTAGCGTCACTGCTATTCACACTGTAACAGGTATACTTGTAACTTTAACAAATATACCTATGCTTTTTGCGTCACTTCTATTCAAACTATAGAAAGTATACTTGTAACTTTAACAAGTATATCTATGCTTTTAGCGTCACTGCTATTCAAACTATAACAGGTATATTTTTAATTTTAAGAAGTATATCTATACATCCACAAATAAGGTGCGTCACATGTAATACGTGTGAAACTTGTAAGTGTAATCATAATCAATAGCCTGTGTCAGTGCACTGCTGGACGTAAGCGTCCCCAATAATCGTAACATAAGAGGTAATGCCCGTAATCGCCACGCTGGGCAAGAGTGCTGTCGATTGTAGTCCATAGCTTCTCGTACCAGTAGCGCTGCTGCCGCCACTTCGCTACGCGATTACAAACATCACTTCAGTTCCGTTCAAATAGCAACCAGGAATCATACCCAGAACCCTGCGGTGCACCACGCCGCAAGCCTGTTATCAACGCAAAACACCACGGCGTCGATATTTCAAGTGTACAGCATTCATATAAATAATCTTACGTTATCATTGAAGTTACTTGATAAATAATTAGAATATTAAAAGAAACGAATCAAACATTTATATCATTATTCTTTCGCTATGATCAAACTTTAATTATAATTTTAAGTTCAATTGCTTATAATAACAATATGTGATGCATTTTGGGAAGTTGCCTATAGGTTTTTCAATGTTGACGTCATAATAAATCTGCAACCATTTTTGTCCGATTAATGTGTTAGAAAATAAGGCTGTGGATAAATATTCTTTTTTCACTTTTAAAATTTTCACATGTCGCGATTAAAACATATTTAACAATAAAATACATCATAATTTATTTTCCAGAAATAATTTAGGGTCTCTTTTTTGGAATAAACCATTTAAATTTTAGAAGACACACAGCCGGACACCAAAATGAAACCATAATAAGTATTTCGTTGTCACTTTTGAACACTAAAAATAAAAATAAAACTTAAGCTAGTACAGCTTAGAAATGTTTTACTGAACTAAGAATTAACTTAGAATTTTCCACTGTATCGGCATCTCGAATCGATACGGGTGGAAACTATATGATACGATAATGGGAACACACCGAATAGTCACAATCCGATAGTCTATCGATATTGTATTGATCGATCGTTCGACTATGGAATAAAAGACTTTTTAAATATATGCAACAGTTAATTTATTATATAGTTAAATGGAAAAACGTACATACTTAAAACATATAAAAATTAATAATATAAATATAATAGGTAAGTAAAAAAATAATATTTGGACCGATTATTTAACTGCTTTCTCTGTTGTTAATAGACTATTACTTCTGAAAAAGTTTTCGGCACTAAATTCGATTTTGTCAATCAATAAAAAATTAATATAAGTTTCAATCTTTCAATTTTAGACTTTTAAAAGTAATAATCTAATCCAATGGACCAGATGTAAACAGATGATCGGATATCAAAACATATTTTGTATAAACAAATTGCACAATTTAGTTCGATTGATTGTGCGACTTGAATATAATATTAAAGCATCCATTCGAATCGAACGATTCGATTCCATACTAGTACGTTTATGTCGATCGAAATCTGTATCGCATATGTTTATATCTATCTGAAATATCGTATGATGTTGTATCGATATTTGAAAGGACCGGATGCGATTGTAAAACCCTAGTCCAAATTTATCGAATAATGAAGAAAAATGAGTACACAACAAAAAAAAATGATGAAAACGACACAGCTACAGTTTCCTACTGTCAGTAACTACCTACATACCTGGTGTCGGCAGCAGTCCAGGCCATAAGAGAAACAAGCAACACTCCAATAACTCGCGACTCAGGCTCGACAGCCACGCTCGACGCAGCGCATCCCTGCCGCGCGCGCCCCTCCGCTTTGTTTGATCGGCGCCGCACCGCTTTGACAATTATTAAAATTTGTCCTCCGCCCCCAGCGGCTCTCCTTCCGTCTCGGCGGCGGCGCGCTTTCCTCTCATTACGGCGTTTGTATGGTTTTTGTGTCTGCGGCCTTTGATCTCGCCGCAAAGGCTGCGCGGTGCAGCGGCGCGGCCCGCGAGACTCGTGTGCGACCTTTTAATTGTAACTCCTGCCGTTGCGCTGGAGACGCCTTCATATTAGGCACGCGCGCCGCCCGAGCCGCTCCGCTTAATGTTACATATACTCGTATATTAATTAGGACTGGAGCCTTCAATCTTTTCGAGCACAATTATTTAGCTTCTTTATTTACAAAGACAATTCGAGCCAGTAGCAGGAAAGCACAAACAGCGCAGTGGTTAAGAGATACATTGACAGAGACAGTTCGATGTCTGGGTTATGAGGAACAGCTAAGTCCAATAATTAATTTCAGGAATCTTAAGGACTACATGACGTCAAGGTATAGAATTTTAAACATACATGGATATTTTATGCTCATAGACAACGCATCCTTTGGTAAAAACAAAAGGAAACTAAAAAAATAGTCCTACGAACGGAAACAAGTGCATTAAAAAATATTCTAAGAGCGTGTCAGGGATGGTCTGGACAAAAATTACTGGACCGATTTGAATTGGATTTTCAATGGGGTGATGCTCGAGGTTTATATTACCTTTTGTCTTTGTGTGCCTGTCTATTTTACTGTTTATTTCTTTGTCTGCATGTTTGTTAGATTATCCAACAAAAACTATTATATCGATTTGGATGTAACTTTCAGTGGGGCGATGCCACAGATACTTGAGATGACTCAGATTAAAATCTAGTCTACGTTTCGATCGAGTGAAACCTAAGAGTTTCAATTATTAATTTTCGCATATTAAAAGCGGATTACACGGTCTTGACAGTTTATAAAAAGAAATTGTCGACACTCTCATAGCTTTTCAATTCAAATTACGATATAAATAATTATTAATCTCGATAGGCGTATGTTTGCAACTCAAAACTATTGTTTACCGGGATATATTTAATGTTAGGATTAGCCATATGTGTGAAGTCATATATATATATATATATATATATATATATATATATATATATATATATATATATTGTCCCATACCAACTCTGATAACAAGGATGGCTTTTTCCAATTGAAGTATAATCCATATATTATGTGTTACAAATACATTAAAGATCCATTGTTTGCGTTCATACTGTCAACGTCAAACACATAATAGTCGGTGGTCAATCAATCGCACAGAGTAGAGATTGTCGCCAAATAATTTTAAAACGCCCCAGATTGACTAACATTAAATTTCGTAGGTGTTGTAGGGAATTAAAGGCAAACAACACACGCTAATCACGTAACACGCTGTCAGCTGACGTAATAAAAAAATCAAATAATTCATATGCAATGATTATACTCTTTGAGGTTATACTCTTTGACAAAAGAACCTCAACGATTATAGAGGTATACTCTTTGACAAAAGAACCTCAGTAATCTTCAAACTTAAAAAAATTAATGAATTTCGGTCGAATGTCGACCACTGGGCGGGCGACCATTAGTTCATATTAATATACATTGTTTATCTTGTAACTGTCGTGAAGCGTTTTTCATATTATAAATACATATTATGTCATAAATAATATTACGCGCACAACTTATCTCAAAACGTCATAATCTTAAGGGCTGATGATGTTTATCCAGCAATTTCCACCTACAACTACACATTGTTTAACAACTAAGTTCTACGCATGCTATACTCGTGGAAGTGAGCACTGAAAGAAGCAGACGAAATAAGTCTCGGAAACCCTAATAATATCCACCAGTAAAACAGCACAAGAATCTGCATTTTTCTATAATCTCACCGATCAAAATCATCTCACGCCGTTGACAATAACCGATGGCAACCTTTAACACGGCTTGACGAGCACGCGGCTTCAGTTTATTTAGCCGCAGCATATGTACGTTTATATGAAAGTACGTACGCACACGTGGGAACACTGACTGCGGCTTCATTACGACACACACGGCGACTTCAAAGATACGGACGACCTTTCACGTAAAATAAGTTCTCCGATGATGTTTTCACAGCAAACATTTACTCCCAAGATTAACATGGGTCTTTATTGATAGTTCGTAATCCGTCCGTTAAAAATTAGAATCATCACTTCAAATATTCATAATTAACGTCATGTATGTATTTGCAAATATATAAATATATATATATACATATATATATATATATATATATATATATATATATTCTTTTTTTTTTTTTGTAGAATATAAACATTCAAGTTATGAAAAAATATTCTGTACACAGACTAAATCATTCTATTTCAATGAATAATTTAAATGCCACATTTTAATAAAACTAAGAGGTTAATATTATAACTCCTCACGTTGAAACGCGACCAAAGCTATAGTTTGGACACACTTTTACTCTGTTTTTATGAGATATTTTATATAATAATATGCGAGTATGGCACCCTCAGTTGCTGATGAAGACTCGGACTTGAATAATGTGAATTATAAATTATATGTTGTAATAAATTAAACTATTTAAAATTTTTTAATTATAATTAGGAGATTATATCTTCGCAAATGTGAGACGTTATCGTACGTACCTCAAATAACAAAGTTGTCTATTGCCCCTACGACACTATTCCCACTGTTCCACCCGGGTGGTCTCAGGTTCCCTCCTGGGGCCCGTAACATCCCCGCTCTTACAAAGAAGGGACCTTCGACGGTCCCTAATAGTGTCCCATAGACTATTCCTTTGCAATGAGTGATGTAGTATCTCCATTTTTTCAAGAACGCACTTAGCGAACGCTCTAAATGACTCAAAGATCGATCCATTCTCAACCAAGTCACGCTGACTCTAATGTTAGGACGCATGCTCTGAAACAAAACTCCAAGCACATCGTCGTGCTCACTGCAGTGGAATAATACATGGTTCATACGTTTCCAAACAGCAGGAGCACGCTGGGCTATATCTAAGGGCAAATCTAAACAAACTGACACGAACTGCGACAACGTTAATAACTAAAACTGCAGAAACACAGAATTAGTCAAACCCAAGGGCCATTCCATTTTTCCACCTATTCCACTCATCCCTCTACCCTGACTTTTACGGTAAGGGTAGAGGGATGAGGAATGGGTTGTGACGATAACACGTAAGAAACATATTACTCACTACCATTCAGCAAAAATATTACTACCATTTTTTTACTTATTACTACCGTTAAAGAGTCAAAAGTTGACACAGAATGATGAGTAACGCATTGTATTCAATAATACATATAACTACACTAAAACTTCCATCATAATCTTTTAGTTTTTTTACAAAAATAAAATTGGTTAATAAAATAAAATAACAACTTAAACACACACACGGTTTCCAGAATCATCGTTTACCGTTTTAACATACAGCTCGTTTAAAAATACTTTGTATATTGTTATTTATAATTAATTTCTATATGATTATCATAATTTTTTTTTCGTTCTGAACTTGAAATAAATAAAATTATTTAAAATCCGCATCTTTGTTTGCGTACTGCTGCTAGAGAAATGTCTTTAGTTTTTACGTATTTCATTAGTTTCTTTATTACCCCTGTCTATAATATAGAGTAAAATATATAGTTATTATGAATCTATTGTGATCTTCGGCAGAATCTGTATTAAATATTTCTTTGACAATTGACTCAAGCTATTTATTTTCGATATGTTATTGTTTAACATACTTACGTGCGTCATCAAATTAGATGATGGTCGCTGTTAAGTGTACGTACGATACGGCACTGATTTCCGCCATAAGAAAGTATATATTTAAACAATTTATCTCACCAGATTTACATAGAAATAAATAAATATTTACCTAAAAAATTCCAAGCGCGAATTCAGTTCAAACGTCATACAAGTATTATTTAGTTTCTACAACAAATATATAATACAAATCATACTTTATCTTTCGCTCTCTCCGGATTGTCAATCCCTACACAGTTTGCTTTTTTTATATTCTAATAGATGCCAGCATTTTGAAGTTATACTTCATTAAGTGCGTTATGAAAAATTATGATGAGTAAAATTTTACAATACGCGCACACGATGCAACAAAAAAACGACAGGATGAAGTTACTCGCTGAACATATATTTTACATGTGTGTAGTGACTGATACTATATTCATGATAGTTATTGAGATATTTGGAAATACACAACACATGTTTTATAATCATACAAATGTAATTATATCTGTGCTTTTAAATAATATTTTTAGTAATTGAAATTTAATAGTGGTCCATATAATAAAAAGAAACATTTATTTATTGTGAATATTCGTGATAAAAAAAAATTTTAAGTGTATTTTTATAAATGAGTTTAAGTTTCATTGCGTATTTATTTGCATTATAAATTATTACTTTATTCTTTATTAAATACTTAAAATCAATAAATTATAATAATTTTTTAGCATATTCATTTAGTAAATTTAACAATTCATTATATACACATGTTTATATTTTCATTTACATTTTTAAAATTATTAAATTTAATATTAAGCTTAAGTCAGTAAAAAAAATAAAATTATATTTAAAAAATTATAAATAATGATAATAATTTAATGATAATGATTGTAATTCTAGATAAAAAGATCAAATTTTTTACTACTCTGCATGTGAAAATAAATTTTAATTTTTAAAATTTCATTATTGGATTGAATTTTACCAACCGTATTAAAGATTTTACCAACCGTATTTATAATAACGCTCTTGTCCTTTTATTATTTTATTTCCTTAATTATTTGCGTGCTAAATAAAGTTATTTTATTGTATTATGCCAAGTAATTACAACTTCTAACGCGCGTACATTAGTATACGCCAAAATATTTTTGAATTGTATTTTATTCCTATAACGCCAGTCTCATTTTCACCAGTTTTCTTCGGTATGGAAATAATATACGCCCTGGATTAACACATGATCCCTCACTATTCCTTGTTACAATATCTCACTGTTACATGATAAAATTAATACTTGCGAAACGAGGAACAAAAGTTAATGTAATATAAATTTGACGGACCTACTACAACACGAGACATTTTTTGCATTCAACCAAAACGCGTCGTTTATTAAAGTTACAAATTGTAAAAGACAACCACGATTATAATAAGCACAACAAAACAATATAATATTTTGACTGTGACCGATATAGCTTCCTTTTTTCACCTGAAATATTTACTCAAATATCGTTGCCTTACGTGAATTTTTCCCCCAACAAAATCATATCTATTTATCACATACATATATCCCGGAACCTTGTCTATACTCGGTCAAGTTACTGCCTGACCACAGCATAAGCTAAAAATAAAACTGAAAACCACTTTCTCTAAATCAAATCGCCGCACGGCCAAAAAAAACTGCCAGCGCCGCATCTAACAACGCATGACAAACGACCGACAAGTCCCAGCCGCGCACCACACCGCAGCCTCAGAAGGTCGACAGTCGGTCTCGACATACGTTAAGAAGGGCCCCGTGCCGCGAGGGCCTCATTAGCGATTCGCTGAAATTACCAACTCTCTCATTTACAACGCCGACACCGCGCCGGACCTAAGACCCCCACACTAAATATTATCTTTTTGCTTTTATTTAAAGTATATTTTTTCAGCTGCGGTCAAAGTTCTTACTTCTCATTAAGAGCTCGTCTTGACTCGCATAATTACAGCAAATAAAAAGGTCCCCCTCATTCATTAAAAAGGATTTGTGTTTCAAACGCGTTGTGATGTGCAAATAACCGCATTGACCGACCAACTCCGAATAGCATCGAACGTATATTGAAACCGCGCAACGTGACAGTAATTTCCAAGAACGGCACGTGATTACATAACATTATTGTAGCCGCCCCCTACCCCTACCCGCTTGCGTTTCATAATAATAATCCACCCTGCGAATCTGAATCAAAGCCGCAACCGTACAGGACGTCGTAACAATCTGAGGATAGATTAGAGGAACGAATGGCATCGATTGTGGAGCTTTTGGATATTATTGATTTACTTGCACAATTTCCAAAAAAAATATGTTTTAATTACAAACTCGTTGCACAACGTAAGCCAAAGGTTTCTACAAGTGTTAAACATGTTAGAAGACAATAGTTATTTCTGAGATAAAAAAACAACAAAAATACGTACAATTGCGCATAGTAAGCGAATTATTCTAGGAGAAGACAATAGATGAAACAAATAATTACACTTTAACCTTAGAAGTCAGACCCTCTGATGCGGGGACCAAAAGAAAATGCTTTTGATCAAATAAAAATTAACCAAATTCGTGGTGTAACATTCGTCCAGCAGAGATAAGTAGCTGTGTATGTATCTTGAAATTGTTGGTAAAAGTTAAGCGAAATAATTTTGATTGAAAGGTACAATGAACTGTTAGAACCTAGAACTTTATCAGATTTTTTAAATCAATGTTTAAAAAATTTAAGGGCGACGTGTCGCTTTCTCCCTTGATGCAGTGAAATTCACCTTATACGAGAAGGTACGTACATTTTGTTTTAAATATTTTACTATATATTAATTGAGATCATATCTGAAGCAATTGCTCGGAAAATTTCAAACAAGGCCACAAATTTAATTTTTGAAACTATTGAGGCTGTCGGATATTCGGCGTGTCCAAAGTTGTAAATGTTCTTTGTCATAATACGGAACCTTTTATAACATGTAACTCACTTCTTAATAAGAATCGTCAAATCCAACCACTATGACTATCGCAGTACAAAGTGCGACACATCTGATACAAATAATGTATTTCAATAGAAGAGGTTTCTCAATCCGTCAGTATGTTAGAGGAAATAAGAAAAAATAGGAGATAACGAGGTACCAATACTCCATTGAAACTCCTGAGGAAATTCGACTTCAGACTCTAAGATGATTTGCCTACCCAACTTTTCTATGTTTTTTTATTGAATTGAATGAATTACATAAAACATTGAAATAGAAAAAATCTTTTAGTTTTTTTTAATACCTGTCAAACTTACGTAATTCTGATTACAATACAATAATACTATATACCATCGAACTCATATAATTGAAGAGGGAAGTGATCATAGGAACTTCTCAATAGCTAACCGTAAACTTTTCGAGTTTAGACTATTTTGACTGGTTTCAAAGAGCCCATTGGTTACCTTTGTAACCAAAGGATCTGATGATGGAGGAGAGAGGTGGTTATGGGAATTTCTCAATGGCTAAAAGTAAAAACCCTTTGAATTTGAAATTTTCATTTCAACCCCATGGAGATTCAACTCGTGTGACTTCTCTCAATGAGACCTTTGGTTACATATTGTAACCATGTGAGTCTGATGACGGAGAAGGGATATGGTCATAGGAACTTCTTAATAATTGACAGTAAACCCATCTAATTTGGGCTCGTTTGATTTATTTCAATGGATCCTTTATATAAAAAAGCGTATGTTTTTATATGACCTCTTATCCGATATGTGGGTTACAAAATATTTTGTAGTGCCCATTCCTTTTTTAACCATGTATCTCCAAATTCCGAAAAAAAACATCAGGATGGTTACTTAATAAACGTATTAAGTACTTGCTAAATTATTTCCTTCAGTAATCAGTAATTTTTCTTGTGTCTGTGACGTACATATGTGATATATATATATATATATATATATATATTTTTTTATATATATATATATATATATATATATATATCCCACACACACATATATATGCATACATTTTAAAATTAATGTTTGTAACAGTTTAATAGAAAAACTACGTACCCTGAAATTGTTACACTTTTAATACATAATGCGAGTTTTATTCGTAATTAACAGCGTTTTCGTACTAAAATAACTTAATACTATTTCCAATAAAGATAAAGTGTCAAACCTTGCAGATATATCTGTATTAACACAGTTCCATAATTCACATAATACACTTTCCACAAATTGAGTGCCAGCCCTATTGCAATAAAATTAACGTCAATATCAAATTAAAAATAACGTAAGTCTACAATAGGCTATTTGATTGAATTTTTAAATTGTTCTATTTTGTATTATTTTATTTATTATTATTTATTATTTTTTTATTATATTTATATTTCCAGGATACATGCCGTATTTTCTACATAAATCACTTTTAAAGTTTGAATTTTCGAACTCGCGCTAAAAAACGCAATATCTGTAATGGCGGTTAATGTGACGTCACACACAATGTAAACAAACAGCCCTGCCCGCTGAAGGGGATAATTATTTATTTTCATATTAAAATGGTTACACACCGTGCCACAACGTACAAATCCGTCCATAAAAAGTCTACGTTTCAGTGCCAACAAATCTTAAAAGACGAAAAAAGTGGCTGCAATTAGCCCAAAGAGATCCAAACAGCATTGTAGCTCACTCAAATGATTTTGTGTGTGAAGATAATTTCGATATAAGTAATATTTGTATTTTAAACATTATTATCGATATCAATGCCTATAAACCAAAAGAATAAGAATATTAAATTTTGGTAGGAATGCGTTTCAGTACCAATGATATTTTGACAATTGTTAGTATTTATCCATATTTAACTTTTTGATATTATATGAAAGAATATACATTTAAAACGATATGTATAAAAAAAATTTGCAGCCGACGATTATTTATTATAAAAAAATCAATTTTAAAAATTTCATACCTGATGACTTTTGTTTACGAGGGAATATGTTTTAACCTTTTTTTCCAGTTAGTTCACTTTACCTTTTATTGCTAAGCACTTATTACACAATTAAAAATATAATTTCTTACAAATTGTTAAGCATTTACAATATAAATATAGTAAATTTAATTATCCAACTCGAATATTTACTTAATCTGTCAATTTTAACAATAACACTTTGTTTATCCAACAACATTCAGGAAAAGTCTATTTGTCTATGATTTATGTTTGGAATAAAATTATAGTGCTTATATATTACATTAGCATATGCATTGCATAGGAATTAAATACATTTTTTTATACATTAGTTATGATCGGAAGTTATTTTAATTAAATATATCATTTGTAATGTATTTCTGTTTATATAATATAATATGTAATGAATAACATACGTAATGAATTTATATTATAAAACAATTTATACTAAATGAAAAAGGTGATAGTTATAAATTTTAAAAAAAGGACCATAATTTAAAGATTTAAAAACTTGTCTGTTACGTCATCTGACTTTTAAACACAAACAGGGCGTTTGCTACGCTGCTTAAATTTCAAAAAAATATTGTGATTTCTTTACGTTTTTTTTATATAATATAAAGTTATTCTACCGAAAATTAAAAGCAATACGATTATATACGTTATAATCGAATAGGATGACCCCGAATTGTGGTATATTTTCGATGTTGTCAAATAGCCTATTACAATGGTAATTGCGGATGAGAAAAATTGGACATAAGTTAAATTGTGTTTTCGAATAACAACGAATATATTTCACACAAAACCAAGTCACCCCGTTATAACGTGATCTAAATCTCTTTCACGCTGGCTATATGACCTGACGTGGGAGTGAGAACAAAATAATTTATGCGAGAAAATTACTCGTAAAATATAAATCCCATCTGACGCGATACCGCGTTAATTAAAGTCTAAGTGATTTACATGGTGTTATGTCGTACATATAATACCAATATTCTTCATTGACACCTCAACGATAGTGCATCTCAAAGTCATCCCAGAAACATAAAACTAGCATAAACCCGCGAAACGTTTACACTGTTCCCAATAAACTAGTTATACCTTGCATAAATAGAGTTAAGATAAAAACGGTTTTTTAAAATTACTATCTATATATGACAAGCTTGTCATAACTTCATCTGTCCTACATTATTCCGACCTTGACCCAAGTTTAATTTAGGTGTAACATTAAAAAGTTAGCATTTCGGCAAATGTCAACTTTTTATAAAAGTTTATTAGCACGTCAGTTTTCGCAATTCGCTTATGTTTACAATTATTTTAAGGAAAACGGCTTTATACAATTCAATTCGTACAATCGAAACTAACGAAGAGAAATATTAAGGTACTTGACACAAATAAGGCCTATACACCTAAAAATGTAGAAATATAAACCCAACTTCGAAATAAACTACAGATACAAATAAGGCCTATCTAATTTAGGTAGGCCTTATTTGTATCAAGTACCTTATTTTCGAAGTCGGGTTTATTCTCCTTAATTTTTGGGGGTATAGGCCTTATTTGTATCAAGTACCTTATTTTCGAAGTCGAGTTTATTCTCCTTAATTTTTGGGGGTATAGGCCTTATTTGTATCAAGTACCTTATTTTCGAAGTCGGGTTTATTCTCCTTAATTTTTGGGGGTATAGGCCTTATTTGTATCGAGTACCTTATTTAATGTATAATGTCTAGCAAAAGCAACATTTATTGATGACAATTTTGAAATTAAATAAAATTCAAGGAATATTCTCATTTATTGTTAGAATATTTTAAAGGGAATTGTGACATTTTTTCTTAATTTTATTACTAAATTTTAAATTAACCATTATTTGTTCACGCTCTACTAAAAACCTTTTCATGTATAGCTCATGCCTTTTTTTAGAATCTCACGCTCTTTCATAGCTGGAAAAAAAGAAAAAATCAACAAGAACGGACCCACGGAAGAGAATAATATGAACTTTAGCGATGCTATAAAGATGCCATATGATGTGACAGATACAATTTGTATTCACAATCATAGAAACTTCGTCATATTTTACATGTTTGTCTACGAAACGCGACGTTGGCTCATTGAATTTCTGAAATAATTTCAAAATTGTTATTGTAGTTAATACTAGTATTTTAGTGAGCTCATTAGCAGTAATTAATAACGTCGTTATACTAACCTTATGAACGGTATAAATATTCTCAGAATATGAGTAGTATAACCAAAGTTTAAGCATTTTTTTATTAATAATTGTGTTAGAATGAGAAAATCGCTGCTTAGTACGGTATCACTCGGTTTTGCCTCACTACCGGGTCTAACGTGTAAAGCTCGTCAGCAATAAACACCAATCAACGCAACATCAAAGGCAAAGGGCCCTTACTAGATTTTTCTATTAATAAAAAAATCAATTTAAAAACTAAACTGGAATTCATTTTTTGAATCTTTTATTGTTTAAAAGTTACAATAAAATGTAATAAAACTATTCACAAATCCATAAACATATTTCTAACTACAGCCTTGAAGCCGGGACACTAAGCCCGGACAGTGTAAGCTCCGCGCACAAAATAGCGAAACGATCTGAGCACACAATACATACTGGCATTACAGAGACAAAGGGGGCGCCGCGCGGTCTGCCGCACAGCAACGCAAAAAGAAAATGTTCATTGGTCATCACTCGCTCCGCGCCGCCGCCTCCGCGACGTCGCCTTTGATATTGCACTCTCAAGTACCCTTCGATGGGTTTTCACACATTCGCGCGCGCGACGTAAGTGTACGCGACATCCTCTTCATAGGAAATGTAGACGGCGCGCGAGGTAAACAGCGAAATGCCGATTAAAAGCTTTTGCCACACTGACGTGTTTGATTTTTCGTTTTGGTGTCCTTTATAAGGTTTCAAACAATATATATATATATATATATATATATATATATATATATATATATATATATATATATATATATATCATCATCATCATCATATATATTAATACGCTAAGGTTAAGATGTTACACTCCCTTTTTAGAAAAAACCTCACAACTAATCCACATAAATTATATATCATTTTATAGATAATTGCTTGCTCTACCGGCATCCACAACTAAAAAATTTATTATTGCTATTGTTTTTGCAAATTAATTAATTATTAAAATTATATACACAAAATAGCAATGCTGCCATCTAACGGCTCAACGTCAATACGATTGACGGTCGGTAAAATTTTTGTTTAATTTCAAATCCACTCACGTATAAATAAAGTGGCGCTTTAGCTCAATGCTTTTGATACTTGCGCCTCTATATGTCAACTTTAGTAAAATATTTGTTTGATCTGTCATCTGAGTTTCATAATGGAATAAATAATAATGCGAAGACTTCGCACGGGTCACGCTAGTATGTATATATATATATATATATATATATATATATATATATATATATATATATATATATATACATATATATTATAAATACATTAATGCCTAGGTATTCAACTTCATGCAAATAACGTATCTCTAATAAATTAGTTATATAAACACTACAAACAAAACGAAAAGTGTGACAATTCACCTAGGTTATAGAACAAAAATATTTTCAATACAAATTTTCTCGCTTTGTATTGTCGTGTAAATCTTCATGCAAATACCATTTTAATAACTTCTAATGCCTGAAGAATTTTCTTTAAAAGGAGATCTGGATTTGAAAATTTTCAAATCATCTGGTCGTGTTTTAAGTGGTCTTTCCACATATTGAATAAAATTTCTTAATCATTTATTGTTTGTATGGAATGAACACTTTAAGATCACGCACGTGTTTGTCTGGTTGTCTCTCACAGCCGATTTTCTCAGAAATCACGCGATGTAGAAACTTAAAATTTTACATAGTAGTACACTTTATTAACCAACATATTTTATACTACTACCTAACTTTCATTAAATATTCATGTAAATGTTTATAAGCGTATAAGTACGGATGTGTACGGATCCCTCGCAGTGCGAGCTCTACTCGTACTCGATAGATTTTTGACCGCATTATTAAATTATAATTAACACCATGTATAAAAACAAACACGAATAAAATTGTTAAATACGTGTAGAACTTGCTCTGCGAGAGTTCCGAACACACTTTACTCCATTTCATTCCAAGAGAATGTTTGTAGACAAAGCAAAATGACAGTTGCGTTATGTAAACCGTTTCCTTGCATTCACTTTAGCAATAAAATATGGATTAATTTGGTATTTGTGATTAAAAATATAATTTTTACTGGTAATATTTGCATTTTTATTTTATTATTACAAGGTGTAACAAATCCTTCACAATTAGATAAAGAATATATTAATGTTCAAACCCTCTACCAATTATAATCAAACCCTTTAGTCGGCCACTAGCGTCTTAGCCACTATACTACGGGCCGATATATAATACAGTATATTTACATTGAAGTTTTTTGAAGTTATACTTCTTTAGGCGCGTTACGCAAAAATGATGAGAGTGAAATTTTAAGATTCGTCACACAAAAGTTACAGTATGAAGTTGCAGCGGTTGCAGTCTCGAAACAAAAGCTATTGGCACCATCGTCGCCTCTGTTCACTGTTTTCATATTCATAGTATTTATCCACATGTTTCTAGTGTCTACATTCACACACGTGTTTTAGTTTCATATAAGTGCGATTTATATATGTGCTGATAAATTATATGCAGTAGTGATTTAAATTCAATATTTTGATTAATATATTTACTATTCGTAAATATTAGTGAAAAAATTGTTTATAGACTTTTTCAAGTGCTCCAATATAATTGTATTATTTAATGATGCCAAAGAAGTATAACTTCTCACGCGCGTACATAAGTACACGCACCGTTTTTTTTTAATGCTATTGTAAAAAAACACCACCGCATAGTATATACTAACTATACTGAACATAATACTAAAACTTATTTGAAAATAAAATTACGCGATGTTTTTTTCTCACTGTTCCTTCACCAAATATCCTACGAAATATGCATTATAAATTTACTCATTATACAGAACCAATATTATATCTTGTTTACACTTTCTATATCGTTTAAGCGTCAAGCTAGAAAAATTATAATCGAATATTGTCTATGTCAAAATGAAATTGGTTTAATGCAATTATTTACGACAAATAGAGCTAAAATAAATGATCCGAAGTAAACGATAAACCAAATCATATATATGGATATAGATTTTATACTTATCCGAATATAGAATATTTTCCCAAAATATTTTATACCCCGTGTGGTCGATAAAAAAGGGTTTTACATTTTTCTCTTTCAAAGTTCACACAATTCATATTAGTAAAATAACGGTGTAATATTGAAATTTTTAACATTATTTAGCATGACAGTTCATTAAGTTAATTTAGTGATTATAGTACATATATTGTTTAGTAATATTATGGGTGAATTTCAATGAGTTTAGTGAATGGTCGTCGTCAAATTTGTTTGTTTATACGTAGGTAGTCTCTTTTGAAACGGAATGGAATACTAGTACATATACAAATTTTGACGTTTAACTGTGCATGATACTTTTATAAAACTACTTATATTTATTGATATTATTTCTCACTATAAAAACATATTACCTGGTCATACCTTTCATAAAATTAATTTTAAATTTAATTAAATCAAAAATTAGAATTTAAGCATTTTAAAATTAAAATATTTAAATTTTAATTATTTCAAAATTGAATTCAATGTAAAATTAATTTTAACATAAAATTTTATTATTCTACTAATTAATTTTTTCCTATTTTAATTTTTTTTTTTCAATTTATAGTTGACTTTAAGTTTATACTTAAAATAAATTAAATTTAAGATTAATTTTAACATTAAATTTTATTATCCTAAAAATTTGATGTTTCTCATTTTATTATTTTAAAATTGATTTATTAAATCAATCAAATTTAAAATTAATTTTAAGTTCAAATTTAATTATTTTAAAAATTAAAATTTCATTATTTATATTTTTTAAGGTTTAGTTATTCTAATTTTTTATTTTTATTTTAAATTTAAAATTACTTTTAGAATTAAATTTAGTTACATCAAAAATTAAAACTTATATATTTTTATTTTAATTATTTTATTTTAAATTTAAATATTTCAAAAATTTAAATGAATATAATGAATTATTAAATTTGCTGAAACAATCTAAATAAAGTTTAATTAATTAAGGAAAGTAAATTAATAATTTTTTTAAATTTTAATAAATAATAAAGTAATAATGAAAATAAATGAATTTGCCGAAAATTGTTTATAATTTATAAACGTTTAATATTTAGTAAATGATATAGCAATAATTTATAATGCAAATAAATACATACCGAATTGAAAATCTGGCAGATGATTGGCTTACAATAGAAAGCCAGTAGAATAAAAAAAATAAGTTTAAATAGTATTTACACGTGTTTAGAATTGTGGTTATACAGCTGACCGCGCACAATGCTTGCTGCTTGAATGTCGATATTCGAACGAACACACACACATACAACCGTATACAATAGAAAGAGATGGAGACAGAGAGAAAGAGAGGGAAAGATCGTATGGAGGAGGCATAACGCTTTTTCCTTACGTGACGATTTCTGCCAGTTCGCTCTACTGTAAGGCGCGTAAAAAAATTTCATTGCAAAAATTAAAAAGCTATTTTTTCTTTCATTTCTACATATTTTTCTGTAAAATTTCATTGGTCTCAAACTAAAAGAGCCATAATGCTGTGACGTAGGTACGGACAGGACCTGACGAAATTATAACGGTTTCGTTTTTGCTATTTCGCTACAAAATAGTGAAAATATATTGCTATACATTTAAATAAACATTCAAGCGATACACAAACTATACACTAGATTGTCATTAGTGACGAAACAAAACTAGTTAAACCTACAAGTAACTACTAAATTTACATATTCTGTCTACTTCAGTCCGACCTACAGTCTAGTACGAGTTCAGTACAAACATACGCGTGAATTATTAACAAAAGCCACCAGCAACTATCAAGCTTTGAACCCAGCACCCGCCTGTGAAGCAATATAGACGACCATCGCGCACGCCACACTCCAGACTCGCATCATATCACATTCAGTTATTTATAGCGCCTAGCCTCAGTCGGCTCTCCCGTATCAAACACGACTCCAACTTGAACTTGTTTGTTAACGACCACTAATGCAATAGGTTCGAGGCCGCGCGCGACGCAGTCTTTGACTAGACGCGCCCCGCGCCGCCACACGTGACCGCAAACGCTACTAATATATTTCAATAGGACTTATGTAAATAGACACGTCATAGAGGGTGAATAATCAACTCGGAACACGGTTGGGATGGGACGGAATGTAAATGACTTTGTCGGAAAACATTGCGCCGGTCTGGTATCTCAATATGCAGCGCGGCGCCGTGATGACTGTTCGGTCGCGCGCGCGGCCCGCCCGCCCGCACGCGAGTACCCACGTCAAACTTTGAAACCCCATAAGCTCGAGATAAGTTACTTATGACTGGGTCGCGTTCTGAAACTCGTTCAAAGTTCGCTTTAAATGAGTTATAGTTTGAGGATGGTAATCGTCGCACTCATTAGATGACTAAAATAGCTCTCAAAGACGGGCACATTGTTATTCACCACAATTCAAAATAATAAAAAACCTGCCATCGAAAATTCGTACTTGGGTAGTCGGAGCGGCCATTCATCTCTCTCTTTCGATTTTAAATTTTTTTCAGACCGATAGAAATATATATTTCAATAGGGCCAAAAAAAATTCTTTGATAAGGAAAAAAGTTCGAAATCATATTTCAATAAAATTGTAATTTTTCAAATATGTTTCTTGACTTTCACGTCGCGCACCAAACTTTTTGTTTTCCTGTTTTTTCTAAATTTAATTACAAATGACAGTTTCCATCTGGTTACTTTCGAATCGTTTGACGCGACATCTGACATCGATGGGCACATATGAAGGTGTTATGTCCTAAGACTTCCTTTTAAGTCTAAAAGTAACGAATGACGTAAAATAAAGGTCAATTCTGCAAAAAAACGGTCAAATGCCTGACGCAATACGTCCAGGGTATGGTCGCGAAGTCGTCTATTTTTTTTACATATTTGGCGCAAGTTAAGGGAAAGAATTTAATTGATACTTTTAATCCAATCAGAACCTTGTATATTTTTTTAATTTTTCGCAAAAAAAATATGTGAGCATAATAATTTGCGAATGGCCTTAAAAATACAAAAATTGGTAGACGGAACCTTAATTTTATTTTAAAAGACCTACATTCGATGGTTAAATACCATGGAATTCGAATGAATCCCAACTTTCTATGTATAGGAGTAGTTTGATTTGATTTTGACTTGTTACCCTACATTAACTGAAGTTTTCATATGAAGTATAAAAATATAGAAACGACGACGTCAGTAATACATGGTTATTTATTTCATTGAGGAAGGTTAAAATGGTAAAATTTATTTCAAAGCGTTCTGCAGTACCAATAATGTTTTAGGTATTACACCGAGATCGCTGTTCGAGCATATTCAATTTATTAAATAAAATCTTGTCTTATCCCATAAAGTTAACTATAAATCTTTTCATATCGCGTACCATAATAGTCGTTCAATTATAAAATACCAAAATCTCAATTTCCTTAGTCACTGTTTCAGGGGTATATAAAAGGTGCCAAAGACTCTGACATTAATTTGGGACGTTTGTTCAGACATTTAGCCAAAACAGACCATGATCAATCAAGGCAGCACGAGAAATAGTGGAAGCTTAAAGATATTGCTCCTAATAAAAAAAAGTTTATTGCATATAAATTATAGAAGTTTATAATGTTGTAAAGTATATTGTATAAACATCCTGACAGTAATAATCAGAACTGTAATATATCCAATTGTTTTTAAATATCGTTATAACTTCCCGAACAAATCGCGATTAAAAAGACAGATGAATTCGTTACGCACATACAATAACAACTTCGATTGTTATTCTGCATGTCAGCTAGCCTCCAAATGGCATGTTATTAGTGCCCGCCAGATGCAATGCACTCAAATGCATTTGTTTACTACGCAGTAATCTATAAGTGAACGAGCAAAGCAACAGGTTATATTTAACTGACATCGTTTAACTGCTTATAGGCATAAAGGCACGTAAGAGGTTATGTGGGTATTTTAGAATTACAGATATTGAAAAACTAGTTTATTGCACGCGACTCCGCAGTTGTAAGTAACATTGGATTCGTAGTAACGATCAATTAGGCCATGATTGTTAGCAGACACTTTTTTCAACTTTCTGACGTCGTATCAAGATATCTCAGTTCCTTTCCTAAACCAATTATTACAATGGGGAAATTTGTAAATAAAGTAGCAAATCATGTAAAAGGAGTAATAGTAAATTTTTCATTAATAATACGCTGATTTTCATCATAAAATATTAGAAACAAATTATGCAAAATTGATGCTATTTTTAACACCAATTTGAATCAAATGACTTTAACGGTTTATTCCCGTCAGTAATACCTAGGTTATTGCGTTCACGTTTGCGCGAATGTTTAAAATAATTGTGTTAAAAAAATTAAATTAAAAAGGAGTCCGAATTTTGTTAAATCTTACTCAAGAAAATTACCAAGCAATAATGTTGCCGTGATAATTAGTATTTTTAATGAACAGTGCGGAATTTCAGAGTGTAGAAACGTTAATGGAAAAACAACTTCAGTATGTATAAATAACGTGTAAAATACTGTAATAAAGTGTAATTTATTATAATTACATGTAAATTATTTAAAAAAAAAAGAAACGTTCTTCATGACAAGTACAATTTGTTCAAATTTCGGTTTTAATGGCGTTCACGATATAATTTATTAAAAAATAAATTTAAAAGGAGTTTATTACACAAATTACAAGTTTTTACAAAAAAAAAACTGTTAAATTACATTTTAAATTTGACGCACCATTTGACACATCCGCCCGTTAACACGACGCTGTTTTAAACGAATTTTTACTAACTAAAATTGCGAGCGGCGTGTGTTTATGAAAAACATTGTATATTGTAACTTTTCTCTGGATTAAAAAAGAAAAATAAAATTTCCTGATCTCCACTCATACCTAATTGTTTTGTTAACTTACATCAAAGTGATTTTCACAACGTTGAATGGTTGTTTTTTGGGAATAATTGTCATAGAAAGCTCAATGCGGCTCTAAACCAATTATTCCTTTACTTTGTATTAACAGACGAAGTTAAAAACCCTTGATTCAGATCCCTTGTTCATATGGATTCACACAAAATAAACAATTTATATATTTGATTGTTCAAACATTACTTCATAGATAAAGCACGCAACATTATATGTTGAAGTTGAAAGACACTCTATTTTGTCCATTTTCAACGTGACAAAAACTATATTTGATTAGAAGCATGTAAAACACAGACATGATATGTGTTATTTTCGTAAACTTCAATGACACGGTTGACGTGACAGGAACTGGTGATTTTAGGCGCGAAATTCGAAACACCATTTTTTAAACTTACTTTCTTGAGTTTCTACTTTCTCAGCAATAACTAAAAATCTTTCGTTTCTATAATTAACAATAACTAAGTTATATGTAATTGTGTCGAATAAACATAAAAATAAAATTTATGCATGTTCCCCATTATGAAAATTCCACGTTTACTTAGTAAGTTTTAAAGGATCTGAACCAACAAGCATACTGACCGTACAGGCCGATAGAAAATAGATCAAACACTCGATATCTCATATTTTACTTTGCGGTCTAAGGAAAGCAAAAGTGAAAACCTCCTCCCATCCGCAATCTAAATCCACTTAGTACATTTTACTCGATGCGTGGTCAGAAGTTAAAACCATGAAGCTAAGTCCAAAAATCTTTACGTCCTCTTCTGTGTCTTTCGCTTGCGAAATAACCCTGAATTCGCTTTTCCAAAAAATATTTTCAGACCTATTTTGTTACATACACAGATAAAAATGCTTTCCTACAAAAATATTTTAATCTCGTGAGCATTCATGTCATAAGCTAAATAATGTTTTTGGCAAACAACAGACCAAGCTACTAAGTTAGAATCATTGAACATTGTGATGGTCACTGTGTCTAATGAAAAGCAATTTTCCATTTCTGATACTGAATTAAATACATATCCTTTTGCTATTAAACCAAAATGCGCTGGTGATGACACATACACCACTAATCACGAACCAATTACAGATTGACAATTGGAATTTCAGTATCTATAATGACTGAAAATACGTGTATTTATTTTTATACATAGGGTTTGTAACTCAAGCTAAAGGGATCAGATCCATTTTTACACAACCATTTTTATAAAAGATCTGATATCATCACACGACGATTCTTCAATCTATTATTAGAACTAATCAAAATACGCTAAGGTCATCGGTTGAATTCACTGATAATATGAAGATCACAATGAAAGGTCTCCATTTAATATCGTGGTACTTTAACATACCCTTTAGTCAACTGAGACTGTTTCAAGTGTTTCGCAAGAATCTTTGAATTGGTTTATTTTACTTTTACAGTCATATACACTGTATTAAAAATTAAAATTTCTTTAAAATCGATTAACCTGATGGTTGGTGCCTGTTAGTTCTAAGTTCTATTTCTATAACTTTTTTTCAGAAATCTCCTTCCTAAACATCATTTATACGCAGATGATCTGCAAATTTACCATTCGAATATTTGTAATATTTTAACCTTCACAGAGACGATAGAATTGATCACTGTCAAATTACCAAATTATTCAAAAGTTGAGTCTGCTAATCAAATTTTCAATCAAATAATAGCAACGAAACTCACAACTTCTTGTCACAAATGATCTAAGAATTCTTTCCTAAAGCCGTCATTGCCAACGATTATTATACTGATCGCTCAAATTCGAAGTTGGCATCCTCAAATAAATGTCATGAACAGTAGAATCTTTAGCAGAATAAATAAAGTCTCTAAAATCTCTAACAGCCAATCAGAACACTAGTCCAGCCTCGCTCGATGAGCGGCCGAGAATGGAACCTGGGTCTCCGCGGTATCCGACGTCATCAAAGGCATGCCTTGTGATCAATCGAACACATCACAGCGACGACATGTTTCTAATAATTGATAATCCAAGTCTCTAAAATTATAGGTTGCCGCACAACTAGTCGGAGATACATACATAACCGTCACCGGAAATTCCGGAATTCCGGAAATAAGGATTATTTGGAAGAGGCGCTATTATCCCCAAAGATGACATCTCCTTTTATGAATATTTTTTTTGTAGTTTATATTGGTAAGCGTTGGAATAAACTGAACATCGCCTGTTGTAATTGTATTTTCGATGAAAGGATCTTGTATATTTTTATTGAAATTAGGCAAGAATTTTTTTTAAAGGAATTAGCCAAGAATTTCACTAAATCCTGACCCATTTTTTTCTTTTCATTCGGTTATATAAATCATTATTCATAATTATCTATCTATATCTTATACCGTCAATCTAGGCGAGCGTCAATACAACATCATATACGATTATTCTTCTATTTTACCGAATATCTTCCGCTCCACTCACTCTCATAAACGTTCTTCCATTTTTATGTCATTCCATTACTTAATATCTTTAAGACTTTCTTCTATTTGATCAACCCATGTCTTTCATTTTCTTCCTTTTAACGTTTTATATTCGCAAACTGTTGCAAATACAAATGTTCTAAGTTATGGTATTATTACGTTGGTTAAAAATATCCTTTGTGACAAAAAGTTAGCCAAATGTATTTCTACATTAAAAACGAATAAATTAAAGTGACTCAAAATTTTATAATAAACTTTGCAACTGTAAAATCAAGCAAGTTATGAAAGTAGTCAGATTTTATAAATTTTTTTTACAGATGTTCTAATTTATGGTGCTTTGGTTGGTTGAAAAATATCTCTTGTGACAAAAAGTTAGTCAAATGTAGAAAACATTAAAAACGAATAAATTAAAGTGACTCAAAATTTTATAATAAACTTTGCGACTGTAAAATCAAGCAAGTAATGAAAGAATAGTCAGATTTTACGAAATTTTATTATTAAACTTTTTTTCATTTTACTTGTTAATTTATATAAAATAACAACAACAATATAACGTTGCTTAACCCAAGCTTTCAATAACAACAATATAACGTTGATAAACCCAAGCATTTCAATAATGAAAAAAAGGGAAACCATTTATAATTTATAACAGATGACTATAACATATTTTAACAATGTTATTACGAATGCGACCGCAATGGCCAAATGATTGAATTGTTTCACAGCGTCACAAGAAGGTAGAGTGTACCTACAGGTGTATTATTAAATAATCTCTAAATGGTACGCCAAAAGATGTTGGCTATGCGAGTGAAGGAATTTATAGAAAAACGGAGTTGTTACATACAATTCTTACATACAATACATACAATTCTTCCATTCTTCCATAATGTTTGAAATAAATTTAATAACGAAAATTTATTTCATTATTTGCACACAACCAAGCATGCTCCGATGGAAATTGGTACAAAACTGTCCAAGTAAGGCGCACCTTAAAGGTAAAAACCTAAACTGTGATAAAGAAATTTAGAAAACAAATTCGAGACAAATTTTGTTACCTGTCATAATTATATAATTATTTTCTGCATGAGTCATATATGCATTTTTGAACTTGTCTTTCAGAACACTTTCATCGATATCCTTTATGGTGTATTCAGATAAATGATTTTTTTAAATTTCCTTTTCTTATTATTCAACATTTTCATCCAATACATAATGAAAGAATATCATTTTTACTTGGAAATTCTGATACCTCACTCCACGATTTCGCGAAGACAAATTCGCTTCCACTACAAATACCAAGATACTAATTGAGATCTCCATATGAACCATCTACTTGCAACAATTCTTGCACATAGGTCTAACACTGTAAAAATTGTGGGGCTAACATCATTCAAGTTTTAAGAGTTCCTTGTTCGACTACGTAAGTCACTATGTTCATTTCGATGCTTGTTGCTCAATCAGACCGTAACAGCTGGATATATTTAAATGAAATATGGTAAAGATATATTTTGTCATAGAGTGAGAAATAGGATATGTTTTATCCCGAAAATTTGCCTTATTTTCAACATGTTTTTTATCAAGCTTCCATATTGCAGACAGTTTTCACTCATTTCTAATTGTCGTATCAATTTGAAACTATCGTATCGATTTGAAGTTTTTATTAGCTTGATCTCAGGCTTCCTAATATTGCGAGCAGTTTTTACTCACTTTTAATTGTCGTATCGATTTGAAACCACCGTATCGATTTGAAGTTTTTATTAGCTTGACTTGTGGCTTCCTAATACTGCGAGCAGTTTTCACTCACTTCTAATTGTCGTATCGAATTGAAACTTTATCGTGTCGATCTGAAGTTTTTATTAGCGTGATCTGTGGCTTCCTAATATTGCAAGCAGTTTTCACTCACTTCTAATTGTCGTATCGATTTGAAACTATGCAAATTTATACAATTCTAATGGCAATAAAATACTATAGTAACATCGAGCTCATATGATAGTGATTATAGGTACTACTCAATGGTAACAGTAAACCTGTCAAGTTTGGTTGGACTCGTTTAATTTGTCTCAAAGAGGCCTTTGGTTACATAATGTAACTGGAAGTACTTGATGATGAATGAAAAAAGTGGTCATTGGAACCTCTCAATGGTTAACAGGAAACCCAACGAGCTTTCGAAGAAAATCTCGAGAAATCTGTCATATATTGTCTTAATAGCGAATTTCCTCCAAGGAAATCACATTCAATAGTGTGAATTCCTTAGAAGAAATTTTTATGTCGGACATTTTTGAAAATTACAATATATTAAAACCGATCACGCATACAAGAAGTCTAAGAAATTATACATGTACATGTGTGGGTACGCGTGAATGTATGTGTGTATGTATATATGTATAGACAAAATTTAGTCTGACAATAGAGGTCCCAATTTTTAACGAATGCTTTCCAAATATGATCTAATAATTCTGAAGTCGTCACTATTTAAAATGGAAAAAATTGGGCAAAGGCATTTCTCTGATTTTTCATTGAAAAATTAAAAATTTTGATTTCTTTCGTAGGTCTAAAAAATAATAACTACACTTAATAAACTTTCATATACAAAATAGATTGCCATAGGCGCCAACTCGTTGCAACTAATGGTTTTTGAGAACCCCTAATTTTTCGAAAAGGAAATTTTGAAAAATTAGTAATTGCGTAATGCCTTTTTCTTCTGTATTATTAGTACGAAACCTCATTGTCGAATACCAAAATCAGGGCGAAAAATTAATTCCAAGGTAATCCACCTGCATTCGAATCACAAAACACTATTGTCACATTGCTTAAAGTCTAGCAAAAATGGTATATTTTTTATACTTAAAATATAGAAACCCCAGGAAGCTAAAAATAACGGAAAATTTATCTTTTTCCACGTATAAGCTCTATACTTGGCTACATACTCATACTCTAGACCGTTTCTTAAAGTCGGCGCACCATTTCTGAGCACTATTACGCAATTACCGAAACAAGTCACACTTAACATTTTTTTAATCTCTTATTATTAACTTTTTGTTATGCTAAAAATTATTTACATAGTCCACACGAAGTCGCAGACAAAATTTGGTTAAAAAATAAACGAAAATACCATTGCAAACAAGATCATTACTTATAAAAATCTCGTGCACATTTTGCTCGTAACAATTATGTGTTACATCACTTCAAAATTATATTTATGCCAAATTAAAAAAAATAAATTAAAATAGTCAAATTTACAATGGTAGAATGTTAATCTATGTAAATCCATTAGCATAATGCATTATATAATTAGAAAAATGAGCTGGATGGGGAACGAAACGAAAAATATATAATTCTAAAAACATATAATTCAAATAATACGAAGAAGATATTATCGATAATTCAACTTGGAAATAAAAGAAGTAAAAATATGAAACACCAAATATAAGGGGCCAACCCTGACAAACATCACCCCACCAAACTTATACACGTAACAATATCGTCAGAAACGTACCGGTGGTACATCTACCTACACCCTACAAAGCGTAATTATATTACAATTAGAACGGGTGCAATCAATTGTTCATTAAGCATGATCTCTATGGGGTAACCTGGCTACACACTCGAAATTCGGGATGTAACGCGAAGAAATACGAAACATCGATGTAAAATCCGCAATGACATTGGAAAGAAATTATTATGGCGAATTTTTACGAAAACTATTTTTATACAAAATCGTTTAGCATCATTAGAGGTCAGAAAAAATGTCAGGATAATTATTATCTGTAAGAAATTCACATGTTTCAGTTGTTCATACTTTTGGATGTATTAATTAAATTGTGATGAACAAAAAGCAATTCAGGGCAAAAATCTTTAATTTATTTTTAAGGTTTCATAGCAAAAAAAGGAATCCCTATATTTTCGTTGTGTCTGTCCGTTGGTCCATTTGTCAGAGCCTCACAGTTTTATACCTACGTTAATAGAACATGGTATAAAACTATGAGGCTGTGAACTTGCAAGCGTATGCTTCATATGGCGATCTCAATTAATATTACTTATCCGCATCTATGAAAAGTAGAGGCAATGCTATTTCGCGCTTTCATTTGAGCGGGAATCATTGGATAGGTTTTTTTAAATTGAGATTATATTTACGATTTTTTAAATATTAATACCAGTTTCCGAAATATTAAACTTCAGAATAACCTGCATTGTGTCGCTCGGCCTAATTGTCAACCATGAATTTGAAAAATCTGAAAAAAATTGTAAGTACTTTCAAATGAAATTATTTCATTTATCTCGCATCTACAATTCCGGGAGATATAAACAATTACGAAACCGTACTGAGTACGTGTTGCAACATAAATTTGGCCGATTTATATAAGTCTAAAAGATAAACCAATAATTTAATTACGTTTAACTATTCTTTGTCTCCATTGCTATTAAACAAATACGGATAAAATTTTAATAAAACCATATCAAAGCATGAATTTTTAGGTTAATTCTCCTGTATATTTTTATCTCTCTATAGATCTATTTTTCGGAGAATTTCGACGAGTTTTATAAAAAACAGTCATAATTTAGTAAAAAAATCTGTCTTCACTCTACCCAAAAAAGAAATAGTAGAAAATAAATTTACAAAACCACGGATTAAAATAGATTGTAGATTAAAGTCTTTATCATCCAGATACGATGAGTACCAATCAAAATATTTTAGGGACCAAAGTTAACCCACTTATCCTCCCGCACTCTCCCAGTAGTTCAGGGTTAAAGACACGATTGTATTATATGTCAACTTTCTTAGTAATATTGAGTCTATAACATAAAAAGTTCCTGAATAAATTGTTTGTACGTATACAAAATCTGTTCTATCAATTTACTGCAAGTTGCCCTCAATTTGATGGAAAAATAATTTCACAATTTTACTGTTTTATAAATGAAATATAAAAAGTGCGGGTGAACTCTTTAAGTTCTTCCTAGGTCCATAATCTAGTGTCAACACAAAGCAAAATACATCCTGGTAACAAAGACGGTGCAAGATGCTGCGTCATATGAGCTTATTATTTAATAAGCTTCTGGTTATACAAAAGTGTACATATTGTAATTCATTTAAATTATTTAAAACGCCTAAATATTGTCTATTGTATTGTATAAAAATATTTTGATAATTCGTAAAAATAATAAAGTTTATTTTTCAAAAATTTAAGTCTTTTATTCACTCGTAACATAACTACTTTACATTCAATGAGGTTTATTTTTTCTGTGGACCAAATACTGCACTGATATTGACAAACATGTGACCAGATTGCTTATTTTTGTCGTTTTTAAGCGACCATCATATGTTACTAGCAGGGTCCCTAAACGAGGAAAACAGATGACGAAACGATTACGACAACTTTTTCAACTGATCATATCTGGATTTGACAAGTTCCCGCTCTTTACAAATAATTTACTTTTACAAAATTTGCTTTGGAGTTGCTGAAGCGATTAATTCTCATCTCTTCTTAAAACGCTGTCATTTTTTCTCAAACTGTTAAGTACCTTTTTTGTAATTGATATTGTTAGCAAACGATTTGAAAAAATTATCTATTCATTGCTCGTAAGGTGAATCTAGGATAGATACTTCAACGGGATAGACGTCAAAAACCTAATTTACAAAAATACAGTCTAGAAATCCCATTATAAAAACAAAGCGCTTCCCTTCGTACCTTAGTGGCACATGAAAAGTTAAGACCGTTTTAAAAAATACTTTTCGATACAAATTGTATGGAAAAGTAACTGTTGTCGAATTATTTTCATCTCATTTGTAAATTTTAATTTTGTATTATTTTGTAGTTTCCAGTAAAGCAGAAAGTGCATGAACGAATGGGAAATATAATTATTTTATTTTTCATTGAAGAGGACATATAGCTTAAAGGATATTGGCCCCATTTTTTCTGGTAAAAACCCCTAGGGCTACCTATCCTTATTGTGTTTCTGTTTACGGTGTCGCAATACTGGTACTTACTAGCTGCCACGTATTAATTAGATTACAACACTTTAATATTCTTCACGCACGGTAAATACTGTAACGTCTGTCCTTGCTTGTATACCTAGCTTGAAATGTTTAAATGGTGGGCTTAGAAGTAAAAAAGAAAGCCAAGAGCAATGCCTCGGAACCTCATATATAGAATAAGAAGATATTAAATGGATTTTGAAACAAATGGAATATAATGAAATGGAATTTAATGAAATCGCCAAATTTCTTAAAATTATGGAATATACGGTATACCTTCTAGAACATAACGAAGACATTTCTCAAGAATATGCTAGATGGCTATTCAAAACTTCATTATGATTTATATCGGGAAAACATATACAGTTCTTTGATTTGAAGATGAGAAATGTTTTGTACCCCACGTGCTAAGAAAAGCAGGATTTCCTCCCGATAGAATAGCAATACGCGTCTTAGCATACCAATTCGCCAAAAAGCCACAGTTGAAGCGCAATTTTGACAATAGCAATAAATTGACTGGTTACTCAAGGCTACTAAATTTTACAGAGCGTCCTATTGTGCCCATAAGACAAGCTGAAGGCTTATCTGTAGCGAAGCAAGAGTTTTCATAAAGGGGAACTAAATTTACGACTTTTTGATTAACATTATGACGCAGATATTTCAGATACGCCTATGAGAATATTTAATATGGTCATGCCCAGTGATTAACTACAATACACCAACACCAGCAAAGTTGTTGCGAAAATGAAGCGAGAGTTGTTTATTCACTCGCATTGTCGGAAAAAAGTAAAACTACCAGTATTACCCGCCGCAATACCATAGGTAATTTTCTTCAACTTAGAATGAAAGGTGTCAATAGAAAAACAAAAAATCGACTTATATAGAAAGCATGGGGCCTTTATTGTAGATGGCATAGGCCTTTTATAGATGGCTACAAGATCACTTTTGACAAGATCTTACAAGGCAAGATATTGCTCATTTTAGACGAACACTCGTCGCATTCAAGCAGCCACACGCGATGACATACTTGCTAGGCAATGAATCAATAAGCTAAGAAGTGGGCATGGCGGTAGTTTTTTTATTTAGATTCCTAGATTTTTTTTACTCTCGGAGGACATTATTTTCTGTTTTTTGCATCATACAATAATGGTTATGATATAATTTCTAATTAGAAGAATAAAGCTGAATATAAAGTCGAAAATAACCTAACTGTTGTAAGTATTAATGTTGTTGTTAAATCTAAAGCGAGTTTTTATTGTTCAAATATGATTCTTAATGAAATATTAAATATGATTAAAAGACTACCACAATTCGACCAATATTTATTAAGTATTATACGTATGTGTGTGTGCGCGCGTGTGTGTCTATCTGTATGTGTGTGTTTGTGTGCCTGTGTCAAAGATCGCATTTACGTTTCCAGCACGTTTACACTTTATATAAGGGCATTTATCCTTTACCAAAAGAGCCTGTTATAAACATTACTTTTGAGAAAGCCGCCAGACTTTATGGTAAAAAAAGGAAATAAATATTAGACAAAAGTCCAAAGTTATCACATACATTGGGCGCATCTACAATTACTCTAATACTTTTTTAAGATCATCCTGGAATTACCCTGTGAAATATATTTTTATCGGGTCAACAGAAAAGTTCTAGATTTTTCACAAAGTACCGTCTTCCCTGACAATCTTAAATAGTATCCATACTCACATATCAAGCTCCCCGAGATTCAGATCACCGAGCGACGCCGCATAAAGCGGGAATGCATTCCAACCATAGGACACCTAATTAAATACGTCCACCCTCGCACTGTAGAGAGGGGTTGGATAACATATGGTACGAAATACATTTATTAATTACTAAACTTTTCATTGCACAGACTTATCGTTGACAACCAGTTGCATTAGTCAACTGTATGTAGTATAATAAATATTAATGCTTTTTGGCCTAAATTGATTTCATTATCAAACATTTTCTCAGTATTACAATCAATTCACCAAAAATATTTTGTTGTTATTGAAAAAATTTACTTAACCAATTACAGTACTTCGTATGATGCCCACAAAATTATAACCTGCAATAAGCATAAGGAAATTTCTAGGTATGTATACATATAAATTTTAGACATGTTTCAATGTTTAAGAAAAAGAAAAGACAGTAAAAGCTAACTTATATCATACTTTGTGGAACAAAAAACATGTACGCTAAATTATAAGCAGTTTATTAGTCGGAAATTATATAATAAATATAAAAATATAGGTACAATATTATATTGGAGCAAAGACGAAATTTAAACTTGCCATTTCTAAGTTGTCACCGTTTCTATAAACGCTACTTTTTAAGAAATTTTCTTTAATAATTTGAGATAAACGTACGCGATCCAAATAAGACCTCAAGATATAACGAACGAGACAGAAAATTTTAGTTTCTCTATTCTTTCCTATCATGACTTCTTGCAAATATTAAAAAAAATTATATTCCGTCGCGTTGTTTTCCATTTCCGCGATATACTATTAACAATGCTTAATCTACCAAGCGTTTCTCAGAAACACATTTCTCCCGACATAGTAAAAATATATTTTTAAACTATTAACAAACTTGACTGAAATACTCAATAATTAAGTAATGAATAGGTATGACAGGTATGACAGGTGGGTTATTTGTATGCATTCGGTTTACAAAAACAATATGCGTATATAAATTTTGATGTAACCCTACACATTATTAAATGAAGCACCTATTTGTTATTTCTCCAAAACTACATCCGTTATCAGTACATCATCAGCGCCGGTAGTACGCAACCCTATAAGCAGCCCAAATCTCGCCATTCAGTACGCGGGTATACTAGACACGAGCAGTGCGCAAGGTACAGAGCGCGGCGAGTAAATAAAGGCAATATCAATGCAATAGATACCTAATAGTGAGGATGTTACATGCGGGGAGTCACAAACTGTCGCTGGCGGCTCCGCTTTAAGCCGGCGGCGAACATCAAAGGCCTTTGGGCGCGCCGCGCGCCGACAGAGGGCGCCGCCGCCGCCCGCCCCGCCCCCCTTTCACACGCTCCATTTCTTCATTCGTTTATTGCCGGCGTAAATGTGTGAAATTCACTCGTATATATAATTAATTATACAATTGGCGAATATGCGTTTGGGCAATTTGAGCCTCCGTGCCGAATCTTTGCTAAATCGTTCTCCAAAACATGACGTTCTCAAGATTAGCTTTTTGCTTTTATTTCCACCTTATATTAATTAGATATGTCATTAGAAATTTAAAGTGGTGCTCAAAAAATAATTGCCTTATATCCAAGATGAAGAGATGAAGAATTAGCAGCAGGGAATGAACACCTTGTACTAGCAATATATGATCACCAACAAGCTCCACCCGCTTCACGTGGAGAAGTATCCATATTCTACAACAAGTCCAAAATTAACTGTGACATTTTCACAATTAGCGACAAGGATTTCAAGATTATAGCACGTTAATTAGGGGTGAAGGAGAAGCAAACCGCAAAACGAGGTAGGTGTATGCACAATGAAATATTTAGACAAAACAGCTGAGATGCACAATGATGAATACTGCGAAATGATATTTTTGTCAGATAATTGTTTCGGACAACAGAATGAAATATAATATTGGGTATATACTGGTGTGCAGTCCAAAATTGGTATGCAATTCAATCTGAAATCAGGTACTGGTATGCAATTGAATGTGAAATCCATTACCCACAAATTCTTAATAAAAGGGCACACCTAAAATGAAGACGATAATCTACATACAGTAATTGAAAGCCTGTAAAAACAAGCCTTGTAATCAGGACCAATAAACTATCCAATGGAATATGCTAGAATAAATAGATCAGTAAAAAAACATTACAAGGAAAACGAATTTTCATATTCCGATTTCACAAATCTTGAACATCTCGCGCAGCAGCTTGCGAAATCACTGAATATTTTAGTTATTCACTAAATATAGAAGTTATTAAAATAGAAGAAATAAAGGTCATCAAAGTGTTAAAAGAAGAGCCTGGAGTGATTGATATAAAACCGTCTTATGAGCTGCAAACCTACAACATAATTAATGTTTTCGGTAAAAGAAAACATCCAGAAAGGAAGCAGTCCTGCGTATTCAAAAAAAAAACAAAAATAACGTTCCAGAAAGAAATAAGTCACACACATTCCGACACTATATGAACCGTTGTAATGTTAATTTAAATCAAATCAATACGATTAATTTTTAAATTAGATTACTGGAAAATGTTACGAAAGTTAGGTTTAAGACAATTTGTTTATGTTAACTTATGCCAAAGACGATTATTTTTTTGGCTTTTTCAATAAAAACTTGAATATTTCACAATGCCTTGAAATCTTTCACACCTTTTCCTCTATTATAATTCGAGAGTGGAGAATCAAGTTTTTTTCTTAGAAAAGTAACGCAAAAGTTGTTCGAGTAGGTTTAGAATACGTGGGAATACTGAAGTAACTAGAAAAAAAGTCGAAAAAGACAAAAACAATATATTATTGAGCAAAAATAGTGACACAACTCCAAGTTTTCTTCTTTACCTGAAGAGCTTTTGGTTAGGAACAACATTCTACCATTCAGTCACAAAAGTTGAGTCAAAGGGAAGAATATAAATTGTTATCATGATAATTTTCCTCCAAGAATCAATGAGTAGTTAGTATACAGATTGAAAGTTGTAAACATTTTGCTTACACTGAAAATTTAGGTTTTTTAGACGCGACACATTATTCTCGCCGGGAGCAAAATAAAAAAAATGAATCAAAATAAAATGTAAGTAATATGGCGTGAAAAATTGAAGGATCACCAGAAAATTAGCAAAAAAATTCCCCTGCTTGAAACGCTACATCTCCGCGAAAAATAATCGGATTGGACGAACAACAAAAAGGACAATGGAAAGCGTGTCCTTTTTGCTTTTAAAATTGACAATTTAATTAAATTGTTTTCACCCCTGTCACGTTGCCGTGAATCGATAAAATGTAAAAATAATGACCCTTAATTTTTTATGATTTTAACGAGTTCTATGAGCTAGAAATTTTGTTTAATAACTACGGGGAACGAATTTTAAAGTTGATACTATCGTCTTAAATATACTTTTTTAAAATCTTATTCCGTCTTTTAAGGAGTTTATATACATTACTATGAAAAAGAAAGAATATTTTTAACGATTTGTAGGATGATAAAACAATTTAATACAAGATTTTAAAAGGAAAAAGTTTTCGAATGAGCTTTCAGTCATCTTAATATGATTCGATTTTTCGCGGAAATTTATGTAAATAAGTTATACTGTGATGCATCGTAGTCAAATTGCTAAATTGTCGAACATCATGAGACAATGGGAATTACTATTAAATAAATTTAGATAATGATTAATTGAATTCTCCAATTTTTCTTTCAATTCCACGGAATTTTCTTATGACTGTCACGATATTATTTTTATAAATTGTAAAATCAAAACGTTGTCAATATGTGGTTCTAATTGACATATCTGTATAAAATAAAAATATCTCTTTAATGAAAAAAAAAGTTTCAGTAATTCTGCTCTAAATTGTCAACTATATTCTAAATTGTCAACTCGGCATACGGCCTTTCACGATGCGGAGCACTGCGGGGACCGAGTTCGATTCCTGGCCGTTCATTGAACCGGGCTGGACTGGAGTTGGCTGTAACAGATTGCTCTCATAGCAATAAGTCCGCCATATGTATCAATTAGATACATTAAAATAGATAAAACATATTTCATGATTAATGACGAAAATCCTTCTTGACTTAAAAACATCACACACTTTTCTCAAGGTGCTACAACCGTTTGGGTAATTAGCATCATCGACACACTCAAAGCAATTAACATATCAACGAACCGGTGTCAAAATTCAACTGTCCATCATTAGCCGCCGTAGCGTCCAATTCGTCAACGGTAAAAGCAGGACGACACGGAGCCAGTTAATAAAGAGACGCCGACGGCGGCGCGGTGTCAGGAAGCGGGCGCGATGCGCTTATCTCGCAGGCCGGCTGGCTTTGAGCCGCGCCTCGCCGCCCGCAATCTCTCACCTTTGACGCGCGCCGCCGCCCGATCGCCGAGCCGGCCGCACGCAGACCGCGAAGCAAACCCGTCCACTTTCTTAACGGAACCACCGATACCCATGCTCTACTTAGATCTGTACTCTCTCAGGCAATTGCCTTGTCTTTATTACAATTATCTCTTTTATACACGTGCGTTCTTCTACTATTATCTCTTTCTATATAGTCCTTGTATGAGCTCAATCCGAATCTACTTTTTATGAGATAATAGAATGTATATTTAATACAACGGTTTAATATAACATAACTATATTCTGTATAAAATATGGTTTAAACTAATGTTGATAAATGACTTGTCAATCGAGCTGGGTGTCTGCGAAACTGAAACTAAATTTAAAGAAACCAAAATGTCAGCCATAAATCAGTTACAATACAATTAAGTCAATACAACAACCCAAATAAGCCAATACAACCTAAATAAGTTAGTATACAAAAAAAAACAATCTATGCAGTTTATTTTTTTTTTCAAAACGCAATACGTTTTGAAAAAAAAACCTAAACCAACCAAACCTAAAAGCAAAAACGGGTTGCTGTATGTAAAAGAAAAGTGCAAGTTATAGGTTCCGGAAAAAGATAATTATCAGGTTCATTTTAAGTGTTTCCGAACCTTTTTCGTGATTAATTGAACATATTTTTTTGGTGGTTGGTTTTTAAGGATACTTAAAATTTCTACGTCTATATCAATGACAAGATTTCCTATCGTTTTCGTAATTCCAATAATTTTACAGTTTGGTAGTATCGTAAAAAAACGAGATTACTTCTAAAATCGAGTACTACAGTGTGTAATTAACAATATATCACAATGTGATTTGTTTATAAAGAAAAATTTACTTTTTATTTTTGTACTTTTATATTTTTGTTAATTAAAATAAAGGGCAGGAATATATTAATGAACGAAAAAATAAATATCAAAAACCTTTATTAAATAACTTAATTTTACTCGAATGAAGTCGGAGCGGGTCGCATTGTATCTATAAATTGTTCTGTATAATTTATAATATGGACTAACAGTTTGCGGGAAATTAAAAGGTATTTTAATTAAAAGGTTTTCGAACGCAATTTGATGACGATCAGTACGATCACACACGCAAAGGGGGAAGGGATAAGTAAACAAACACGCTTGGCGCGGCAATATATTAACAAGTGAATCATCATGCGGTACGATATATTTTTGTGGACACATTTCATAGTTTTTGAAGTAAAATATAAGATTCGATTTTCGCTATTAGCATTAAACAGAAACTAAACACATACACAAACAGAAAAAAACACATGTCGATTAGCCATTACCTATCTTTTGTATTTATATATGACCTTTTTTCCACTAATGAAGAAACTAGCTTAAAAGTGCAATAGTTACTTATTCAATTTGCATAACCACAATCAACTTAAAAGTTCATTACGAAAAGCTGCCAATGACGATAGGTAACAGAATCTATATGCTTACAAAAAAACAACACAATAGTGCAAAACAAAATTACCAACACATATTCGTAAGATGCTTGAATACTTTAGTTAAAATAAGTACGAGCATGATTACATTACATTTTTACTTTTAAATAGCGGAACGTTCCTACTTAACCTTAACTCGAGCTGCAATGCTGCCAGTAATAAAACTAGCGGGCTAGTATTCAATTATGAAATGGACAAACTGTTTTTTTTAAAACCCTTATAGATCCACGTTTAAAACCGCCAGTAATAATATCTACGCTATTCCAACTTACAAACTTCTACTGTTGTAGCGGACAAGTACTACCATTATCACCATAATTGATTTAATGTTCTGATCAAAACTACGACTACAGCAAAAGCGTTGAAAAAGTTTTGCAATAAAACAAATAAAAACTTAAATATGACAAATCCAAATAGTGGCAGACACGGACACCATTTCCGAAATAGCGACACCTCACTTTTTTGCCTCCCGCTGAATACTGCCGACGATACTTTTCACTCCAGAGAGTTGGACCCGTAGCAGCGCCGCGCCCGCATGAAAAGTTTACCGCGTTTTTACCCGTCGGACGCGGCGCGCTACAGAGCACAACTTCTGTAGACGAATTGCTTACTTACCCTTTGAAGAATTTCCTACGCCCCTTTCTCCGCCCATTCGCTCCGCCTGTCGTCTTTGGATCTTTGTTGCGATGTACATACGTAGTATAAACATGAAAGTTTGCCCTCGGTAGGACCGAGAGAGTGCGAAACGCGAAAGCGCTTAGGTAACTCTTTCGGCTAAGTAATGCCGATCGGCCCTTTTACCTTGTTCCTCAGAGGCGGCACACGCCTTCAACGAATGGCTATTATATCTAAATATATCAGTTACGAAGGCAATGATTTAACCCTGAATGTTTATTTTTTTTTCTAAAATACGATTTGAGTTAACCAGGCTCATTTTTCAATTCTATGAAAAACCACTAATTTATAAACGTTTTAATCAAGATGGCGTATCGCTCAGTTTTTGTTTTTCCATAGATCCTTAATATCCAAAAGTGAAATAACGGGTGAAAAGAAATAAAATATCGCACCCGTTTAAGGTATTTTCGTAACATTTTTTCGTGTTTTACTACATAATTAATTTTTCCCAATTTTCAGCGACTTATTACAGCCAGGATTAGAGTTGCTTAAAGTGTACACGATTAGGTTGCACGTACAGATTCACTTTATGTGGAGAGATGAAACCTTGCAGTTTATCACTCGCGTATTTTTATTGACACTAAATTCACCCAGTCGATTGCTCAATTTTCTAGTAAAAATATTTGCTACAAGTGTCAAATAACCCAAAACTTAAACGAAAGAAGTGAAGCTTTTAACGTGACTGACGTGTGTGAAATTGTCTACGAGTAAAGAAATGTATATTCGTAGCTATGTGTAGGATGTTTTGTCCGTAGATTTAATTATCACCTTTTAAAATAATTGTTGCTAGATTGTCATAAACTATTCATTTTTTTATCCAGCTGGAATAAAAACATTTACCTTATTATTATTATATGCATTATAGCCAGCAGACTTTAAAACTCACACGTCGTAATTTCGCGCTTCTTGGGACACAGCATAATTAGCTGGTCGTTAGTAAACTTATTACATAATATTATTTGGTGAAAGAAAGACACCACCCATTTCACCATCACACAACCAAAATATAAATAACATTTTTTCACAGGTATGAACGCCACGGTTGGTATCGCGATCCGATAATGTCTCATCAAAAACAAATTATACATGGCAAGTTCGTTGATAGACATTGTCAACATACAGTCGACACATTATTTTGGCTCATTATAATATCAATAATTTAGTGAAGTTATTTATAATCAACATCCGAAATGGAATATTTATCTACAGTAAATGATTAAAGAAAATGCTGGTCGTCCGGTCATAAATAAAAATAAAAATTATTAGCAAATAATAATTATTTTAAACTCCGATCGAATTAAGCATTACACTTTAATGCAGTAATAAAGATAAGTTTAATACATTAGATTATAAATTTCATTGTCAACTCGAACGACATGCCATCGCATAGGGTAGTCACGTAAATAAAATTGCTTAGGTAGGTACAAGTTATTTTTTTTTGGCAGACATCACCATCCGTATATCGTTATTTAATAAACTGAAGATACAATTTTTTTTTTCATATATTCCTATATTGAGAGCTAATAATTTATATTTAGTTTAAAAAAATACTCATTAGAAGCTATTGTAGAATACAGACACAGATTCCATACTCGATACGCACTTCGGAAGACTTATTTTCTTACAATTGTCTTTGGATGAAAGATGAGGTCTGAATCTGGACTGATGGCATATATTATAAATGTAGCAATGAATTAATAACAATACATTTATTTATACTTATCCCTCACTTTTATTACACGAGCGTAACTATTTGAAACTTCATTGAAAATTTAGGCTTTATTTATTATTTTTACTTAGAACAGAATTTTAAGGTTATGTTTACATTTTAACTAAATAAATATCGCTTAAAAAGTATAATCGAGTTTCGTTCTTTAATGTAATGAAATTATTATTTTTACACCCTTTTCCAAAGTTTTAGTATTTTAGCTATCGAAACTTTTGACAAGTTGTCAATAATATTAATTGTAACACAAAACAAGTTTCTTGTAGTATTATTACACAATATTTTCATAGGGTAATAATAATCAACGCAGATCTTCAGCCGTGTTCAATTTCGTGTGTCCGTTACATGTAATAAAACAAGAGAAAAAAGTGGACACAAGGTAAACCTAACCTTTTCAACGCTTCATCAACACAATTATTTCTATGGACTAAGACTTGTAAACAGTAGCCAACATTATGTTAGTTAAACCAGAAATTAAGAACTTGTAAGTTTATAACAGTATATTTGTTGCCTTATAGTTAAATTTAGAATATTCGTCCAATGTTTAAGCTTGGTATTTCTTACCTCATCGGCACCTGAAGTCTCAAAGTAATCCTCTAGTTTTCAAACACGATTTTCGGTAAAAAAACACGACCGTAGTTTTTATATTTCCCACAGAACTTTATAGACACTTAAACTAAAATCTATTTATTTCTAACAAAACTTAAAAACCACAAGAAAACAACATTTTCACACACAAAACAAAAAGAATTCACGCACTTGACGTCGTCCTCGCCATGGTGTTGATATACGTTAACGCACTCTGGTGCTAATTTGAAGAACTTACTTACTGGTGTTCGTAACCTCAAAAATGATTAGCTTATTCATTCGTTGCGTTAGAAGTGTTAAATATTAGGTACGCGTTATAGATTGATATAATTAATACAAATATATTTATTTTTATAAAAAAACTATTTTTCATAATAGATACTTTCTTCTAATCAAAACTATATTAATGTAAAACATTCTCAACTCATATTTTAATTATTTTAAAAAATAACACAATGTGTTCAATTGTTTTTTACAAAATCTTAAAATTGTTATACAGGAAGAAAATATATTATCAATCGCGCTATACTACATGGCAAAAAAGATTTCATACCTTAAATACAAATTTTATGCAAATAATAAAATACAAATTGCACATAATGCAAAAATATACAATTTACCTAGTGAATATGTACAGACCACCCATCTCATGAAGGCGATCGCCAATCATCTGTGTCGCCAACAATCTGTTCTCGCATATCCTGCTTGTATAAAAATATACGGCTATGTTCTGTGTACGAAGGATGTCATAAAATATTATTAGTGTCTTGTAATAGGTATACGTGATATTTTACTTGATCGGCAAGAAAACCATATACGTACACGACATGCTCAAACATCTTAATGACGATTGCTTTCGTGAGATAAAAGATCTGTACTTGTAATACTATATGTGATCGATAAGAATGCATAGGTATACAGTCAAAGACGTTTAAATAATTTGACAGATATCATTTTCGTGACTGTATCTATTCTGTGTTCGTGACATGAACGATCACTAGCAACCTAGAAAAAGAAGTAACATTCTAATAATATATCAAAATTACAAATTTCTACTTTCAATGTATTTTTAACATAGATTTACTTACTGCTTTATATAACAAAAGAAAAAAAGTTCATGATCTACTCTAATTTAATTTGAATATATAACAGCATATTTGAATATATAATAGCAACACACTTTTTTGAAATTAACAAAAGATTTAGTTCCAGTTAGTAAGTACACAAATACTATGAAGTTTTACATATACACATTAAAATATTAAATTACATAAACAGTAGAATGAGATGTTGAGCTAAAAAAGCATGTCTAAAAACGGGATAGTTATAATTATGAAAGTTTCTGTTTCTATTATAGGAAAGCGAATATGAGATTAGTACAAATGGTATTATTATTGTAAGCAAAACCGGATTAGTTGATTCCCCATGGATAATGATGGGAATTCATAATCAGGTGACTGATTCAGTTTGGTCTTTGACACAGTGCAACAACTAAATATTTCTATCTTTCTATAGTCATCTCACTCTTACTTTTTAGACAATTCGAAATGAATACAAATATAATTTATAAGAATTGACATACTTACGAATGAAATGGTGTTCCTAGGTTTTTGCCGGTGGTAACCACGTACTTAAAATACTGTATCATAATGCAGGAAGGCATTTTGAAAAATATTTCCATTAAATAAGAAAATGATAACAGACAATTAAATACTCTGAGTCGCATTTAATACTAATGACGGCCAAGTAAAGTTGTGTAATTATCTCAATTTTGAGGATGACTTTTAGAGAACATGTCTATATAATAATATGGAGTGTCATGTGACCACTGAGAATAATTTCATTGAATAAGTTATATAAAATAAACTCCGGTTTGCTGCACTAGCTTATTTGTGATCATAATAAACATAAAGTAATAAGATTTTTAAAAATGTATTTTTGAAATAGTACTAATAGAATAGTATTTCCTTTTTTGGTGTTCCCTAACAAAATTGGAAAAATGGCAGACTTACGGAATCATCTTATTATTTGCCAGCACATGCATTTTCCTTATAGAAAAAATTTAGCCCAGTTGTAGGAAGCAGTGGACGAATTCAAAATATTAAAGTTCTATTTCAGAAAAGGAGACAATTTTGAGCAGCAGGGAAATGAAAAAATGTTGTTTAAAGTCCATCATATTGAGTACAAATGGAAGCTTATTAAAATACAATAAAAACTCGATTATCAAAATTGCATTATCTGATGTAGTTTTTTTGTTTTGAATAATTTAATTATTTAAATCCAAATTGCAACCAAGAGGTCACTTGATAGTGAGAAAATAATGATTAATATAAAATTCTTCTTATTAAAACACGTAAAAAATGTTTGAATTTTTTTTTTTTCGTATTTTAATTGTTTATCAATTACAGTGCTATATAACACAATTTACACAAACATTTGAGTGATTTATAGGCTTCATACGTATCACACACAACTAATATGCATTTCACTTATGCTATGATGCCTGTGTGTGTATAGAATAGTACCTACAGAATACAATGTTTAACTTGCACTTGGGTATTTTTCTAAATATTTCAAATAACCGCAATTCCATATCAGTAATAATACTTTAATTATGTATGAATTTTAAATATCTATTTAAACTTCAGATAATGGTTAGATGCAAAAAAAATAAAAATCATTTATAATCAAAATGATTTCAGCACAAAAACAATCATATCTTAAATAAATTCCGTACTAATAGAGAAATATGGATAGTAGTTGAAAATAAAAAAATTATTTCTATTTTTAGTTCATAGCTGAGAAAAAATGTTTTTTCTTTCATAAAAATTTGTCATTTGAATATATTGTAAACTATGTGTTTTACAGTAAGATTATTTATTCAAATTAAAAATCTCATACCACGTACCTAACGCATCTGATATTTATAAAAAGCTGTAGTTATTCAAACTTATAACTCACATACCCAATCTGGGAACAGTCAGTTTCAGTTCATAGTATTAATATGGTATGAATTGATAAACCTGATGGAAATTCGTTTATTATGTATTTATATGTATAGTTAGTGATTGAAAAAAATCATTAAATAAATTTAAACATATCCTTAAGATATTTTACGAATGCAAGTATGCAAAAAAAAATCGACATGAACTACGTCTGCCAGTCATAATTGACATAGTGAATACTGCGATAGTGTAGTGCTAGTATCCAAAAATAATCTAGCTAGTCAGATTTTGATATTCTAGCTAATATATTTTCATCACAGTACTTAGATAATTTGGTCATCAAAGCCTACTGATTATACTGCTAAGTGTAGTTAAGCTTTGTATCGTAAGTTCTTAAAAAGTTTTGATATTGTATCCATCTTTTTAAAATCTAATATTTTTGGGAAAATAGCTTGTTGATTTAGTATTAGTACATTCTCTAAATTTCTAATGAATACTTACTATTAACAAATTGAAAGGTTAATTCAACTCGTCAAGGCAATTAAAGACATTATTACTTCGAATTCTTTATTAGAAAGAAAATAAATTATTATGACTATGACAATCATTACAAATAGTTCATTAGCTCCATCATTCAAATGCATCGAACAAAAGATGAAAACGAATGGACAGAGCAAATAAATAGCCTTCATATCAAAGATACAAAATAAAACTTATTATTACTCTATAGTAACACAAATAAGAAGTCTTAAAATGAGTCAGTGCCTAAATAGTCAATACATACAAATTTTAATCAATTAAATTAGCATTTACATCAACGCATGACGAAATAGTCTATAGCTAGGTAGAATCAATGTACAAGCCAACAAAAGATGAGTTCTATGTATGAACTTAATATATTCAGTGCAGGGAAGATAAGTCAGAAGAAAACCAAACAGACGATTGCAAATACTTTTTAAAATCCATGTAACAAAGGAATGCGGAACAAATATTTGTATGAGAAAATTGCTTGGGGTTTAACGACAACCTAAGATAAAGTTACTAGAATAAAGAAATATTGATGTTATAATCTAACTCATTCACCGAATGTTTCAAATCACACCCAGCAATATACAAGCTTTAAATGTGTCGTTGCCTATTCATTCCTCTAAAATAAATCCTGGTGATATTGTTATTAGTTTATGTAGATATCTATATTAATTTGGTTCCTAAATTCTTCAATATGACAAAGAAATTTATTAGCGAATCAGTTCATAATAAAGTCATTCACAACGTGTCTTTTTAAGCAATAAAATTTCACAGATTACTTGACATATCAGAAAATGGTTTTAAGCTATCATATAACTAAAAATAATAAAGACGTAATCTAGTCAATAACTTCTAAAGATGAAAATTAACTCTAACTAAAAAAACATTAAATTGTTGATCTCACATTTTAGGCCAAAAATTTAGCACTTTTTCACTTAGAGTTACATAAAGGACCTCACATCAACTGTCTACAATCAAGAAACCAAAAGTATGATTAAAACTTCAATAACATTTTTTTAATCTGTTTACAATCAATGCTGTAGCTTATATGTTTACAATTTACAATTCTGACAAAAGGACGGATACCTAACAATCATAACCTTAAAAAAAAGACTTGGAGAGGTTTAAATCTTTCAATAAAAAAATCTATAATATGTTGATGTTTCATGCATTGAATTATGCATTTATTATATAGTCATTCTTGTGAAAGTAAACAACCTACCTACCTGTTACATGCAGATAACATTACCTTATCAGGCAGATTTTCCCACCACGCAATAGAATAGATTGAAGTGAAAACAAATTTTACTTGTTTGAAATTTCAAAATACCGAAGACAGATACCTATTAAGGTTTGCTATTATTCTAGTACTATATTTGTAACATCCCAGCTTGATCTTTATAAGCATAATTAAAAAAAATTGTGATGTTTCAATTTTATATTCAAAGATATTATTAAATTCATTCTTATGTAGTTATGAAAAATGTACATTATAAAAATTACACAATATTGAATACTCTTTGTAAAATACCAAAAATAACATATTTTAAAAATATTTATTGCTTCTTCAATTTGGACTGATTTACTTATGAATATAATTTAAAGTTTGTGATGTTAAAATTTATATTGTATATAACATTCACACCTACCACGATGCTCACAATTATAAGCAATACATCTAATTTCTACATCTATTAATCTCACGACTGGTTTCTTATATCAATGCCTGCAAGTCATTATTAATAAATGTCAACGATGAGTTGATAAAATCTACAGTGATCATTAATACAGCATAAGGAATTAATTTTACATTTAAAAAATATTCGACTCTTCATATATAGTGAATTGATAATAACTTTAACAATTTTATCTGTTTTGCCATACAATTATACACAAGGCACAATGTCTTTGATGTTGTTACACTAACATTACTTTTTTAACATGGCTACAGCCATGCAAATAATTTTATTACATAGAAATCGGAACTAAATCTCAGTATTCCGTTTTTTCATTGAAAACAAAAACAATTCTGGTTAGATTCATTATTTTAAACAACTAGAAAATATGCCCCGCAATTGATAAAACCCTATTTAGAATTTTACTAGCCTATTGACTTAAATTTTAGTATAAATTTCTTCCAAAAAATTCAAGATCAATTAATCTCGCAATGCATTGAATATAAGCAGCTAATACAACTCCACGCTTAAGTAAATGACTCAATGATTCCTAACACGTTATCTTAATGATAGCCATGGTATAATTATATATTTGGAGAGCTTAGCTTTTAAGTTTGAATATAGACTTTTCAAGATAGAATTTATTAACAACACTACTTTTTACATCTAACCTAATTGTTACATATACACATTGACATTGTTAATTGACCAGAGTAGATATAAAATAAGCTACAAAGAAACATATTCCTTTCATGGATAACATTTACGAACATTCAAAAATTTGCACAAATACATTTTTTCATCTAGGCTATGGTCTGAATATTTAATGTGAAAATGAAATAAAGTTATGAGACATTATAATATATTACTTTATTACTTTATATTATAATATATAAAATAGTACTTGTTAAATGGGACTTGACAGAAACATCCTTCCATTTGAAGTTATTCTTCAAGCAGCATGTTTTGAATAAAATGCATACTCTTCGTATGTGGAGGCCCCCCCTCCATTTTACACAAAAATAGATAGTTTTATAGGTTTTGTTTTATGGGGATAATTCTTCTGTATGTTACTACCTCCACTTCTATTTTTCCAAACTGTGCATGGAGCCCTTTGAATGGCTAGAACTTAAACAGTCAAGAAGAAATTGAAAGATGTTTGTTTTGAATTATCTAGACATTGTCGAGGTGTCCAGGTCGGTAGTCAGTTTTTCACAATAATGCTTTTAAAACAGAACATCCACAAAATCTTGTAATTATCGTAAACTCAAAAGCTAAAAGATTATGTATAGTGTGACACAAAGTAAATTTAAAATACTTACCTTCCTGTGTGACAGAAGACTTCTGGAAGGAAACAATCTATTAAATTGTGTCCTATATCTCATTGATCTAATATAACTTACAATATTTAATATAAATTAAACTGGAAAGGGATAACACTTGAATCCGATGAAAAATGCAACATTTAATATGAAGTTTGAAGTAGTTTTATTTGGCACAAAAAGCAAAACCAATACGGAGGGAAATATCAAGAGGTGTAAATATAAAAATTATAATTACAAATGGAAATATTCAACATTTAATTATAAACAAGGCAGGTTTATGAATCACATTGGGCTTATTCATTAAATAATTTTTAGGTTGTATTTGAATAAATTATCAATGCCACAGGTAACATACTAAAAACTTGTTACGTGATAAATCATAAAAGCCTTATCTTAATACACCACACATTTCAATGTATTGAGAAAACATTTTAATAAAAGTACAGCAAAAAAATTAAATAAACTCCCTCTAACAAATGTAACAAAAATACAGCAAAAAATTAAATAAAGCCTGAAAAACTTAAAATAATGAAAATTATACAACAGCTTTGGAACAGTTGTTTTGCCCTATAAAATATTTATTGACAGCAATAACAATCACAATGCAATATGTTTTATATTACAAGACCAATAAATAAATTACAAAATTAAATGAGACAATTAAAAAAATGGCCAGGTACCTGTTTAAGCGAAAAAAATGGCTTTTTAATATTAGATACTTATCTATTTAAATCTTCTTCAATCCTGTTCAATGTACGACATTTACTCACCATTTGCTGTGATGTTCAAATAAACTAAAAAAGATCAACTCAAGCTTTACTTTTTTAAGCCTTGTATGAACTTGGTCATATCATACTCTTCTTCATATTGTTTATCGTCCCATAGATCTGGTAAACTCTCCAATACCGTCTTCATGGTGACTTGACCGCTAACTTGTTGAGCTTCGCCAGTCGCAACGTTAGGACCCTGAACGTCACTAGATAGTTGGAATAGGTCCAGCAATTGCTCAGTGCCCATTGTCTCAAGGGCAGCATTTTCTCCACTGATAACCGTATTTGCAGTAAGCAATTTGAACTTTTGTAATCTGTAATAATTTCAATGTATTTTTATTTCCCATTCATTTTATATTTACTTAAAGCTTATTTCAAAGTGATTTGCCGAAATAAAAAGGTGTACTCTAAATATGAACAAGATTCTAATGCAATGTATATTGATCTAAAAGACAGTGCAAATATTTTAACAATATCCTCTGTTTTACGCAAAGAACATGGCATGGTAAAATTTCTGTCAATTTGATGTTCCTTAACCATTTCAGTGCCGACAAGCGCCATAACGCTCATGCGCATACTAACTAAATTTGCCACGAACGTGATGGTGCTCGCGAAATCAGTTGCTGTTCAGCACGCGGTAGGAGAGGTTGCTCGCATGCATCGCTAATTTTTTATCTTTCTACGTGTTACATAAAGTTCAAATTATAATATTAATAGTAATTACAATATAAAAAGGATCCAGGAACAGAAAATTTTTAACCCATAATGTCGGAATACGAAAATAATTCGAGTGAAAATGATCATTTTTCAAGTTCTGAAGAAAGTGATAGCGGGAGTGACATTATGGTGCACTCACAATTTGACGTAATGCAAATTTTGAGTGATAGTGATAATAGTGACGATAACAATTATTTTGCTGATACAGAGGATGTACTGGACTGCGAAAATACGATGTGACCTTGATTTCAGTTTTTGTAATCATTTTTGTTCACAATATGTATTTCCATAATTTTCTTTGTATTTTATTATCCTTGCACAAGTTTTTATTAAGAAAACATCGAAATAATTATTAAAATTGGATAATTTTTGGAAGAGATACAGTTTTTTTTCGAGACAAAGGTAAATTACATCAAAAACAAAAGATTTCTTTGGCATTTTTAAGTATATATGAGTAAAAATCATGGCACTAAAACGGTTAAATGGGGATGGATTGATTTTTATGGATGGATTTTTTATGAATAAGAATTTTTCACGGGACACTATTGTCATTAATATATAAATTGTGACTCGAGGGTTGATTGCTAATTAGCCCTTATAGACTAATTAGAGGGTTGATTGCTAATTAGCCCTTATAGACTAATTTTATAGATTAATTAGATTATTATTATATATGCTAATTAGCCCTTATATCGAGTGTTTATACACAACTTGTAGCTAGGACGGAGTTTTATTCAGTGCTTGTATGAAAAGTGATCAATAATATTATTTAGTATGAAAATAAATATTCGTGTAGCTATTTATTTAAACAATTCATAATATGGCCCAACTTTAGTATATCATTTATATGATTATAATGTCTGTTATTTTATAAGACAATTATAGTTGTATTTTTTCCTGGATTGAATAATGCCATCATTGTCAAATCATTTTCTAAGTCACAAATGTTACGGCCACTATCATTTTCAGTTTCCAAATTTATATATTTCTCTTTATTTATTTTTGGGATCTAAAAATTAAAATATCCTTAACCTTTTTACCGCTAAACGCTTATATATATATGCGTTGTCAAAATGTGCCCCACACACGAAGCGCATATATATATTTATTTATTTATATATATCTTTATATATATATATATATATATATATATATATATATGACTGCAGGTTTTATCACTTAATTACATTGTAAGATTTGGCCTACAAAGCTTCCAGGACTTATAAATTATCATAGAAACTAACAAAGACTAATTTTATTTGTTATGTCAACTGCTATAAAACATCCTAGCAAAAATAATAAAAAGAGGTGACATAAAAATGAAAAATTTGTCTTTCAGTGACAGGACTACCATGTGCATGCACCAACAGTACCCGCAAGACCACTGGCACTCTGCATCGATAGGAAGAATTATATTTATACAATAATTTTTTAACATTTAACTCTTGATCATTAATTGATTTCGGTAATGAAAGGCAGATTTATCTATGTGGAAAAAACAAATTAAGTTTTAAATGTCATTGTTACATCATTAGGTCCAGATATTAGTAGATGTATGTACTTGCATTTGAATCTGGCGTTAGGAAAACAGCTATGTACTATCAAGAACAAAAAAATGTTATAAAAATAGAAATTTGTTTATGTTTGCAAATAAATAATGAAATGTAAATAAAGAAAAAAATTACACAATTATAAACACATTCTACATAATCATTTCTTAATTCTAAAATCGTAAACTTTATATGGTGATCACATAATAAGCGATAGAAATAAAACATTACTCAAATACGAGTGGTGCGGAAATCACCTGAATTTCATTATTAATATAAGACTTAGGGATTAAATCACTAAATCAAACAGCAGCTTCGAACGGCCATTATTTTTAATTTTTACTAAATTCATATAAAATATGGTTATTTTATAATAATGCCACAATATCGAATAAAACAAAAATACCACATTCTCGTAATGACATAAGAGTAAGGAATGTACACATTTAAATAAACCCATCTTTTGTAGAAAATAAAGGTAAAAAGGTCTGAACTAATAAACACTTGAACAATTACGTACTTTTGTAATTTTATAAATTGTTTGAGTGTTTATTTTTGTTGATGTAAAAATATTATTTCATTAAAAAAACATACTTAATTTTGACAATTGATTAATGGCTGATTGAATTGAATGCTCGCGTTTAATCAAAATACTGGAAGTTTGTGACTGGTTCTGGGTTAATGGTGGTTTATTTCAATTGCTGTCTTTTGATTACTAGCATGGAAGGTTTGTCGTTGATATAGTTGCTTGGCATTGAAAAAGGTTAAAAATGCAGCTAGAATGTCTCGATTGCTAGATTCATGTAAACAAGTCTATGTACATCTTATAATTAGCATGTTTTCACTTGTTATGTTTTGTCACCTCTCACATGACATGCAACTGATACAGTAAAGTTCACGTCAAAGGTGACATACGACTAATAATAATTAAATCTAGGCAAATAGCTAAATATAAGTTTTTAATGTATGAGAAAAGGTTTATTCACAATATGTCGTTGATGAAGATTATTATGACTATTAATGGAAGTTTAATAGATCTTCAAACCAACCATATTAAATTGCAGACAAAAAAATTTTAAAAATGTGATAGAAGGCAGGGAGTTATTATTTTAGAATTTGAAGGTACAAATAAAAGTTTGGTTAAAAAGTGTATGTTTTAAGGTAGCTTACCCCATGATTTTCTCTTCAAGTGTGTTCCTTGTAATAAGTCTGTAAACATTGACAACTTTCTTTTGTCCAATACGGTGAGCGCGGTCCATCGCTTGCAAGTCTTTCATAGGATTCCAGTCATGTTCTACGAAGATCACTGTATCGGCTCCGGTCAAATTTAGGCCCAGACCTCCCACCTGCCGGAAGGTAAAGCTTTTATAATATAGCTTCTTACAATTAAATAATTTAAAAGCAGTACTTTACATATTAATTTTAAGAATTATAAAAAAAAAATAAATCGCTAAATTGTGGTCTTAAAAAAAGGATATATAATTGTAATAAAAATATATAATTGTAATAAAAAATATATCTGGTGACTTTTTTACTATAGTCCAATGACTTAAACTCAAACTGTAAAATTCATTTTAATTTCGTTGTAAGTGTAAATTCTTATTGTAGGTGCATAACAATATTTTCTATAAATATAAAACTGAATATTTTACTTACATAATAAATATTTCAATTTAGGATATTTTGCATCAGATCGACTTGGATTTTTGAACCAATCTCAAACTCAAGTATATTTAATCAAGTTGAGATCTGAAGTATTTAGTTGTCTTTCCTCATTAGTACAGTTGCCTAAGCCTTATGTATGCTCTGTACATAAAAAAGCAAAATTTTTACTCACCCTTGTCGTAAGCAGCAGCACATCAATTGAGGGGTCATTATTAAAACGTTGCACTAGCTGGTGCCTCAAGCCAGGTGGAACGGAACCATCCAGACGTAGGTAGCTAACGTCGGGTAAGTGGGTCTTGAGTAGATCATGTTCTACTATATCCAACATCGTCTTTAGCTGGCAGAAAACTAGAGCACGGTGTTGCGATAGGACAGCAGATGAGTTGTTGGATGCTGAGACGCCTATGCCGCAATCTTGCAATAGTTGTCTTGATGGAAAATATATTATGCATATTTATTAATCAAGAAATTAATATTTAAATTTTTTATGCTATCAATATATTAAAAAATAGTCATAAAACGGCTAAATCAGCATACTGCGATTCCTTCCGCATGTGTGTTTATATTGTGTCCTTTGTATATTAGATAATTTAAAAAATAAAGTTATTTCTCGATATTAAACTTTGAGAAGAGATAAAATGAATTACACAAAGTGTACTGAGATTCCCTCCACATGTGTATTTATATTGTGCATATTGTGTCCACATTGCAACAAATCTCGGTTTACAATTAATCTGTTGATTATCACCAAATGCTAATTTCAATTTTAGAATAATTTCCGTTTAGCTAAACTTAGTTAACTTTATTTGCAACTTGCAACACTAAAGATTTTTATTGACTAATTACTTTATTACATTGGAATACAGCGAATAGATGTCAAAATTGTTAATAACCTGAGACTATTTGGTAAGTGAAAACGTCTTTTTTACGAATATATCTCTTTTTATCTTTATGTTGGGATTGAAAAGATTGCCCAATTTTATTGAGAGTGAGTTGGAAATTATAAAGCAGTTGGTTTTTATCATTAAAAATGTTAAAACTATTAATACATGCTCTAACAACATATGAGTATTGGAAATTATTGACAAGACCATTTGACAATAAAACAATTTCTTCATCAAAACCGCTTTTTTATTAACAAAACCTACTAACTAATAATGTAACTCTATTAATATTTTAACCTGTTAATAGTGTAAAAAGTTTTCTATATAACCACTGAAATAATATGATAACTGAAAGACAGTTCAGTAGAATGACAAAATATAAATAGCTTATAGTTGGCAGCCATGTTACTATGGGTAACCTACGGAAAGGAGTTTAACCCACCCAGTCTCACCATTAAAAACAATCTACAGCTTACATTTTCAAAAAAGTTCTATTTTGCGTTTAGTTTTGCCGTAAATAACATACATCCCAAATGACACAGGTCTAAATGAAATGACGGTTAAAAAATATAATACAGCGCAGTTTATACTCACTTTAGTGCTGGCAGCTTTGCCGAATGTTCTATATCATTCAAACTGGTATCCTGAGCAGAGAGTTGATTGCGTACATTAGCATACTCTGGGTGTTCTGATGTTAGCACCAACTTAGGATGATTACAGACATTCTGCAAGTACCGCAGGGCTTGGAAGATATGACTCTGTGATTGAATGCCATCGTCTCGGAGTCCATCAGGCATGTGGGTGCGTGAGAAATCTTCGTAAAGGCTGCGCTGAAGAGTACTTAGCTCGCAATAGTAATCTTGTGTTATCTTCGGTGGTAATTCTTTAAGCACATCCTCTTTGACACGTCTTAGGAGGAAAGGTAAAACCTGTATCAAATAAAAATTTATATTAAGTATAAGAATAATTTTCTTCACAATTTACTTCTATTTTTTATACAAAGTGCTATACGGTTTTAGTAATTCTAAATGAGATTTTCAGAGTTCTAACCAATTATTAAAATTTGTTAAGTCTTCCACGTCGGTGGTAAAGGAAGAGGCAATGGCCAACAATGCTGGCATATCCTTCTATTTCGATCTTTTAGTGACATTATGCACATTCACCAGATCTTTTTTGTTCTTGACGTTATTCATTTCCACAAATCAGTTTCAATCAGTTAAAAACCTGTATCTTTTTACCAAGGACTTTATTTATTATTTATTGCAGATGTCTAAATTATCTTAGCTAACTTCTCAATTATATGTCTTAATATTAGAAATTAATATAATATTGGTAAAAGAGAATATTTAAAATAATTTATTGCTTCTTTTCTATACTTTCTTAATCCCAATTTCTAGTGATCAACATTTAAACATTTTTGAATCAACCATTGGCGAATTATAATCCTCCATATTTAAAAATGGTCATGTCTTCCAATAAATTTTAAAAGCCGTTGGGCCGTATATTGTTCACCAGCAATATGTCTCATAGCAGCAATATATGTCTCAAAGGAGACCAGCAAGCCCATAAGGTATCCGCATAATACAAGAATAAAAATGCCACTCTTAAGCAGAGAAAATAAAAAAAATAAGCCCCTTAAGTTTTATTTAAATCATATGTGTATGTTTGATTTTTTTATAAAAAGTTAGGTTATTTTTCATAATAGTTTATAAATACTATATTTCTATGGAACTCTTTAAACTAGGTAGGTGATACAAACTGTACAATACATAGATGTAACATATTAATCCATGAACTTTGCAGGCTCAACAAGTTCGTCAAAAAAAGCCACGTAAAACTAGAAAAGGCAATGGCTGCATATTAAATAAAACTTATTATGTACTTCAACAAACTTTTATTTTTATTTTCTGTTTTCTGTTGTTCTGTTATTTTTATTTTATATTAACCCGATTCGAGCCCGGGCGCTAATTAGGGAATTTACGTAGAATGCCCCATACAAGTGAAATTCACGCAGCTGCACTGCCAAAGTTTAATTATCAACTTATTGCGGAAATGACTGCAACGACATCTATCTACAACTATACGTTTTCGAAAAGGTTTTGAAATTTGCTAAATGTTGAAATAATTTTTCTATTGACAATCAATGATTCAATGATTGATTAATTTTTCTATTGTCAATGGAGTATTATAATATTTCGTGATCTATGGCAGTTAAAAAGGAATTTTTATTTAAAGTAATGTCAAGTAATATCTTTTCCAAAAAAATGTTATAAGCTATTTAAATCTAAATTACATATAAGTACTTGAAAAAAATTTATGTACATTTATAGACATTAAAAAAAGTGACACATCGAATCGATTTGGCTACGCATGGAAAAAATTGTTACAGTGAAATTAATTATATTTTAATTTTACAACCTGCTTTGTTGAATTTTGTAAAAATGGTGTAATTCTTGAGAAGCATGAAATTTTTTTATTATCACCATAGTATTTTCTAAAACTGTGTGAAATAGCATTTATTATTACAATTGTATTCTTATATGTGCATAAACTCAGAAACAAATATAAAGAATAAAAAAAATATTACGTTCATCTGATAAGTACGAGTATTTTTTAAATATTTATAAACTGTAGTTTGTCTGCGGCGCATTTTATGCGAGTTATATTGAAAGAAAATATCTTTTTCAGAAGAATATTCATATAAAACCCTTTTCTTCATCTATTTACGATACTATTTTATTAGTTAACAAGTTTGTTTTTTCCCCTATAGAAAAGTTTATTTGTCTATGTGATAATGGTAATAACAAAAACCAAGCAACAAAATTCAAATTGATTTCAAAACATATGTCTGTTCATAGATTGTCAAAAAAATAACAGAGATTATTCATAACTATGAACATATAGGATACACACAATGATTCTTATGAACAAATGTTATTCAAGTGTCTCGAGAAATAATAATTTAACATTTGTAAAAATGACTTCGTAAACACATTTGTTTGTTAATTTAAAGCCTAATTTGCCCCTTCTGCCTCCCTTCTTCCCCACAGATGAGTGAAAACACTAGGATACCAATATACATTAAAATAAATTTAGTTTTATAGTAGAGTCGAAATATAGTATTGTTGTGATAGTTTGTAATATTTATTGCAGGTTAGAGGCGTTCACGGAATTTCACAATATAACTGTTATACCACTAAGCATCACATATATTGTATTTGCATAAATGACTGCATTTATATGACTGATATCAATTCACAGTAAACAACATATGGTTGTCTCACTTTTCTAGCAAGACAGAGCTAGAGATGCTGCCGTTTCTTTCTTCTATTTTACATTCCCTTGAGATTGACAATTCTCGGCATTAGATGTTTATAAATTTGTGTATTCGACTTACAAACAAGATATAGGATTATACCGTATCAAATTTTAGCTAATGAATTTTTTTAAGACAGACGTAAAAAATAGATATATTTTATTACATCAAATTATGTAATTTTCCAAATTATAAAACATGCCGCTACTTTCATTATACCTAAGAATAAAACTTTTTCTTAAATTTATTTTATCAGTTAAACATGTTTTTATATTGTCGTGAGAATATTTACATACAAAACATCATATTTATTGGAAAACAAATCAAATATACTAATTATTGTAAACATGTTACGTTTGCCACAAACGCAGAATTTATTGAATAGAATGAAATATTTTCCAATTTTTGGTTTGAAATATATTTTTTCTTCATTTTATCACAAAATATATAATAAACTGACTCTTTTCATCTGCAATCTTTTCTTAGTGTACTTGGATATGTGTGAATTCAACATATATAAATCAAGTGCATTGTTTGATCTTTTATAAAACAAACGAAATAAGCATAATCTTCAATAAATGCAGAATATTAATAAATATTGCAAAAGGTTAGCTAGCTTATCATTCCATTCACTACTGACAGCTTACAGTAAAAAACGTGCAGTTTAGAAATGGTCGACAAATCATTTCAATAATATATTTTAGCTAGAGCTAAACCGTTGCTATGACATAGTAAATTGAGGTAATATGGTACTTCATACATTTAATATTGCTCAAAAAATGTCACTAGGCCATTTATAATTCTTTTGTTTGGTCATTCCAGAAATCGGCGAGTACAACCATCAGTTTTTGGTCAATCTGCGTAAATTTGTGTTCAGGTCATATTGGGCTCTCAAGCACTGGATGAGTTAAAAATATAATGTTTGCATGTTTATGACGGTAGCTTTTTTGTTTTGTATTATGGTTATAAATTGTATTTTATATTTTACCCTTTCCTGATTGTCAGGAAAAATACTATTTTTTTAAAAATTTTTTTTCCATTTCTGTAAGGTCAGGCATATTTTCGCCAATCTACTTTCCTCGCTTTGTTTTTCTAAATAAACTCAATTCCTAATTACACATTTTTAATATTGCTAGTTATCTATGTAAATGTTTGATGAGTACTGCACACTCACCTGTCGATGCAGTGCCTCCATAGCCCTTGCACCCGCCTCCTGGTGTTGAGCGGTAGCCTTGGCATCACGTGCAGCTAGGATGGGGCGCGAGTATCGAGCCGTAAACTGCCGCTCGGTGCCCAGCAGGCCAGGCATCAGGAAGTCAAAAAGCGACCACAGTTCTAGCACATTATTCTGTAAGTGTTATGTAGGTGATGAAAGTTACATTTTGGTTTTCACTAAAAATAGAAATTTTATTATAACTGTATAATAATAAATTCTTTGAAAACGACAGAAATAAAAACTGTTGGTTAAATAATTGTCAATATAATTGCAATATTTTATAGAGCTGTTGTTACGAGTGAATTTGAGATTCGATTTATGAAAAACTGAACACTATTTGTTTTTATGAACTATTAAAATGCTTTTATGCAACATAGCTATACCATATTTAGACATTATAAATTTTGATTTACTATAGAGTATGCGAACTTGACATAAAAAATAACAACAGTGTAACAAAAAGTTTATTGATTTATCACCAGATGGCACTGATAGCATCTTGCATAGTCCCTATTATATCTATTTTTTTACTAATTGAAATGGGTCTTAATTGTCTGATGAAATTTATTTCAAAAAGATATATATCAATATATAAAAAAAAATTAATTGTTGCTACCAGTAAATGAAATAACTCGAAACACTAGTAATTTATATGTTATGAGCGGAATAGGAAAAGCTTAGGCGATAAGCTAATACGACATAAAATGTTTAAAAAATTCTTTGGACTCCTGAATCTATGCTTTAAACATTTAACTGTAGTTCGAAAAATATGCTAAGCATACAGTTGTATTTCTCCACAATGGATGCACAATTTATGGGTTCAAAAAAACTTATAGCAGGAAAAGCCTACGATAACAGTACATGAGAAGTAAATACATACAATGTGCAAAGTACATAGTGACGTGCAAGCAGTTGTTTAGCTCGTTGCAAATTATGATCTTGTATCAGACACGAAGTTGGTTTCAAAGGTTTAAGTTTTATCTCTCAATGGGTTAATGATGGTCCAATAATGTGTCAAATAGAGTTTTTGACCCCTTTAAAACATTATTGCAAATACAAGGTAAAATATCACAAAGATCCGCGATTTTTTCTTTTTTGCATAGAGTTGAAAACATTTTAATAAAATACGTCCTTTAAGTTTTTATTGTCATAATTGTTGAAGTTTTTCAAGAAACCACTTTTAATGGATAGTTATGATACCATGAATTTTCTGTGATCTTCAAAAAGAGAGAATTGTTGTGTATATCAATAAAAATTTAAAGGACAATAGAAAAAAGTCTAATTAAGGAATACAATTTGAATGCCATAATTTTATGATCCTTCTGAAAAGCTGATTTTAAAAGAAGAGAGTAGAGATACACAATCACAATCATTATACGAGACATATTTTGTGTGTCAAAAAATGGTTTTCCTGAGAAAAAAACATACTTTAGTATGTACATAATTTCATTTTGCACTTTAGTTTATGTATGATATCTCAAAATTGTAAGCCTGCAACATTTTATAACATGTCTTTTTATATAAATCCTCTAGAATCTACCCATAAAAGTCATCAAGATCTAAATCCATAATGGGCTACCTTGGAAAGACAACCTAATTACTCAGATCCATCATGAGCAATGATGATGTGCGCATTTATCATTTTTATTTAGTGTTATTACATTAATTTTACAGAGTTTATTCAGTAAAAAATAAAAGGATTCATTGTCCCCTTGAATGATAAATTAAATTTGTTTACTTTTATATTTTATAAAACAAAAAAACTATGTATGTACCTGAATTGGTGTTCCAGACAATATCAACCTATGTTTAGCCACAATCCTCTTAATGGCCTTAAAATTCTTAGTTCTCCCGTTCTTTATGATGTGACCCTCATCTAATATGCAATAATTCCACTTAATGTGGCTGAAAAACTCTATATCCTTGCGTACAATGTCATACGATGCGACAACCAGATTGTGGTGTTTTACGTGATGCCGGAGGCGCTCTCTCTCTGCTGGCGGCCCAGCATATTGGAGAGGATTTAAATATTTCTTCATTAGAAACTTCTTTACTTCATAAACCCAATGACCTAAAATAATAAAATATAATATATGAATCTTAATGTATTAAATATATTAATATTACGTATAATTAAAATATGGACATGCTGAGTCGGATGAAGACATTTAAATGTATCTGATGTATATTACAAGTTATCAATTTCACTTATATAATATAAATACATAAAAAAACCTATAGTTTGATTAATTTACTCAATTAAATATCTTAGTAAGATAGATTTGGCAGTGACAGTATATGATCACTTATAGAATTATGATTAAAATAATATATATGACTGCTTCAAACAGTAGTGTAAAATCCGGATTCTGTATGGTTCTGAATTCTGGACAATAAAAGCAGCAGACAGATGAACAATCAATTCTTTTAAACTGTGATGCTGGTGATTTATGCTCCCTGTCCTGAGACGGTACATCAAGGACTAATAAAACTATGGTCAAAGAACTCAGGATCGGAACAACCATCTATGGTTAAAACTCAAGATCAAACAAGATCCTCCACATATTACTTCAGAATTCTATTATACCTTGGTCACACTGTCAGAAAAGGATATTGAAAACTAAATATCTTAAAAAAATTGTCAACAAAAAAGCAGAAGAAAAAACTTAGAGGTTATAGTTTAAAGAGAAGGTCCGACAAATTCCTCAAACAAATCGACAACAAAATTTACGAGAGGCCAACGTCGTCTCAAATCAACACAGGTATTGATGAGGAACTGATGTTCAATCATAAGCCACCAACGTGAGGAAGACAAACAAAACAACAAACAACTAGAAAAAGAATGCACATGTTTAAAAGTTTGTAATGTCGGGTGGTACTTAAGTAATTCAAATAAATCTTCCATTTTGTGTTGTTTAACATTTGTGCCTTGTGATTTAGATTTTACCACATTGTATAGAAATTTTTTTAAGCAATGAAGGCAAAAATTTAGCTAGTTGAAAAAAAGATTGTCCAGATATATGATATTCTATATGGTGTCTTAAAATACATTTAAAAATATATGAATGATTTCTAGGCTTTGAAACAAATATATAAAAGTATATGACGTTTGTGCGTATGTGCGTTTGATTTGTATTAATATTTAAAGTCATAATCATGTAAACACACCTGAGCAATACCAGACATCAAGTGCTAATTTAAGATATATAAAAGCTATAGTGTAGTAAATGAGTTTGGAACAAAATAAGATGTTTGATTTATGTATAGAGGCAGTTCACACTTAAAGGTGTTCACCACTTTTCATATTTACGTCTTGATGCAACAAAAGTCAGTAGCTGAGCAAGAGTACACAAGTTTGTGTTTCATGGGGTAACCACTAATCATACAACTTAAAAAAATGTAAGATGTCTGGCCTAGATTTTTCAGCAATGCCTCGATTGCCTTAAAGTATAGTGAACATATAACTGAAAATATTGTGAAAAACATAATAATAACATTTTCGTATATGACACTGCATTCATTTTAAAAGTGTATTTTTTACATATGAACGTATAGACAAATATGTCTTAAGTCATTTCACTATGTCACTCCTACATAACCTGACGTAAACACCAAGAAAGCCTGTATTCATATTTTCGAAGAAAAGCATTTAATTATAAACCATAACCTACTCTACAGCAGACAACCTACCAATAAAAACATAACCTACTCTGTAGTACATAGTAGTATTTTATAAGACTTAAACAGACTGCAGGTATCAAGTACAAAAAGAATACTATAACAACTCACCAGTAAGTGTAGGTGGACACACCACTAATGAGGGCATTGGCACATTATCAGGTGAGCGTGTTGCCAGGTACTTCTTCCCCTTCTCGTAGTGGTCAGAGGCCACAACGCAGATGGACTGCAGTGTCTTTCCTAAGCCCATGTCATCACATAAGACACCGTGTAAGCCGTACTTGCGCAAGAATACGAGCCAATTCACTCCGGCCTGTAAGATTTAGTTAATCTTTATATTATTGCTGTCTTTATATCAGAATCAGAACATCTAGAAATCATCGTGCGGCAGGTAAAAATGTTATTTCCATGTAGATTGCATTGAAATTTCCGGGTAGATTGATTTTGAATTTCGTCAAAAATTCTTAATATACTTATATGAAAGATAAAATATTTTTCATATGACCAACATAATTTTGTTAACACTGAGTTTAAAATGTTAATATTTTGTTAAAAAGTACCGCAATATTTTCATCTTGATAAAAATAAAAAGTAAATCAAATTGTAAAGTAACTTAATCAGTTATTTAACAGATTGTAAGATTATTATTTAACTTTATCCATTGGAAGGATTAATTAGGTAGGGATGTAACCAGGTGTAGAGAGGTTAAAATAATGAGAGCTACAACTATGCATTCTAGTACACATTAACCGTTTGAGTGCCGACGAGCGCCATCGCACTCGTGCACATACTAACTAAATTTGCCACGAGCGCGATGGCGCTCGCGAAATCAGTTGTTGTTTAGCATACCCATCGCTAATTTTTTATCTTTATACGTGTTACATAAAGTTCAAATTATAATATTATTAGTAATTAATGTTGGAATACGAAAATTAGTTGAGTCAAAATGATAGTTTTTCAAGTCGTAAAGAAAGTGATAGTGGGAGTGACATTGTGGTACGCTCACAATTTGGCGTAATGCAAATTTTGAGTGATAGTGATAATAATGACGATAACAATTATTTTGCTGATACAGAGGATGTACCGGACTGTGAAAATGACAATGTGACCTTGTTTTCAGTTTTCGTTACAATTTTTGTTCACAATATATATTTCCATAATTTTCTTTGTATTTTATTATCCTTGTACAAGTTTTTATTAAGAAAACACCGAAAAAATTATTAAAATTGGATAATTTTTGGAAGAGATACAGTTTATTTCGAGACAAGGATAAATGACATCAAAAACAAAAGATTTCTTTGGCATTTTTAAGTATATATAAGTAAAAAACCATGGCACTGAAAAGAAAAAGGCAATGAAAAAGATGATTTTAGAGAATGCATCTCCCTAACTAAACACTTACCTGTTGATAACTCCGCAATTCTGCAGATATTGGAACGGGTATCTTGTAATCCTTTATAGACTTTGGATTAAACAAGTGTTCTAAAAAGACTCTGTCCTTGGTGCGTTGTTTGCGCAGACTTTCAGATAGACCGATAGGTTCGGGCACGGCACCATCCAATGGCATTAGCTGGATGAGTAGTGCAAAGCATCGAGTTGACATCAATCTCACCGATTCATCGTGATCGCTCATACGACCTGGATCATACAAAAAATGATAATCAAATGGGATTGAAAGTGATGGGAACCAATGATAACAGAATTGAAGGTTCTTTGTACTTCAATTAGTTTCTCTATTGGCATTATTAATTATGAAGATATGTGGTAAAACTTTTTCAGTCGTATCTTATATTTCTTTGACAGTTAATAATTTTTTTATGTCAAGCAATTGAATAAAATATTTTTAAATCATGTTTGTAGTAAACACCTTCAAAACTTATTTATGTTTTGAACAATTTTATTTACAATATTTTGGTTGTTTCTGCTTCTCTTATAAATTGTACATGTACAATTATCAGTGTACATAATCTATTATACTGGCATTTGATATACACTACACAATAAAGCTCTTTCAAAAGTATGAAAACATTAATATGGTTAAATTCTTCTATTATTTTAATTACTTATGAAAAATGTCCTAAACTGGCTTTTCAGAAAAAAACTTACATTTAAAATTTTTCCACAAATCTCGGCACTGCATTTAGTTTATTAATTGTGTATGACGAGACACTGTTTCAGGTTTCTGTCAAGACTCTTAAAGATCCCATAATAATTCAACAAGATTACGGTTGGATAATTGGGGCGGTCATACAAAAGTTTTTAAAACTCATTGTTGATCTGCGAGAAAGCCTCTGCATAGTTTAGAACTGTATTTAGGCTCATTGTCTTGCTGCATCGTAAACCCGGAATTAATCATATGCATGCCCGAGAATACAGTATATTTTTTCAATAATACTGATAATTTGCACTCCAGTACCAAATATCTCACTTCAGCATCAGAAAAACAACCCCACGTCATAATTGTACCATCACTACCCATCACAGAAGACACAATGCTCGGGCAACAGTCTTTCTTTGTTACTATATAACGCATGTAAACATTTCTCTTTGAATCAAACAATTCAAATTTGCATTCATCGGACCAAAAAATAATTTTGAAGTCATCTATTACCCAGTCACAATATTTCAAAGCCCAATTTAATTTTATCATCTTGTTTTGTAAGCGTAGCAGTGGTATTTGTACAGCAACTCATCTAACTAAATTTCCATCTCTATATATTGTTTTACTATAGGCAGCGATATTGGTTTACATGGAGTTTTGTTCAACTCAATGCAAACTTCTAATATTGTAAGACGTCTATTCCATTTGCTAGTCAGAACAATGAACTGACTTTCAGTTTCAGTTGTAAATTTAGGCTTTCATTAGAATTGTTGAACTTCAAGACTGTCAGTTGCAATGTATAGGCTTTATGGTGTTGAGGAAACACTTACTTGGAAAGCAATCTGGTGTTCAAACTTTTCTTCTTCATGTAAAGTTAACATTTTACACCTTGTAGAAATGACTTATTTGTCCATTTTTTTTCATCAATCTTCATTCGTCAAGGATCAAAGTTAAACTGAGTAGTTTGCAGCTTTATATTGCAGCATAGTAATATTTGTAAGAGGATAGATAATATTATTTATTATCAAACATTAAAGAGGAACCACCTTTGGTTTAATAAAAACAAAGGTAAAGGCGGGCCAGCTTCAGTGGCATTCTTTGAAAATTGAGAGCCCTGCCTATTCTGGCTATTATTTTACAACTAACAATCATTATGGCCTATTAATTACGCATCATTAAGAAAAAGGTCACTGTGCTAATATAACCATTATTTACATTTGACCAACAGTTGTTTAATCTTGATTGCATAAACACATGGTCTAAACAGAGAATATTTTTTAGTTCTAGTAGACATTAAAAAAAGTCATATGAACAGTGGAAGGAAATGGTTGTTAAAACATATACTCCTAAATCATTGGTACTATCAAAATGCAAGCAGAGATTGGAAGAAAATGAAAGAGTTTATCTAGTTTTCACTAGAGAACACTAATATGAGAGCAAGTAACATGACCCCTCTACTGCGTAACATTCATACTTATATGTATATAAAGATTTTAAGTTATTTTCTTTTTAATATATACAAAATATGCATGCACAATTTACTTATTTTAAACAATTTCATGCCAATTATTATGCTACCAAGATTACAGGCATTTACTTTACGTAGGGGCTGTTTTTATGTCAAATTATAGCTTCCTATAATATTCCTTATTCTAAGTCTTGCTATTATATGTAATTGCCTTTACAAAAATACATTTTATAATACAGTTTTTTACATGACCTTCAATTTTTATATTGTAATATTTACTTGATTTCACAGAAATTATTTCCCAATAATAACTCACCAAGTAGTGGAACTACCAGAAGGACTATATATGGCACAATATTTATCTGCAACATATCTACAATACACGCGAGAGCTTCAGCAGCGCCCTGTCTCTGCCTGTTACAATTGATGGCGCTCAGCATTGGAATTATCTGTAAAAAGAAAGTAAGACATTTAAACATTGGATATTATGGAAAGAAATTAAGTCTAAATTATTTTCTTTTGTTATAAATATTTTATTTTCTCATGGGTCACAAAATAATTTTATAAAATATATGTTGGTCGGTTGGTTCGTGGCAAGAAAGCTTGGTTACAACTTAGACTTGGTGGTCGGTTCATGGCAAAAAAGCTCAACTTCAATTTAAACTATTCTAACCTAAAAACTATTTTTATTCCAGATAACACTGCAGTGGCAGTTTTTTAAAAACTGATACATATGATTAAACTGATAAGAAATAGTTTTGAAAATTATAGAGATTTTATTGATAATCAGGGAAATATCATAGAATGTTCAAATATTGAAAAATTGCACGACTTCCAGGAAAACAAAGCATTCCATTTAGCTAATGAGCCTAGACCTGAATATTTAAAGTTTTAACAACAATAACATAAAGGTAAAATTAGCTACACAACTGTTTAGTAAGAGGTAAAGGAAGAAGTAAAGGTATGTTAATATACCACTCTGATATGGCAGTTAAAATTTGCTGACGATGTGAGGTTGTAAACCGAAATAATGAAAACATAAAAAAACCAAGCGCCGTATAATTTATTTGGTAATGAAAACTTTAAACAAATGAAAAGTTATTTTCTGATGCTCCCGTATGGAGCACCAATTTGATAATGAAAATATGAGTCACTTCATAGATTTGGCTAAAAGCATGATGGAAAAATATACCAATATGTGACTGAGCTAAATGTATACACTCAAAATTTATTCACTAATTTATCAAATTTAACAATTCGAGAACCCCCTCTTTTTTTAAGTTTTCTTTAAAATCTGGGAAAATGTAATATCATGATTTTTATATGAAAAAGTAGACATTCATCCATATTTCATATACATTACATTTTATTAGTTTCATACAATTTTCTAATAAAAACCAGTTTTTTATAACTCATTGCCACAAAAATTCAAAACAGCAGCTTTGGACACTCTGTTAGCGTGAGTATAGTTGGATTAGTCGTTCATAAGACAAGGTAAAAAATTTATTCTAATTGAAATAGGTTAATGTTATTTGTAGTGGTCAGTTACTTTTAAAAAGTTTTTAATATGTACTAAAATGTGCAGTAAAAGTTTTTTTGTGATTTCTAATATTTCTAGTACTCTTATCTCCATAGCGACTTTTTTCTAGTAGTCTTATCTCCATAGCGACTTTTGTTCTTATTATAAGAAAGAACGAATGGCATGAAAAAAAAGTTTTATGAAACTGCCTTTTATCTTGCTGAAAAAAATGGTACACCATTTTTTCAAAACGCCAATCGAAATATTGATTCCAAATTAGGGATTAAACTGAGTGATTCTGTTGCTCTTTTATATTGTATATGCAACGTTTAAGAAAACATGTTGACCCGTTGCAACATTGCTTCTTTATTCCGTTTGTGTACTTGTTCAGCTTTAAACAAGAATTTTTTAGAAGGTATGATATTTCCTGGAGTAAAACGTATTGTCATTTCCCGGCTCTCAAGCTATCTTTGTCCAAAAAAATCAAGTCGACCCTGTGCTCCATTCTGAACTAACTAAACGCACACTTGTTGAACTCCATTTTGACTACTCACCTTATCAGTAACAATCTGCATGACCTGCGGTGCCTGTATATTGGCGAGCACAGCCAGTGAGCGTGCGGCCATATGTCTCACAGCTTTGTAGGGATGTTGTAGAAGTGAGGTGATGGCCGGCAAGCAAGCCATGATGTGAGGTAGCAGCGTGGAATGGAGGTGGGGCGCTGTCACCTCTAACACTTGTAGACATGAAATTAGTTCATCGGCTTCTGCGGCTGTTTGAGCTTGCAGGTCTGTACATAATGTATGTGAAAGTGTTTACGGGTAAGAAGTAATATTAATTTTGACTGAAGAAATTTTTATAAATATTGCAGTTATAGTTAAAATATGAATAAAAGGATAATAATTATCAATTTAAAATTGTCAAGTCTGACAAGTACGGAGATATGAGGTGTTGATTATCCTAAACTTTGCTAACTAATTAATTATGTACACAATAGCAACTACAAACATGAAAATGGCTTTAGATTAAATTTTAAAAGCTATTCTCAGCCCTATTTACAAAGTCGGTAATTGCAATTATTATATCTTATTATTATGGCATATTTCTCTAAACATCTAAAAATATATAATACTAAAGTGAGAGTTGAAAAACAATTATAGTATATAATTTTGAAAGGTAAGAATAGAATTTATGCAGAAATAAAAAATGTTATCTCGTTAATTAACTCAATAATTATAGTCACAGAATGTACCTAATTTCAGTTCACATACATAAGGTATTGCTTCGACAAATTCAAAATTTAATGTTTTATAATTATCTAATAGCCATTATTAATATGCATATAAACATTTTTACAAACCTGAAGATTTCATTACTTCTCTAAAGGGTTCCGTTATGAATTGCCATAGCTTTGGTAACTTCTGAGGTAGATTCGATGCAAAGTATTTGGTAAGACTAGTCATGGCGAAGGTTGCCCCGCGTCGTTGTATTCGGAGAGACTTCTGATTCTGAAATAATTAAAAACAGACATATTAAGATGATGTTTTTATAGCTATTTCATCATGTTTGTATACCATGATGAAATCTTAAATATCGCAATAAATTACTTAAGAGAATATTAATATAATTTTTGTTGGAAGCTCAGTATCAGTTATTGAAATTGTACCGATTTTTAAAAATTTTGCTTTTAGCTCTTGGTTGATTAATTAATTACATTAATAAATTGTAATGCCTGGCAGGCAGGAACCATGCAGGAAATTTAAAAGAAGTTTGCAGTGTAATAGTTGACAAAAGCTAGAACTGTTGGTTTCATATATCTTTGCTCTTAAGAAATGAATAAAATTGTCATACAGTTTTCAGCAGATAAATATTAATGAAATATGAAAAATATGAATTAAACGGAGAAACTTTTTATATAATTAATATGACAGAATTTAATTCTTAAAAAATAAAATTTCTAGCCAACTAGTTGCTCATGCAACATATGTAGCAATACTTTTGACAAAAAAAAATGTATTTATAAATATTTTCTAATGGCATTAATCCATAAATATTGTTTTTTTTATCGTACAAACATATTGGAACTCAGAAATGTATAGAAGAATATTGGTGGGTCTTGATAATGTGTCATATTTAGATATATATTTCATATGTAATTTCACATAAAAAATACATTATGCTAAAAGTGTTTACCACTGGATGGCACTGATAGCATTTTGACAAGTCTCTATAGATGGCTAAATTTCATTTACAAATGTTGGAGATAGTATTTTAAACAATTTTATATAAATTATCATGAGAAAACTTAATAGATTTTGTAAATTTCGCTCTCAAGAAACAATAGTTAATAAGATAGAAAGCAACAGGTGGTGGCAACCTTCATACGTTTTTAAAAATTTATGGTATTTTAGTTAGAATAAGTGTTTCGAGTAAGTACAATAAAAATGAGAATAAATTTCGTGTTTACCTCATCCTCTACTGGAAACAACTCATCCAAAGGTATATCAGTAGCAGGTCTTCTGCCTGGGCCTCGTTGTAGTGGTGGGGGACCAGTACAAACTGGGGATGAAGATCCTGGACCTGTGACCGAACAACTTAGGTTTCGCCTTAGGGTCGCACGTTCCGCCTGCCGTTGTTGTTGGGTCAGTGTGAGGATGCCATTTAGGTTGTCTTCTAAAAAAGAGGATGTGTTGGACATATTTTTAATTTTACAATAGTATGGTATACCAATATGTCTTCATGTTTTATGCACAACTTTATAATCTTTGGTTTTACACCTGTTTTAAGTAGTTATTTCTACTTAAAAATTAAAAACTTACGCAAACTGATCACGGAACTTCTACTATTTTCCGCGCCACTCTCTCCGCTCCCAGAGTCACCTCCATTAGACGCGTCATCCCCCAATGATGTAATCTGCACAACCCGTGGAGTAAACTCAGGATCACAGCGCAGAAATGTCTTTAGATTGGCTAGTACCTTTTAATGAACACATTAAGAGATTGAAAAATTGCATTATTTTTTAAATGGTTAACTACGGGGTTTATAGAATTACAATGCATATCAGTAATTGCTTGTGCATACTACCTGTTTATAATTACTTATATTGAAATAAGATGCAAAGAAATTGTTGCCAAAAATTATTCATTTTTTGTCATATATTGTTAAACCCTTTCAGCCAAAATACAGAGCTAGAATTGTAGTGTATGTTTAACAACAAACTGTATGATTTTAAAAAAGAACAAACGGTAAAATTTTTTATCAAATTCATAGTTTTAAAGAACCTTCTCCCAACATCTATTGGATTTGGGCCAAAATTGTAGTGTTAAAATACACATATCAGCTTTGAGGGTAGAGTCTACAGACCCTACCCTATGATACATCAGAATCAAAAACTCAACACGGAGAGATAATCTGATTAATAATATTTTATTGTATATTAGGTTGTTAAATTTACGATGTTGTATATACATATTTTAGATTTTTTAATTTACTTCCAACATTTCTGCATTCAGGACTTTTCTTGATGAGGGTGGCAAAAATCGAAACTTTCATTTTGAACATCCAAGTCCCTGGAAGCTTATTAAACTGTTATGGATCAAAACTTATATATTTTGATGTAATTTATTGCCTCTGCAATCTTGGTGGGGAAGAAATATGAGTACTAATTGTACCAGATTGGGGTGATCAGCCTCTAAGTAATCAAGGATTAATCTGAAAAAATTACTGGCATAAACGAAAGTTACTATTGATTCTGTAAACCACCTCTGACAAGGCGAAAGCGGAGACTTTCATTATCTGCTAGTTTTCAAAACAAAGAAGGTTTCTATTTTTCCAGAAAGAAGCCGTTATCAATAGTAAGCTCGAAATGTGGTGAACTGGTGTTGTTTGCCACATACATTGTTGGACTATTTCCAGCCATTCCTAATGGTGCTAGTTCCATCTGTAAATTATGCCGTCCTGCAGATTACTTCAGAAATTCACTATCCTAAATCATTGTTCAACTCATATAAATTAAATGTATTTACAACACAAGCTCAAAAGGAATGATGGTTGAAAGAAGTTCCTTCAGATTGCTAGTCACTATGTATTTGATCCACTCAACACTAAGAAAATATCAAACATAATACATCGTTGTTTACATCGCATGTTTTAATTGAACTAAAATGAAAAAAATTATTTAAAATCTGTTACATACATTTTAAACAATTTGTTGTAATATCACTTCAAAAACAATTGCATTGCTTTATTAATACATAAAATGCATTTTTTTTTCAAAAATCTATGCTTTATTTCTCAAAGAAATTAATATTCTTTATGCCCGAAATTCTGTTGTTATATCTAATAAAAGAGTTTCAAATTGAATATATCACAACATTTTTCATCACCAACCAAAACATACCTTCACATTAGGACTCGGTTGACGATCCACACACTGCGATAACACGACCGCCAAATTTTCAGCAGCTATTTGCTGCAGCTGCTCGTGTGTTTCCCTCTTAATGGCTTCCATGAGGGGCTTCACCACAGGGTTCAGTCTTTCTGGTAAGGCTTGGAGATTGGCGCAGGCACCTGCGAGAGCTGCTTGGACTCTAGAGACCAAATAATTTGGAACCACTAAGGGTTTAGTATAAACAAGTTTGGTTTCTTAGCAATTAGTTTTAAAAATTTGTGACCAACATGATTTGAAAGACTGTCACTTTCATGTTGATTTCTTCAATATTAATAGATAAAGTAAAAGCATTACTTATATATAATCTTATGTAAATACAGTAACTAAAGCCTGAAAGTTAAATAGTAGAAAATTAAAGGTGTTATCGATTTTTAAAATAAATTCCATCAAAATCAAAGTAACATTCTATAAATTTTTTACAGGATTCCTGTTAAACATGGTGAAAATATAGTTAAAATTTTCAATTCTATTTTTAAGATCGGATTTAAATAGAGGCAAATTATTTCTCTGAAATAATTAAATCATTTAAGATGGGATATTGTGCATTACCAGATCAACTTATGCTAAGTTATAACTGTGATCCAAAGATATAAATACTAAAATTTTTGTTATAGAAGGGCGTATTACACGGGAGTAAAAATTGTAAATTTCGTAGGTTCTTTTTTTCATTAAACCATAAATAATGTAAATTATAGTACTGGCAGGCAAGAAATTATGAAAAAGCTTGAGTATTTTCAATAAAAATTTAGATTCATTTGATAATTTTTTTTAAAAAGAGATAATGTGTGAAGTAAATAGAAAAAGAGGCATTCACAATTCTTTCTAATATACAAAGGATTGGTATTTTTCGGTTATAATGATGACTAAGGGACCTTTGAAATTACGACTTTATATCCAGATGTTGTAATATGCTAATATACAACATCTGGATATAAAGCAATTTACATATACAATGTTTTTACTAAAAAAATGCTTATTTGTAGCGGATCTGTATTGCTCATTCCTTGTCCTAACTAATGTAAATAACAAAATAAATAAGCGAAATAACAACTGTGAAGAAACAAAAATAGGAAACAGTCGAAAAACAGAATCAATCAATAAAGAAAAGTTTGAGGCTAACACATGTTTTGACCATTTGTGAATATAAACAAAAGATAAAGTCCTGAGCTTTGGTGTCGTTGGGGATTAAATTTCAAATGGTTGCTACATCTGCATACGGTTTCTAGGAATTCTCTAAAAAAAACTTCCTAAAAGCTGTCTCTATAATCAAAATGAATGCTATATAAAAAGTTGCTATACCCGTACAAATTTACTTGGAAATTGTATTCTAAATTCAAGGGACACAGGTGTTACCTGGCTATTACCGAACAGTGTTTATAACCAAAGGTGTTATAAATGATTTCCCTATACTTATTGTTCTGTTACGCTTTAATACAAAGCTAGTTACAATAGCGTCTTTGTATCAATTTTTTACAACTTTTCCCATTATTATTCACAACTTAAATAAAAACTCACGATATATTCAGAGATGCCTGCTCGGTTGAACACTGAATAGCTATACTGTTGATGTTTTTCCTTCTGTCTTCTAATGGCTGTGATATTCTCTTCAACTTCATAGAAGATATCAATTGCTGACCAAATGATCCTGTTAGATGAATGACCTGGAAAAATAAAGAAATACACTCAAAACATTTTAGAATATTGCATTGATCATCCATTATAATAAGGGAAAACCTCAACATGACTGCTAATGGATGAACCTTCCCATTAGCTGTCACGTTGAGATTAAATATTAATCACTTTTATTCAAATCCAAAGGTAACAAGGTTAAATGATAGAACCTTTAAATTCCAAATAACAAGATTAAATAACACACATTATGCAACTTGATAAATAAACAACTTAAAAATTCTATTCAAAGTTCCTCTTTTAATGAATTTATAATACTCCTCCACTTCAGTGGTATTCCTTTTTCCCACTTTTATATCTTTAAAATATGATAACAAATCTTTTAGAAAATGTTTGTAATTTATTTACACAGAATGTTTGCAATACCCTATTCATACACAATTATGATATCACTTACCATGCTTATTGTTAGATGTGAATATTAAATTATTGTAATAAATGAACTATGAATGTGTAAAAGATATTTCAGAAAAAAACTATCATAATTACCTGATCTAAGCAAACAATATTTGACCACTCATCAGCTTGAAGCGGCAGCTTGTAGTGACGCATCATGGCAACTAAATCCCTCGAGTCTTGAAGAATTCTGAAAATAAAAACGTATTGTACAAATGTACCAAAAAATGCATATTTAAAAGTAATAGATTGAACTATTTAAAAGTAATTGATTAAAGTGATAGATTGAACTATTTAAAAGTAATTGATTAAAGTGATAGATTGAACTATTTAAAAGTAAATGATTAAAGTGATAGATTGAACTATTTAAAAGTAATTGATTAAAGTGATAGATTGAACTATTTAAAAGTAATTGATTAAAGTGATAGATTGAACTATTTAAAAGTAATTGATTAAAGTGATAGATTGAACTAAATAAGGTTGATAGATATCGCAGGATAATTGACAGGTATTTTTATGCAAAAACAATAACTCTGACATAGGGAACGGAAGTAAAAAACTTATTACTCTAGATATTTATTTTATTTCCTTACTTTATTTACTTTACATTAGATACTATTACAGAAATGTGAAACTTTAAATATTTAAAGTTTCACATTTCTGTAATAGTATCATAATTGTGAAACTTAAAATATTTTTCAATTACAGTAATAATGAAAAGGTTAATTCTGTGATGTCACTCAAAATTGAAAGATGTCATAAGAAAAATATTACTAATCAATTGCAGAGTTGAAACCATACCATATTTAGAAAGGGCTATCTGAAATGAAATCTGACTCAAATATGTCTTCATTAACCCTTAAATATCTTCATTAATTCTTTTACATTCATTGCTTTGTGTTTATTGTGTGATTTCCTTCATGTTTAGTGACGAAAACTTCACGTATGTGCTAAAAGATGGCATTTATTCGCTCAGAGGTTCGTGTCCAAAACTGACATATAACCAATAACTGGCTACATTTAGAAATAATTTTGACACATTTAAAAGAAAGAATTATTTTGCAGGTTTAGATTCACAGTTGTAAAATACTGCATGGTACTGTTTACGTTTTCTTAATTCGAATTTAATGGATATGTTTGTTTTTAAATGTTTGTAGAAACATTTACTTTTGTACCTACAACATGTGGCTATATTTACAAGACACTTATGTTTATACCATAATATATAAGGATAACTATTTTACTTTTAAATCGTAATGTTGCACAATCTGCAATACCGTTCCAGTATCTCATCCATAAGTGAACATGAGGAGAATTTGAAAGAGCAAACTGAAGAAAATCAAAAACAAATATGCGAAATTCATAATTGAGCGAAGTGCTTGCCCAGTATATGGAACCAGATGGACCTGAATCTATGCTGCCTGAGGGACCCTTGCCTATTACTCACTTCTCACTTTTATTATGGAATTATGTTTTGTGTATTGGTAATGGAAACAAATAGATATGCAAATCAAATCATTGATTCAATACTACACCAACTATGTTTCTAAATAAGTGGGAGAAAGTGACCTTTGAGGAAGTGAAAGCATTTATTGCAAGTATTTTCATCATCCTGGGTATTACAAAAGAATCCTATCACAAATTATTGGTCCATCGTTTCCTCGCAACATACCCATGGTTTGGTAACATATTTTCAAAATGATCGTAAGTGCAGGTGTGTGTGTTTTAATTTTCGTGAATATTGCGATTATAAGTTGAAATTTTCCGTGATTTCATTTTATTGCACTCTGCTTACTGTTTTAGTTGCGTGGTTAAATTTTTTTATGTACCTTCCTCCTTTTAATAATTTTTTTCTTCTATTTGTATTTTTAAATGTATGTTGTATAATGAAATATTCTATTTACAGAAATGGCAATACTTATTAATATGAACTAAATATATTCAAAAATATTAGATTTAATTTGATAAGTATGCCTTTTTACCATGTAAAATTCTTAAAAACAACAAACAGTGAACAAGGAAAAAAGATATATTTTGACTAAATTGACCGAGACCATCTTGAAAACATTGAGTGTAAAAAGGTTAAATTGGTATTGGAGTATCATAATGAGAATTTGTATTCAATAAAAGCACACATTTTGTTGTAGTTCAACATTGTTTGTGTTAAGCCATTAGATCTAAAGCATATAAATCTATATAATTTAGGAAATAAGATCTACATTTTTTCCAATTTGAGTTTACAGGTAATCCCTTAAAGAAGTCAATTTTCAAGATGAAATTCTAATTATTTTGAGATTACTATGTACAAATGAGTTAAATAAAGATTTACACTTCCAACCATAAACAGCAAAGAAATACTTAACTTTTATACAAACAATAAATATTCTATATGCACAGTGCGTACACAATCTTTAGTTTAAAAATTAAGTATTTCTTTGCTGTTTATGGTTGGAAGACCAATCCAAGTACTTATTACTCTAATAAATTTTTGCCACATGCACAAACAACATTACTTCTAAAAGAAAGGTAAAGCCACTCTCATACCTGTTACAAGTAACAGCCACCTCATCGTAATAAATATTCTGCTGCAGGCATTCATGCAACTTTGACACAAGCAGCTGCGGTCTTAAACCATTGTGGAGGCTAGCGTCTTGTGCGGCCCACGTTGAGATTATCAATCCTGTCACTAATCGCTGGATGGCACTCTTGGAAGACAGGTAGACCAAGAGCACCTGACAATTATGAAACCAGTAAATTATATTTGCATTATTATCAAATAATAATAATTTTATCAATCATCTTTTCGCACGTAATATGTATTTCATCTATAAACACGTATATGTTAAAAAAATGAGCGTTAAAAACAAATATGCTTCACGCTTCGTTCTCAATTTTAAAAATTTACAGGTACATAGTATTTCTAATATTACTACTATTTGCAAATATTAATTTTTCTCAACATAAATACATTGCGAACTATATTTTTCACAAGCGTAATATCAAACTATATTATAAAAATGTATAACTTTGTAAGAAATTACAAATTTTTGGATTTATCCTTTTACTTGTGCTAGAAGATCTCCTATTATGTCAACTTCCAAGATTGTAAGTCGGCTGGTAGTACTTAGACTATAGACTATTGTATGAAAAAATATAATATGCTTGAAAAAGTGTATCTTTTTAAAAAAGAAGAAGACTAGCGAGCAACAGAAAAGCAACCAAGTGATCCTATACGAGTTCTGAAAAACAGAACATTTTGAGGGATGAAACCCTAATTATGTTACAAGGGTAAATATAAATTGAATTTTGCATTGATAAAGTACCAACAGCAATATTTATAGTATTTTAAAGCAAGAAAAGGGCTTAAATATTTTTTAAAGAGGTGCGTAACTCTAATACAATACTAAAGATTTAGGAATATTTTAATAAGATTTAGGAGTTATCCACTTTTCTTATTTTGTTTATTGCAATTATAATATAAACATAAATTTATCACTGCAGGAGTAATCCCCGCAGATAACAAATATAATTTAAAGAGTTAAATAGATATTCGGTTACCTTTTTTACAAGAAAAATTTAGAATGATTAATTTTGTTATTTGTAATGTTGTTAACTTCACATAATATAAAACAATTGACAGACAATTCCAAAACGCAACTCAGAGAGACAGATGATTAAAAAAAATAATTTTAAGCGTTTTCATAAAATTGGTAGCAAATGGCAAAAAAATTGGTAGCAAATGGCAAAAAATGTATAAAATGTAAGATTTTCATTTGAACCTCTCGCTCCATTTCCTTTTATTGTCTATATCTATTGTCTTGTCTATGTCATCATAACAGTAACGTCACTTTATCACCAAGGAAAGCTTAGGGAAAAAAATAAGTCCCTTTGGTGCCAACATATTTCTTTAAATATTCTATAATTTTATACACTTATGGACCAGTTATTGAGATTATTTTTCTTATTATAAATATTAACGATTCTATATATAAGAGTAACCTTCAATTAAACCTTCAATTTATTTACTGTACACAATGATTTAAACATAAGGGCATAATTCATTTTATTTCTAGTAACACAATTTTTGTCCATCTGTAACATGTGAATTTTGATTGTTTTTTTTGTCATCAGGTGTCTAAAATATGTATGATTATCACATTGCGTGTATTTTTATTTCACCCAAATAAAAGTGTTCTAGATATTTTATAAGTTTAGTCTGGGACAATTGAAAATACAAGTTGATGTCTCATTTAAAGGATAATTTAATTAACTTAAGACCCGTTATCATTGCGCATTATTTAATAGATGGTGGGAATCACATGTAGTCAAATTGCTTCAATTAATATTTTAATTTATATCATCATCAAATAACACATAGACCAATATTACAGACACTATTGAAGGGAATCAAAAATAAGTTGCTTATTTTGATAATAAGTAAAATGAGGTATATAATAATTTTTTAAATGTTCAATTTGCTGTACCTTTATATAACAATCGATGGGACTCTCTATTTCTGGTGTATAAATAATGCCTGGCGCCGGTTTCACTATATAACATGACAGAAATCCTGAAAATTAATTAACCGTTAAACAAATTACGTTCTAGAAAATTTAATACCATACTTGTTAAATAGAAAAAACTTATATTTGTTAGGTATATGACATTTAGAATAATATGTTACATTCAATATATTTTCTTGGCACACTTAAAATTTCAAGTGCTTTCTTTTGGTCCTCATCTTATTACAAATATATGGTAACGTTTTAAGTGACACTATTGAACTTTACACTATATATCAAAAAAATTCTAATCTATATACTGTAAATACCATGGAACATTACAACTCACCTAACATCCTAGAAGCAAGACATCTAGCTCGCACCACATTCTTTTCCCTGACACCTAGTGGTGTAGTCTCACAGCCTCCGATATACCATTTTTGGGGCGGTGCAGGGCTTCCATTATTGCTAAGGTCTACTGCACTCGATTCCGTCTGACTCAGGTGGCGTTGCTTACGGTCCTGGAAATAAATATAAATCGTTTAATCAAAACGAAAATGAACTAAAAAAAGGTCGGTGATCGCTTTTGACTCAATACAGACAAGAATGAGAAATATAATAGAATTAATCCTCGTATTTTTACATTAAGTATATAAAATTATCTTAGCATAACCATGACTAGGAAAGGGCAAAGTTTTTTGATAATGTAAAGATTAAAATCAAGTTAACTTTAAAGTGTCAATATTGGTAATGTCAACTGTTGCTACATTCATAACTATTACAATAATTAATTATAACAATACAGTAGGCTTATGTACCCATGTTTACAAAGTTTTATATCACATATGTATTTAAATTTTGTTTCTGTTTATTTATTATACATGGTGTCCGGAAATAAGTGTCGGACAAAGAAAGACATTATTCCCAGATTCAAAAGTAGTTGATTGTCATTAAAATAAAATTTAAAAGATGATTTCTTTTTTCACAAAATTGAAAATAATATTCCTAATTATTTGTCATCTTTTTCGTACACAATACTTGCACACATTGTTCAGCACCGCTCAGGGGAATAACCCGCGAACAGCTGCGAAGACATTGCCTCTGGGTAAACACCACACTGGGCAATTATTGGATGTGTTAAAAAGAGTTATGTGCAATATTTTTTTGCACTTAATTAGGAATAGGGTGTGTTTTATATTTTATTTCAATGACAATTTATTTCTTTATAGCTAACAAATAGCATCTTTCTCCGACATCTATTCCCGGATACTGTGTATATAAAAAATGTAAATGTAAATAGGATGAAAAATTTGCATCGACCAACTATAAAACAATATTTTTTATATTTATTATATTTATCTACATTAATGTATTTAATTGATACATATGGCGGACTTATTGCTACGAGAGCAATCTCTTGCAGCCAACCATTACACCTCTGCATCCCAGTTCAACGAACTGCCTGGAATCGAACACGGGTCCCCATGGTGTGCCGCATCGTCAAAGGCTGTATGCCTTGTGACCAACCCAACACACCACGGCGACGACTGAGTATATTCCTGAATAGTTCGTCGATGCCAATTTCTCATCCTATTTACATATAATAAGGAATTAAACATATCGAACCTTATTAATTCAAATATTAAATGAATTAATTTCAAATATTCACAATGAAATTTATTTGAATACGTAAAGTTCAATAAAACTGCTACTACATTTCTTATAAAAAAGTGACAATTTCGTCAACGTTAAAAAAAAACAAAATTGTTTTTTGTAAACATTTGAAAGAGATGAATTGCTTTAAAGTATAATATTAAAATTTTTTTTTAGTTTATATTTGCTGTTTAGATTCATGACATAAACAGCAAATTCATATCATTCAAATTAAAGAAATAAAGATTGCTCACCCTGAGAGAAGGTGCTTGTAGTAGTAGACCAGTATCAAAAGCGAGCTTGGCCGGCTGCATAGAGAGGCAGATCCAGGTTGACATGACGGGGCATGCTGAATGCAGTAGGCATTCCAGCTGTGAGTATTTGACTAGATTTATCCACACCTAAAACAGGTATAAAAACGCATATTGGACTTTATTGTACTATAATCAGTTCCAAAATAATGACAACACAAATGAGTTCTGATATATTTTACTGGAATTTTGGAGATTTCATAGGTTACAAATTTAAATAGGCACGATAGTATTAAATTATTTTACTTGTTTTTCACTAAAGCTGATTATTAATGAATCTATTGCCATTTTCAAATGTTGCATAATTTTTCAGAAAACTTATTTGAATTTAAATTTTCTACAAAGGTAAAAGGAAATCAATTAGTTAAATTATCCTACTACAAATATAAAACACTCTTATATTGCTTGCAGTATTACTTTTTAATAGTATTAGTTTTTACATATAATTGTTAATTCAAGGAGTAGTCTTTTTGTAAAAACATACTGCAGAATATATATAAATATTATTTACCAAACAACTCTTTCAACAAAAATCTTTAGAAACCAAGGTTGCATTGCAATATTAACCGTTTTAGTGCCATGGTTTTTTACTCATATATACTTAAAAATGCCAAAGAAATCTTTTGTTTTTGAAGTCATGTACAAGGATAATAAAATACAAAAAAAATTATGGAAATATATATTACGAACAAAAAATTATAACAAAAACTGAAATCAAGGTCACATCGTATTTTCGCAGTCCGGTACATCCTCCGTATCATCAAAATAATTGTTATCATCACTATTATCACTATCACTCAAAATTTGCATTACGCCAAATTGTGAGCGCACCACAATGTCACTCCCACTATCGCTTTCTTCACAACTTGAAAAACAATCATTTTCACTCTAATTATTTTCGTATTCCGACATTATGGGTTAAAAATTTTCTTTCCCTGTCCACAGCCAAAAAGAAATCATCAAGCGAGCCAACAAACGATCATGCAAATAAAGTTTCCTCTGGAAATAATACCATTGTGTTTTCAGATAGATTAGGGGTTGAGTTTGGATCAACGCTGTCAAATAGTATAAGGCTTCCTGTGACTAATCATTGTATGCATGATGCGCCTCTTAATCATATAATAAATAAAGTTATGAAATATAAATGTAATAATAATACAAATATTAATAATAGCATATAATACCACAAATGTTAGAAAGACAGATATAATCGAAACTTTTCAGTCATTGTCTAAACTTGAAATTAAAAATGTGACCTTTTGTACCTTTCCTTATTCAGCTATTTCTTTGTATGATCAAAATAAGAGAATTTATACACTTAATAGTCTTATTCATAATTTGACATGTCGCTATAAAAACGTTTGATTTAAACAAGTTTATTAGAGGATTTAAATTGACTTCAGATAGTTTATATCTGTCTGACAACTGTAAAAATATGATGTCTGCATTGATAATCTATAATCTAACTTTGATTCCGTTATAAATAATATAACACAGCACAATGTTAACGATACTACATGTTTTTGTAATTACACAAATATGATTGTGGTTAATAATTTAAACTAATTAAACCAACAATGAGAATATAATGATAATTAAACCAATAATTTTAACTAATTAAATCAACTGAGTTAATATTAATGCACCAAAATATAGCAGGCTTTCTCGGCAAAGAACTTCAAGTGGAACATTTTATGTTTAACAGAATATTGGCTCAAAGATAGATTTTAGCGGAAAAAAAGTTACGAGAGGTGACTCCTTAATCTTCCTTAATAATAATCTTAAAGCAAAAGGAGCGTAAACATATAGTTAAACTTATTGTTGAACAAACAATTGAGTTATCATCGATTGAGTTAGACAAATACATTATTATTTGCGTATATTGACCTTCTTCATAAAATTACACTCACTTCTAGACTATAATGGAGGATGTATTAAAAATAGTATCCAATAGTAAAAAAACATATTAGTTTGCGGTGATTTCAATATTAAACTACTTACGAATCAATTTATTTAAATCATTTCTTCTTAAAAATGTTTTTCTTGAGCTTACAAGAACTACAAATGATACAGCGATATGTATTGACAATATTTTTGTGAGTTTGACATTGGGAATAAAAAGGTAGTAAATTGTATACAATCGGATCACAGTGGTCAATGTAATGCATTTGACGAGATTGTAAATAAGACATCAAATGACATTATATATACTAATAACAGCTAAACTTTAAAAAAAAATGTTAAATCATTGTAAAAGTGAAATTAGTATCCATTGATCTAACACAGAATAATCCAGACAGTCTTTATAATGACTTTTTTTCAATATTATCGTATGAATTTAAATAAAATCTCCAAAGTCGCAAAAACCAAATTTTTTGACTGGGCTACGACTGGCATATGTACAAGCAGGGATATCTTCTTTGAGTTATAGGATATGAGGACCTTTACCCACAATATTTGTTTCATCAAGTACATTAAAAACTACTCAAAGATATTCAAAAAGTATGTAAAATGGCCAAATCTAACTATATTAAATCAAAGATAAAATATTCAGACACCAAAATAAAATCTGTCTGGAATATTATAAATAGTGAAACAGGAAAGATTAAATCGCACGATAATAATCTAACATTAGAAATCAATAACAAACTTATCAACTTACAATCGGAAATGGCTTATGCTTTTGAGAAATTTTTCACTAATATACCCATTATCATTACAAATGGTTTAAACTCAGCGCCAGATAAAGCTGCCAAATTACTGAAAGATAATATCAGGCCCAATAACTACGATCTGTATTTTAAATTTACTCATATTGCCACTAAAATTCAAAATATTTTTAAATGTAGGGGTTGATTATCTCTCAAAGTTACTGGTTCTATTATAGATGATATTGCTCCGCATTTAGCCATTATATTCAATAAGTGTGTTGATTTAGGGGTTTTTCCATTGGTACTAATTGCATATATCTTTAGCGCTTGGAAAGCAAGGCAGGATGCTATCGACGTGTTCTGTGATCTATCTAAAGCGTTTAATTATGTTGATCATGGACTATTATTCTGCAAATTGTAACATTATGGGTTAAAAGATGAAACCCTTAGCTTAGTTAATTTGTATCTCGTAAAGAGATTACAAAAAATACAGATAGGGAAAGTTAAATCAACAGGATTTTTAGTAAAGATGGGTGTTCCCATAGGCTCTATATTGGGACCCTTTCGTTTTCATCTGTATATTAACGATCTGCCTTTTTTGGTAGAAAAATTTGCTGAAATAATATTATTTGTTGACGAAATATCTCTCATATTTAAGATAAATAGATATGTTGAACAATTAGAGGATGCTAATAGAGCAGTGTCACAAATATTTAATAAGTTTACGGTTAACCATTTACTACTCAATGCAAAAAAAAAGTGGATTAAATTTACTCTTTCAAATGTAAGATAATAAAATGGATTTTGTTAGCACAACAGTCTTTATCGGTATTACTATAGATAGTAAACTACAATGGGGAGCTCACATTTCACAATTGGCTGGGAAACTTAGTTCCGCTGCATACGCCGTCAAGAAAATTAGAGATTTAATAAATGTGGAATCTGCAAGAATTGTTTGTTTTAGCTACTTTGATAGTATAATGTCGTAACGTATATTATTGTCGGGTGGGGCTGCTAATATTGAATCCATTTTTATTTTGCAAAAGAGACCTATTCGCTCAATGTACAAATTAAATTCTCTACATTCGCATAAAAAACTAATATTTATTTGTATATTATTAGTAATTGTTTTTTCCTCACATATAAAACTAAACTAATATTTAGTTTTATATGTGAGGAAAAAACAATTACTTCACTGTAAGCATTGATCATCACAATTACAAATTCGTCACAATTACAACACTAGACATAAAAATAAACTGGATATTTCCAATTTCAGACTCATAAAGGTTGGTAGTTCATTTGTAGGTCAGAGTATACTCTTATTATAATAAAATGCCATTAAATGTGTTGAAATTGTCAGAAAAACATTTTAAACACACTTTCTTATTTTTATTGTTTTATATGCTTTTGACGTTCCAGAAGGGAACACAATGTTTTTATGTTGAATAAAAATAAAATTGAATTGAATTAAATAACCAATTAGAATAGAAGTTATATAAAATGTATAATTTATAATACAACGTATACTGCTTATCAATAACTCTTATGATTAATTGCAAAAGATACAAAACAACTAATTATCTCACCTGTTCAGAAATATCCTGAATCTCAGGGATATGTTCGACTAGAACCCTCTGAAAAATATGTCTAAGTGCATCCTGCAAAAGCTCTGGTGTCCATTGTATATAATCACTGGTAACATCACCGTTCCTCACTAAAGCTTTCTCTTGAACTGCAGCATCAACTGCAGTGACAGTCGGTGTTGCTTTAATTACTGTAACAATCTCCATGTTTTCTTTACTTTTACTCTCTATGTTTTCTTTACTCTCTATGTTTTCTTTACTCTCTATATTTTCTTTTCTCTCTATATTTTCTTTACTTTCTATACTTTCTTTACTCTCTATACTTTCTTTACTATCCATACTTTCGATACTCAGCGTACTTTCCTCATCTTCTTTATTATTTTTACTATTAATTATTTCATTGCACTCCATACTCTCTATATAGTCTTTACTGTCTGTAATTTTGGAAGGAGGAACATGTCCACTGCTAAGTTCAGTATGATTGTGTTGATGTGGCCTTGTTAGGGTACGGAGTGTTTGAAGAGCAGCAAGGCGGACCGAACTCGTTGAGTGTGCTAAGTATGGCCAGAGACGTGGTAAAACACTTGTTAGTGATATTGGTCTGAAATATTACAAAAATTCTATTCAATTACAGAACTAAATCATTAACAAGTATTATACATTTAATAAAGTAAGTGTGGATTGAAAATAGGTATATGCTGTAACTACAAAGATTTATAAAGTATTCAAGAGAGTGAGAAATTTACTTTGCATACTTTTTATTCACACATAAATTTCATAGGTAAATTAAAATGAATAAAAGTTGTGTTGGTCATTTTGAAGTAACCCTACTAACATGGGAGAAGATAAATTTTAAATGTGACATCAGTATAGTGAGAATCGATAATAGTCAATAGGAAAATAAAAACCAAGTTGTGGAATACCTCCGTTGTATAGCAAACTGTTTAAAAGTTTAAATAACATTACTGACAGCTCTAAGTCATAAACTGTTTATTGTGACCATATTTATTCATTCAATACATTTCATATTAAATTAAAATAATGATAAAATAAAGACTGCCCAAATATGAATTGAACTCACATGAATGTCAATACCGTCTCAATACCATGGATAATATATTAATCAAACAACTGCATTTTTTATTTTTATTCTCAGTAAAATTTATAAATTTTAGTCACATTGTTTCATTTTTTCTGTAATCTTCAGACAATTATCTATTTATGTAAATAATTTAAAAATTTTTTGGTCCTTCAGAGATGAGGAGTGAATTTACTTTTCGCACATAATTTTACCCTAAACTAATCAAGTTTAAACTAAAATAAAATTGGTTTTAGAAAGTACTAAGATTACTTTTCAACTTACACTCCATTCAACTGATTAACGAAAACACAATTTTTGACTCTCTATTTTTGACACCCAGAAAGAGAAAAAATAATTAATTTCGGCACCAGGACAGTTTTGAAGTCAATGACGTGTGGAGTTTTTAAGAAAATTAAATGTAACACAGATGGGAAACAAAGGTCAATAAAGTACAAATATGTACATAAACATATGCCTATTGAAAACCATAACGCTCGATCCAAAAAACATACTTCACTAAAAACTCAACAAAGTGCACTTACTTCAACAACACTCTTGCCTGAGGCAAACTAACGATCGCAGCCAATAACGCCATAAAGCTATTGCAGGCAGCTGCTAGTTCATCCTGGTCTCGTAACAGCTCCCAAAGCCGCGCAGCGGCTGATGGAACTTGAGCAGGTGCACGTGCCACCAATGCTGCTGCATTTGGAGCCAACGCTGCTGCAGCTACTGCTCCCACATCTTCAACAGGATCGGCTAGACCAGCAATTAAGATGTTGAATGCGTGGGTCTCACAGGCCAGTTCCTGTATAAAAAGAGTCTTGTGTTAAGTCTTTTGAAATCGATCAAATCAAAAATTAAATGTTTGATATATAACTGTCATAAAGTTTATCATTTCTATAATTCATCAATTCAATAATTCAATCAATCATTTCTATATTTCACAATTCATTTATTCAAAGTAGACAGTGAAGATTTCACACAAGATTACTTGGAATTGGCGTATTTAAATTTAAAAAGTTCTTTTATTTTTCCTAATTTCCAAATAACTCTTTCTTTCACTTACATTCTATTTCTCTAGAGTAATCACTGGATAATAGTAAATATTAAATATTAATAATTTAGGAAGAAATTTATAATCTTATGTTCTTACTTAATAATATATATGACTTGGCAATAAATGAGCAAAATAACTATAGTGAAAATACTAACAAACAGTGTGTGTTTACACTGCGTACAATTTTAAGATACTATTTAAAACAACTATTAAATGAGTTAACTCTCATTCTAGTCTTGTAATACTAGACACTGAAATCTATTAGCATGTTCAAATTCTGTTTTTAAAAATCAAGCGTCTATAACCCCGTTGACATATGTCAAGCTGTCAAAAACATAAAAGTTAACAAAACATGAAACAACAAGATATCAATATATTCTCTGAAAGCATCTCTATCAAATCTCTATCTTCTATCAATATAAAAATGTTGAGTCCCATAATTATAAAGGACTATACATTACTATAAAGTTGGGTCGAAATATAACCCATTAGTATTTTAATATCATATTATAAAATTGATATCCATTAAAGAATTAAATTTGGATATATATTTACGAGTAGTGACAATACCACAATTGAATTTAAAAATTCAAAACAATTACACCTACCTCCCTAACAGCAATAAGGTATTTGAAGCCAAGCAGAGCCCCATGTCTCGCTTCCCAGTGTGGCTGGTGTAGTAGCTTTTCCAACACGCTGGCTACTCCCTTCACTCTCGCCGGTTCTAGGAGTGATAGGGTAACACCGAGAGCTTGTGCGCAAGTTTCACGTACGGGTGCCACCACCTGCCAATGACAAATGGGCACTTGTTTCATTTAATTTGTCGTTTCATTACACTTTATGGGAAAACTATAAGGATCAATATTTTGGACATTTACTGCAACATATGAGCATTCCTTCAAGTAAATTTGTACAACGTGGATGACTACCAATGATTTGAATCTCACAAACGATCACCTAAAAATATGTCTAAATCATTCAGTGAAATGATAAATTGCACACACACTCCACTAGATGGAGTGCGGGAAAGAAATTTTGTTTATAATTTAGATATAGGAAGGTACGATAAAAAGTTTTGTTAGTATTCGTTGTATATTAATTGAAAACCTTATGTGAAGATCCCTATCGAAAATTTTATGCGTAGTCTAAAACTGCTGAAATAGTGAGACGAAAGACGGACAATCGTGACAAAGTTACAAACAAGAGTTTTTGTCCATAAGGGTTCTTTCTCTAAAATATCTATAAGACATTTACTTCGTTTGTTATGTGGAAATTATCAATTTACTGATCTTGGACGGTAATTTCTCCATAAATTTTATATACATTCGCAAAGTTTTTTTCAGTAGTGTTTCCAGATACAAATGAATAATTTTTTGACAACCACGAATGGTGGCCATATGTGAGCAAAAATAAAAATATGAAATTAAATTTGAAATTGATTTCATTTCACTCAGAGCAAAGGTTTTAGAAAAAGAATTTTTTTACCTCCGTTCCGGAAAACATTTCATAATTCAAAATATTTACTTATATGTCAACTTTTATATTATAGTAAGATAGCCTTTTTTATCTATTAATGTCATGTAAAGCTTGTTCGGCCTGGATTAAGCATATTAAGTATTAAGACATATATCAGTAGGTCAAGAGATTACATAATAAAATAAGTAAAATTTACTTGGTCAGAAACAAAATCTCCAAATCGATCCAGTGCCAATACACAAACAAGTCTCAGTGCCATATCTTCTAGCCAGTTTTGATGTAAGAGCTCCATCTGTATACACATTTTGGCACTATTATAACATGTACATATATTTAAAAATTATAAATTATTACATATCTGCTTAAATTTTGCAGTCATATTTTTATTATATTTCAAGATATTTCTTCTATAATGTAAAAAAACAATATAGTACGTAAAGAAAGTCAAGGTTATTCAGGACTAGAATTTTTGATTAAGTTATTTTATATAAATTGCAAATTTTTTATTTTAAGAAATATTTTCCAGGTCAAATAGAATTTGGTTCAATGCACAGCCAAGCATATAACGTTTGAGTGCTTGTGATAATTGACTAATTTAAAAAAAACAATTTTAGATTTTTCTTGCTATTATTATAGAGATACAGAAGAAAGGTCGTTCCAGAAAATTCCGTACAATAAACATTTTATTATATACATCAAATTTACATTGCTTCCATTTGATACCTCGTACATTGAAAAGAAAACTGTTTAGTCCTCGAAAATACCAAATCAAAGATCTCATCTTCTTACTTATTTGGTCCATTAGTAAGTTTAGAATAACTGAATTGTGTTTCTTTTCTCATATTTGTTTGTTTTCTTATGTGATTTCTATCAATATTTTATTAAAAATTTTTTATATATTTTTTCAAGTCTTGGTTTTAAAGTTAAGTAACAAGATTTAAAAAAAAATTTACTAGGATTTTTGATAAATTTTTTATATATATTTATAAATTTATTTCTTTAAATCTACGTTATTAGATACCCTGCACAAAACCCTATCGAAATTAGTTTAGACAACTTCTTGGAAAAGTAAACATAAATAAAAAGAACCTTTCTTGACGATGCTTAAATGCTCTTCAATTGTGGAAACTAAAACTTTATCAGGCCAGCAATATTTGTTTTATGACAGATATGTTTATCATGAAATTGAAAAATCTGTTTTCATACCATTTCACACAAAGGTAGAAATGACATCAAACTATATTACACTTACATATTAATATTTTACTTGTGTAACGTTACTTTCAGGCAATCAGGAGCAGTGAATGGGCACAGTCTTGATCTATATAAGGAAAGTCTATATCTAGATCTATATAAGGAAAGTGTCTATATTCAAAATATTCAAAACCAACCTCCTTACTCCCCATTCCCTTCTCTCTACCTACAGCACTGCCATGCAATTTAAGAACGTGCCTAAGTGCTGTCGCAGCTCCGTGCCTCGTTTCCCATGCACTGGCAAACAGCTCTGCGCCAAGCCAACAGCACCATGCCTCTAGAGGCCAGCATACACACTCTGCATTCCATGTGCCATCTGCATTCAAACCACTTGTTTCTACTGTGAGCAAGGAAATATTTATTGAAGAAATTAAATTATCAGTGCAAGAGTTTATATAAATTAGTATGGTTCCATATTAGAAAATTTAGAAAAAAAGTTGAAAATTAAAATATCTTATTACAAATTTTTCTTGTATAATTGAATAGTTTGTAATGTAGCGACATAAAATTTGTCCAGAAATGGGTCTTCTTACAAACCCACAAAATGACCTAGTTGAGTCTTACAATTTTTCCAGAAAAGAGAAAAAAGTTTTTAAAATTTTTCTTACTAAATACAATTTTTCGAAGATAACACATGCAACAAAAAATCATAGAATTTCTTTAATAAAATTAAACACTGAGCCACGACATTAAGCTATTAAACCTAAATATAAATTTTCGATTCAATCAATGTAGAACTCATACTCGGGGATTAAAATAGTCCCGTCTCCATAGAATTTGAATTTTCAAGTTTACACCTACTTTGGGTACTTAGCATGTGTGGAAATTTATTTATTTAGATTTCCCAAGGCCAGAAAAAAATGATATCAAGAGCAATGAAAAACTTTTACGGACATGTTATGTGTCGACTTATATGCCACTCCCCTGAAGCTAAAATATTGCTAATATAATTAAATCTACTCATGCGTCAATATTTGATAATCGGCCAAAAAGGGCTACAAACATTTTATCATATCTTTTTGTCATATTTCATAAAATTTCTAAAAACTATGAAATCCTTACACTTTATTGAATTTTAGCGATTTTGTAGCAATTTTCTATGTACAGTCATTATCCTATGACATAAATGACGGAAAGGCACATTTTAACTCATATATATTGTAATATTAAATCTAACAACAGAATTATACCTTTAAGCATGAAAGTTTATTACAAAAAATAAAATAATTTACTTACATTTCACTTCGTAATTGCCTGACAGGAAAATGACAAAGTGTATCATATACAGCAGGAACGTAACAAGCCATCTACAACACCGAATCAACTACCGACCTAACGTTTCCCTCTCCTCCAACCACAAATATGGAACCCATTCTGTCTTTGTCTGTCTTAATTTTAAAATGTGGCAAATCCAAATTTAAATTTCGGCAGACTATTGACAAAATACTATTAAGTTTAAATATTATATTAAAAATATAGAAAAATATTGGAGATCTGTTCCGGGCGATTATCAAATATTAACCCTCGTACTAATGCTGTTAATATACCTTTACTTTGAGTATTGATATTATATTATCAACTGACCTATAGTTTCATCATAGACTTCCAACTTAATTTTCTTCCTCTCTGGTTCATCGACACTAACAGAACTAGGACCTGCAATTCCTTCCTCCACCGAGGCATCTCGCGACTTCTGCTTTGCGAATGCAGCTTGTCGGGCTTTTCGTCGTGCTCGATTCATCTCACGTGAACTCAGTGTCTGCTGGCTCGAAGAAAAGCCAATTTGCATGAGTTCTGTTACAGGCCTCTGTTAATAGAGATGTTAAATTTTAATTAGTTTTGTGTATAAATTCATGCTATCAATTATCAATCTGCGTTAAGTTGCTATAATTTGTCATAATCTTAATATAACTCATTTAAGATACCTGTTATTTTAAATTCACAATCAATTCTGGATTTAATCAAAATATGTTATATACCCTTACGAGTTACTACTGACAAATTATATGGAACAAGTGTCAAACTGAATACTGTAAGAATATGTATTGAATATAATTTTCCACAAGTGCCTAAATTAGTTATAATAAGATAAATGTGAATTGAATATAATATTATTTCTATTTCTAAATGATACTGGCAAAGAGCCACTTTTTACACCAGAGCGAACAGAATTAATTTGTTTCTTTATAATACCCATTACCAATAATATTTATGCAACAAATAGTGTTTATTTTTGTGTGTTTAAATCATAATTGATTGTCTCTATGTGCATAAAACTCTGGGTTACAAAGTTAAAAATATTAAAAATCATAGTTAAATGTTAGTTAACGCTAATGTCAAAACCAGTATTGCTTTTGTTAAAGTATGTTATGGTTTTTTAGACATACATTAAGTCTAACAAATACTAGTCAAAACCAAAAGAAATATCAAACATGAGATCTATCAAAAGAAAGTATCTTATGTTTAGTATGCTTACTTTATATAAATCCTTTTATCATTTTATATAGTGTCGTGTTAAACGAAGTTCATACCTAAACGCAAAATCTACAAACATTATTTTTATCTCACACCCGACAAGGTTGTTAATGTGTTCATGGTGTAAAATGTGTTTTTTAGTCTTAATATCTGCATTTTCATTGTTCGATATTTACAAGTGGGCCCGATTAATTACGTCTGTTCATCGGGCTCCTTTATTGTTTGAACATTTTGGACGTTGCTTGAACTTGTTCAAACATATGTTCTGCTTTATGATGGCATATTTATTAGAACCACATTGATTTAGGAACCATGTAAAATACCACTACTGTCATATGGTAGCAAGTAAATAAAAATTTGGTAATAATTCAATAAAAATGTGAAATTCTCATAGCATCCAAGTTGTAATTGGTCAAAATTACTTATATTGATTAAATATGGTGTAGTATGTTCTAGAGGCCTGTAGAATCTTCAACAATATCCTTCTAAAAATATCCAAATGCCAGTGTTTGCACAAAGCAAACAACATTTTTTGTGCAGAATATTTTAAGATTTGCCCATCCTTAATAATAACGTAAAATATTTCTCCATTCACTACAGACACTATCATCATTAGTAATATCTTGAGAATAAGTTTCAAATTATGTTTAAAGATCTATTAAATTATAAATAAATTTATCATTCTCAAATATTTTTACTAACAGCCAACAATGAATTACATTATCACATTTGACATACATATTAGCACTAATATTGCACTAATTGAACTAATATAGCACTAATGTAACAATTACTTAGCACTTAGTTTTCTTCCAATTTGCTGAATGTTGTTAGCCAATATTTTTACAATTTCATTTAAAATAACACGCTAATATAAAAGATTTCACTTTTTTAAAATTATAATTCAAATTTCTTTGACAAAAACAATAAAAATGTTTGCTTTACTTCGTTTAAAATGAAGGAATAAGTTTTATAGTCATATTGACGAGAGTCAGAACAAATACCCTCAAATAATGGTATTAAACCAATGTAATCAACAAAGAATAGAATGATTTATACATTTTATAGTACTATGTACTCTACGAATCGCTCAATATTTCAGATGATTCGTTTTCAAACCACGACAAATACTTTGAAGAATTTGAATACGATGCAATATATTACATATTCATTAACATATTTCATGGAATTATCTCTGGTTACTGAAACAGCAAACAAGATAAATGAAGTGAAAACGAGTAGAGAACAATAGTAACATAACTTACCCTCACAATATCAGTCTTTACAGTCGGACTTTGTTTGCAAACTAAATCTTCATTGGTGTAAACATCGCTCAAGTCCATGCCCAGCCTAGAAGCCACATCTAGTCCTAGCCTCGCATTCAACATCTGCCTTTGTCTCACTAGTTTTTCTTTAATATCTATAATTTTATAAAGACGAGAGAAATACCTTAATATTAAATAACAACAAAATTAATTATAACAACTGCTCATAACTAGTACGTCTATTTTATGAAACTTCAACTGCTTGAAGGCCCTTCTTACAAAAAATACCTTTTTGATTTTTCACATGCGTTATTAAAAATTAAGGAGACACGGCTTGGAATTTGGGAGACTCGCGAAGGAGACACTTATTAAAAAAATTCCTAAAACAATTTTGAATATATTTTAAAAGATCTTTTCTATGGCACCCTATTTAAAGCGTCTGCACCCTATTTAAAGGTATGCGAAAAAAACATTTTTCCTTTCTAAGTTTGATGTGAGGAGAGGTCTATCAAAAAAAAAAATTAAAAATTATAATTTCTTTACTTTTATCTATAACTGATCTACATATTCCTATAAAATTCCATTATGATTACTGTAAAATTTCTTTACGATAGAACCGAAATTCAAAGTCATGATGCTGACATATGTGCTCGACAGACGTGATGAACTTGGAAGGGTTCTGTTTTACATAATTTAGTTAGGAATCCTAAAAAAGGATTACCTATGAAGGCCAAATATGGGTATTTTGAATTCACAGCTTATTGATGGTCGACAATAAGAGTTTACTATTAAAAACCATTCAACATAGCCAATGTTGTCAGCGTTGATTTAAAAAAAAAATTTATGAGTGATACATGTCAAATATCTTTGCTTGCAATGAAAATTAGCAAACCAATAATAATATAAATAGGAAAAAAACAATTTAAGTAAATATTACACGTAAATAAAAAAATTTTAGCACTAATATCAAAATTACTGCGATTAATTTTGATTTGTTTACCTCCTCCAGCAGACAGATCTTCCTCTAAATCGTATTCTTTGCCTTCGGAACTCATCAACAGAGAGCCGTATGTCATCACCCTATCAATATCGAATGTTTCCAGGCGTAATCGGCCGCTATCTTCTGTGATTTCTGTGGCCGGTTCTAAAATAAGAAAAGAAAGAAGTATGATTTGTGGAGAAAGTTTGAAAATATATATTATATGGATAGTTTGATTTCATCCTAATAACATATCTAAATATTAAACCCTTCAAACAGCAAAAGAGTATAGTTTGACCCGTTTTTAATTTTTGAATACGAATAAAGCTCCTTTATTAATGGTGGGTATTGATACAACCATAGAGGAAAAATTAAATTTTAAAAGCTTTTTTTTCAGACGTATATCTGTTTAGAATTCAAGAAATACTACAATAGTTTCAATAAAATGTTTAATGGCCCTTAACATAGAACTTGATTTTAAACATAATCTTGCAGCCATTAAAATACAACGGACAGCAAAAGATATCTTAGAGCGAGTTGCAGAATTAGTATAATATTGAATAAATTTAAAAATTGTCAATCTGTAAAATTATTATCCTTGGAAATATATTTAAGCAATGTGTTTTTATTTTAATAAAATTATTGTCGGTCAAAGATATTAGTAAAGACAGTGGCTTATTTTGATGCCTTTTTACAATAATTATCACAAAAAATTATCTTTGTTCATACTCAATTAACTCTTTGGAAATAACGGAACAAATACAGATATTAAGGAGATTTAAAATACTATTCTTATTTCACTTTATGACTAATGAAAGAAAATTCTGATATGTTCGTGGAAATTAAGGGTTTATGTAAGTAAAATTTAGTGGTACTGCACTATGTTGTCTGTATATATTATAGTATGAAAATGTATAAGTACACATGTATGTAAATTCTTCAATGCCACCTAACGTAAAAATCATGTAATTATATGTGAAAAAACCATTTCAGACCCAATATATACACACAGTTGAAGGTGTGAACAATACTCAGTACACATAATATAAGCTATGAACAATAATCAGTTTTCTGAACTAAATTGTAACGCTAATTAAACTTTTTACCTTCCTTTATATCATAAGGTGGTGGATTCCATTCTGGAACATTTGATAGTATAGCTTCAACTGCCTGGAACAGAGAAAATAATTTTAAATGTCTAATAACAGCACACATTACTTACACATAAATTTCACTTTTAAGCTCTTGCACATTAACATTTATTGCTAAATAACATTTTTCTATTTCTCGCTAACAAATTTCCATCAAAATGTGGAAACGATAAAAACCTTGATAAAATGCGCTTCCTTGCTTCAATGACAGAGACATTACGAGAGAGGCATCGTCTCTTTGAGTCAATTCTTACTTGTCTTTCCCAACCCAAAGCTATTTATTAAAAAATTTATTCATCTAACAGAAAACGTATAACGTGGAATAAAAAAGTTCACAGTAACAAAAAAAAAGGCCACAGTGAGATGAAAAAACAAAATTTATCAACGCAAACTAACCTGACCCGCAGCTACTCTGGTCTCCCAAGCAGGTGCACGCAGATAGACAGCAAGTCGTGACAGCAGACGAGGTAACTCATGTGGATGTGCTCGTTGTACTTCACCCAGCTGGCGGGCTGCCGCACGTCTCGTTGCCGCTCCAGTTCCACATTCCAGAAGTACAAACAGACGCTCCAATCTGCATATACGATTGGAGACAAATTAAAAATCAGAAATGTCAATACAACAGTAACCATGTTCATGTTTGTTGTTTTAAAGATAGAAGAACTTTATTTATATCTTGTATGATAATTAGTATTTGGCAAAAGATAATTTAAATTATTGGAGAGAAATATGGATAGTTCTCAGCTTTTGCGGTCTTAGTTTGCCTTTAAAAACTTTCTTTAAGAGGGTAACATTACAGTTGCAATAATATTACATGATGAAGTAGGAAAAACAATGTACTCTCTTCGTCCAATAAATATATTTTAGAGAAATTTTTTTATTTGTTTCCATTTTCTTATCGTTTCCTTGTAACAAAGACATTCCCCTGGCTGTCAAAAAAAATCATGAAATTTTGTTTAAAATGATTGTATTTTAGCCTTTTTAAAAAGGTATCATTTAAAAGATAGGAATTTCCATATTGTTCCTTGCGGCAATATATTGAGCTGCCGTCCAATAGCTCGAAACTACCCAATAAAAAAGTAACAAATAAAAGTAAAAATAAAAGAGACCATAAGAGATAATAGCTCACTACGTCATATTAAACTCATATGGTGTGATTATTGTCAAACACACAACTTCATAAAAACTTTACCTAGAGTACATCTTTGAGATTGAAATAAAAGTATCACCAAACCAAAAATATGATTGTCTACTTCTCAGATCTCCTTGCTGTTATTTTGAATAAAACATGTCAAAATTTCTGCGAACATTATTAAAAGACGTTTGTTATTTTTTGATATAGGAAGATACATAGCTATCAAAAAATCGAAACGAATAGATACAGACAAGCAAAATTGATTAAAGTGGGCTAACACATAATAAGACTAAACAATAGAATTATGGTATAAAGTCCTTTATAATAGAAATGTTGTATATTTTAATATAAGAAATTTTGTGGATCAATAAATGAGAATGTCAAAGTTTCTACTGTGTCAATAATCAAGTACAGAGGTGGCAGTATTATAGCTTGGGAAGCTTTCAAGATGAAAAACTAAATAAATGAGGATATAAAAATCCTCTATGAAATTACTGTTCCATCTGGGCTAAATCTTATCAGTCAGAATTTTCTCTTTTAACAGATTAATGATTCAAAGTATTCGTCCAAATTGTGCCAAGGGTTCCTAAATAAAAAAAAATTAGAATTTATATTGGTAATATTAGAAATTATATTATGGCCGTCCCAATCATCTGACCTATCTCCTACTGAATGAATATGGGACGAACTAGACAAGTTCACCATAAAGTGCAAAACAGTTATGAAAGTACTTAAAAAGTAAATGGACAAAACTGGATAGGAGAATATTTCAATGAATTGATAAATAGAATGAAAAAAGGTAGTCATTTTGACAAAAGTAGAATTTCATTTGAATACATAAGATTATTTTATTTATTTATTAATATTTCAGACAAGCCTTTGTTAATAATGTATGATAAATATATATCGCTTTTTTTGTCTTATTTTTATTTGTAATTCCTTAGTTTCTTCTAAATACTGGATAGTGGTGTACACAGTCCTGCCACTCGTGTACAAAAGTATATTTTGACACAAAACTTTGCCAAGTGGTCTGCTATCCCTTTCTCTTTTTAGTTGTCTACCAACTTTCTCTTGTCAAAATGACTAAACATAAGTGGAGTTATTTGAGACTTGTGCTTTTTATTGATCTCTGTGCTTTAGTACTTTTCTATATTTGCATTAAAATATTTATTTTTTTTCTTTGCATCTATTTTAATATTCTCGCAATGTATTTTTATTATATTCTATACCTATTTATATAGTTTTAAAATTGTGAAATTGTTTTGTAATTTTTTCAATATTTCCACCTATCGATATTGTAAAGGCTACTACGATCCAGGCTGTGTCCATTCAAAGGATAAAAATAGACTTGCAATTTGGCTAAATAATATTAATAAGAAACATTTAAAACAATATCTGTTGTAAGTCTAAGAAACGAGTACATCAGTCATCATCTGCAAAACTGTAACAAAGCGAGGGATCACAAGGAATTCCAAGGAAGAAATCAAGAATGGATATTCTACGATAGATAAAAATTATGAATCTATTGTTTGGGAATGAAATGTGAAAAAGGAGAGGCGTGAAAGAATATTGTATTTACATATGAGTGTGATAGCACTAGTGGAATATAAGTTTATTATCAAGAATAAAAGACAACTTTCCATATGTGGAAAGTATGCATAAGATGAAAGTAAGTAGTTGTGCAAGAGTTTCCAGTTCGACTATGCAGGTGGTCATGGATAAGAGGTAAATATCTAATTATAAAGTTCAATTTATTATTTCATGTTCGTCATACTTGAACAAGGGAAACTCGTGGAAATTACCATTTTGTTATCAATAATTGACCGAGTGTAGGTACATTATAAGTTTTATTATTGTAATCTAGGTACTATGTGTTTTTGCTTTAATATTTATTGGAAAAATTTTCTACTTCACTAAAAATGTTTTATGTGTTTATTGAAGATCCAACTTCATTTTCAGATGACACAATGATTCCAGGGAGAAATACAAAACTGGGGACGAGGACGATTTCATCTGACTGAGCGTCTAAGAGCGCTAATGGCAGTGTTAAATATTGTAAAGGTAAGGATAGAGTAAGAGTAGGTGAGATAAGTGGATATGACCACCAGTGGATAGTGGCAATCAGAACATTAGAAGGTATGCGATTTGTTGATAGAGTAGGTGCTGTTAATATGTTCCTAGTATAAACAACTGGATAATAATTTTGCGAAACTTCCTCTTTTTAAGACATTTTTTATATAATTTTTATATTTTTTTTATACATTTCCATTAAAAAATGTTTTTTATAACTTATTATCTCAAATCACGGTGATAAAAAAATTCTTCTGCAATTACAAAATTAAAAGATTTAATACTATCTTCTACGCAGTCCACAGAACACACATCTTGAAGTATTGAATATTCAAATAGTAATTTAAAACATGAGAACGCACTAAACGAGATGTAAATAGAGAAAAATTTAGTATCTTTGGTGAAGCGAGTACTGGTCAGGTATAGAATATGATGCAATATAATGGAAGTTTAGATAGCAAATACTGTTGATGTGCTGATTGTTGATTTCGGCATGCCCTTTTATAAACAAAAAAAGCGACCAAAACTGGACACAGCAATACACAGAACTTGAGATAGCATACCGCAACAGAGACGGATGATTGCGGAGTAAGAGAGCATACACCCCGAAAACCCCGTGCCCCGCACCATTCATTGAACAAAATGGCCCCACTACTGGCGCAGTCTGCAGTTTGCTGCCAACCATTGAAGGATGCAGAGCTCTCCGTGCGTTGTATTGTGTGATGGCCTCTGCCGCTCAAACCGAGGCGTTTTGATGCACAGGGCTGCAGTCTTCCCGAATTCGCCACTGGCCATCAAAGGATACAAAGCTCTCCGTGCTGCGCTGAATGATAGCTCCCGGCGCTTGAAGAGCTGTGATGCGCAGGTTGCAGCCATTGTTTACCATGTGCTGGCTTTGTCCTTGATTACTATTATTTGGGATTGTCTGATGTTCTATTATTTGATATTGTTTCCTACGCCATTTTGTCATCTCGTTTTAACATTCTGTACGGGCCAGTATGGTAGTTGCAAGAGCCTCTTGACCGCATCATTGTGTATAATTACCCATTCAGAAGACACAATGTCTTGATGTATAAATATAACCGAGTGTGGTTTCGCAGATGTGAATGCTTTGAGTGCATTGACTGCGTTATGTTATTTATGGCATGTAGTTGTAGTCCAAGTCCGCTTGCATAGTGGTAGCTGCAGCCAAGAATTTGCTGGGCAATCTAGGACTAGAACCATAAGGAACACCTTCCTAAAGTTCTTAATCGCCAATAGTCAGCGATCGTAGGTAATGTATTTTTGTCAGGCGGACGAAAACTTTTTAGAGAAGTAGCCCCAAGCAGTTACCACTTATTGTTAACGTATTGCTGTAGTACGGTGCCAGCTGACAGGTTGGATGCGTCGGCTAATAATGCAATGGGTACCTTGTGCGCAGGTGAGTGAGTAAAGCTGCATTTTTAATGCTGGCTTGACACACTTTGAGCACTTGATCCGCCAACGGGGTCCAGACAACCGATGTTGCGTTATGAAGGTACGCAATCAGCGGTGCTTGAAGCGATGCTGCATCGGGTACGTTTTCTCTGTATTGATTGAATATACCAAGAAAACGTCTAAATTTGTTGATTATTTTTGGTTTGGGGAAGTCAATAATGGCCTTGATCTTTTCCTCCGGAGGTTTGACACCGTGCTGGGTGTCAAGCCCGTGGTATCGTGGGATATGCGATACCCGAGGAATGTTACCTCTGCTTTACTGAAATTGTGCTTGGGGTGGTTGATTGTTATGTCATTTTGGTCAAGCCGCCGAAGGCTTCGAGATATTGACAATGTTCAGGTTATTCCCAGATACTATGGATAAAGGGGAAGACGAAGTTGAGTCTGCGAAGCTTGGTAAATGCAGCAATAATGGTTTTGAGTTGGGCAACTAAAAAATAACTAAAATGCTAAAAAAAACTGTACCTTACAATGTTCTAAGTAGGGATACGAGGAATCAATTATTATATAATACTCTTTATTGGAACATTTGGTTATACAATTACACTATTGTTTGCTATTTTTAATTAATTACTATTAGGAAACTATGCTCACCAAGATTATTTTTTGAATTTAATTAATTATTATTTAGGAAACTGTGATCACCAAGATTATTTTTTGAATTTAATTAATTATTATTTAGGAAACTGTGCTCACCAAGATTATTTTTTGAATTTAATTAATTATTATTTAGGAAACTGTGCTCACCAAAATTATTTTTTGAATTTCACATTTAAAAGTATTTTTGAGCACTAATTTGAATTCAAACTGACTTTGGATTCAACTTTTTTGACTGTAAGGAATATAGAAAATTGGTTAGATTCCATTTCATCAATATTATTAAAACATTTGAAACTGTTCAATAGTGTAAGACATTAAATAATCCTCTTAAAGACTATGATCAAGTGAGAATAACTGACAATTAGTGCAATTTTTCCAAAAATTAGCTATACTAGTATAGCATCTCTTATTAACAGTATCTAAAATATTGTACCGAGTGTTCCATCTATTTACACATTACAACATTAGACACAATAGTAACATACTACATACAACACATGCCTTTCCTGGAATAACAGTTATAGTGATGCTTCAAGATCAGTCTAGTCTATGGCATAATTTCATATAAAATTAATAATTATTCTCCATCTTTAAAATATCATTCTTTTTGTCTTCACATTATTAACATTATATAAGGTTGACAAAGACAATGAAATGCATTAAGTTCTCATTGAGATATCATTAAATTTAAAAAAAGGGGTTGAAAACGAAGTTGTAAGTAGTTTTTCCACATTGAAATTGATATATGGTTTTATTGATATATGGTATATTGATTTTTTGTTTAAATTACACTTAATTCTTAAATTACTAATATTCCCAACAAAGTTTATAAAAAGTACAATGGTATCTATAAAATAAGTAATGCAAAATACGTATTTACTCAAACTCATCTTAAGTAAATTTTAGCCTTTTTCCGTCTTAGATATTCTTCGCCACATACCTATGTCTATTGGAAGTAATATAATTTCACGATTCTATATCTGTTGGAAGTAATCTAAAAGTTTTTATTACAGATCAATCAGCGGGGGAATCAGTCAGTACCTAAATTAATGATCTGTAGAGATCCATATCTGGGGATCAATCAAAGTTAGATTTGTAAAATTCAAAATTTTTTGTAATGATTACATCTCATTATGAGCGTGATTGTAACTATACCTCAATGAAATATTGAGTCACAATGAGCTTGAAATGGTTCATGTAAATAGTGCATGGCCTGTATGCAGCAGGTTTTTTTATAAAATTGCCTGGGCTCTGCCGTGTGCTTAATGAATCATGATATAACAAAAATAAAAAAATTAATCTAAAATTTAAATGTTACAGCAATCATTTTGTACTTTATTTTGTAATTACAAAACCTCTGAATAAATGAAAGTCTTCCCAGAAGTAATGCTATAACTACTGAAAATAGTTAAAAGATGTTAGGCAGAAAATTAAATATAAGAGCAACAATTCATCATATCTAAATAGGAGACAGTGTAACAAGCTCATGTACCTCGTTTTTAGAATAATCAATTTGACCTCTATAAATCTTAGGAAATAAGGCCACTTAATGTGTACAATCACGCATGGAAGTGATTCTTAAAACAAGTTAAGTATGGATGTTAATGGAATGCAGTTGATATATGAGGTAGTTTGTAGACTCATTTATAAGCAGACAGCATATCAAATACAATAATGAAGATTGCAAAAAATAAATTGACATTTCAATTGATAGGCCTAGAAATGGCCATTATTTATCTAAATAAGAGAATTTTAAAAGATTAACATAATAATTAACACAGATTCAAATAGAGAGGCAGAGTTAATTAATAGTACGATTTACAGTGCAACCAGTGTAGTACTGGTATAAGAACTCAAGCTGTGAGAATCAGCACACAAATCATTTCTATACTAAAGTAATTCTTCAGAGTCTGGATACAACCATTTTATGTCTACCAAATTTATGTTTACAGAGCTCCCAAATTCATGTTTGCAAACATGAATTTGGGAGCTCTGTAAACATGTATGTTTATGGATGGATCATCACTGGGGTGCAAGACAAAGCACATTAACAATGCCTTATAATTTATTTAAAATTCTATTAATGTAATGTTGTAAAATGTGCATTGAAGTATTTGGATGTCACGGCATATTGGTAATATAACATGTGGATTTGACCGTTTGACATTAAATGAAAACCCAGTCTATACTAGTTGTCATAAATGCTTCAAAATAGAGAAATAAACAATTACCACAAGAATAAAAAAAAAATTTCAAACAAATTAAATAGCATTTTAATATATACAAAACGTAACGTGCGACAGTGAAGCAGGGCGTTGTGTTTGAAATTACATACATTGTGTTTGAAATCATAAGCCACTTAAAATTATTCTTAAAATAAAATGCACAACTAGTGAATTTTCGGTGTACGGTTGAGGAACACTATATGGTATGAAGAATTCATTTAATGCCAAGTAGTCAAATCCACATTGTATATAACAATATTTTTAACAAATTGATTACGTCCTGTAAAACATTATTACACAAAAAATTTAAACGCCTTAACAAGATAAAACCCAAATACCATAACGAAGAAGTTTTGAAAGTTTCCGATCATATTCAACCATTTTTTCCTTCGTGTGTTATATAGGTATTTTTGAATTTATTTTTTAAAAATAATACGAAGAACATTAAACTCTTCGTGACTTATTCAGATAAATTATACCACTTTAATTTTTGTAATTACACATATTTTTTTTATTTTTTCACAGTTTAGTTATTTGATACCAATCATCTAACCTTGTTACTCTGTTCAGTTCATTTCTAAACTTGTTACAAGGATGAATTAAACGTTGTGCCATTAGTGAAAAAATTATTAGTAGTATATACATAAAAGTAAAACTAACATTAAAAAACTTAGAAAAATGTGTAATAACAAATATTATTTAGGTAAGATCGAAAATACAATTTCACAAAACAAAAATATTTGCGAATATGCAATTTGCTTATTAAGTTATGCAATTTTCTTATTATGTTATGCAGTTTTCTTATTAAGTTATGCAGTTTTGTTATAAGTTATGCAGTTTTGTTATTAAGTTATGCAGTTTTGTTATAAGTTATGCAGTTTTGTTATTAAGTTATGCAGTTTTCTCATTAAGTTATGCAGTTTTCTTATTAAGTCATGCAGTTTTCTTATTAAGTTATGTAGTTTTCTTATTAAGTCATGCAGTTTTCTTATTAAGTTATGTAGTTTTCTTATTAAGTCATGCAGTTTTCTTATTAAGTTATGTAGTTTTCTTATTAAGTTATGCAGTTTTCTTATTAAGTTATGCAGTTTTCTTATTAAGTTATGCAGTTTTCTTATTAAGTTATGCAGTTTTCTTTTTTTTCCACCAATAGAATCTCATATATAAGAATAGATGTCAAGAGAATAGTTTCAATGGCCGAGTTGATGTGATCTTAAATATAAGACGCAGTATGACCCAAATAGCGCCAGCTCATTATTAATAATGACTTACTACAATTATAATAATTCATTATTGGACAACAACCTTTTGTTATGAAAGGGCAAGAATTCAAAATTATTGCAATTAAGTTACTAATTATTTCCAATGAAACTTGTAATGAAATTCTATTACCTAGAATATTTTCAAAATTTTAAATATATCGGTGAAAAGTTATAGGATCGAAATAATACATTTTGCAGCACTTTGAAAGTTAATATTTTATGAACATACTTAAAAATGAAAATATATGGGCTTTTTTGACAATTTTATGTATTAAAGTGCCAATCCATTACATCAAAACGAGTCGCCGTTTGGTTAAAAATTAAAAAAGTGTAAATTTATACAATTAGTTAAGTACTAATTAATTAATTATTACTAGTAAATTTCATTTTAAATTTTTAAAAAATGTTTTTGTTTTGAGATAAATGTATCGCAAAACAAACCACATAAATCGTAACCGTGAATAAGTTATAAAGAAATGGAGAACCACTTCTTTATTAGTAACATTATCATCATAAATATTGCTTATTTTAAACAAAAATTTTGTGTCAATTTAATTGAAAGTTAATGTAACAA